>VXBW01003570.1:601855-781233 GCA_013400375.1 Thinocorus orbignyianus
AGAAAAAAAAAAAAGAAAGTTCTAATATAAAAGGTGAGGGGGGGGAAGGATATTATAGCTTTATGTGTGATAAGCTGGCAAACCAGTACTACCTAAATGTGCACAGGAAGAGTTGGAGTATCACAGAATTTTCATGTTTGGAAGGGACCTCTGTGATTACTGAGTCTACCCATACGCACACACAGAAGCCCCCCAAATCCCCAAGTGGCCAAGAAAGCCAACAGCATCCTGGCCTGTATCAGGAACAGCGTGGCCAGCAGGAGTAGGGAAGTGATGGTGCCTCTGTACTGGGCACTGGTGAGGCCTCATGTCAAGTGCTGTGTTCGTTTCTGGGCCCCTCACTACAAGAAGGACATTAGAGTGATGGAGCGTGTCCAGAGGAGAGCCACCAACCTGGTGAGAGGTCTAGAGAACAAGTCCTATGAAGAGAGGCTGAGGGAACTGGGCATGCTTAGTTTGCAGAAGAGGAGGCTGAGAGGAGACCTCATTGCCCTCTACAGCTACCTGAAAGGAGGTTGCAGAGAGGTGGGTGCTGGCCTCTTCTCCCAAGTGAATAATGACAGGACCAGAGGAAATGGTCTGAAGTTGCAGAAAGGGGAAGTTTAGATTAGATATTAGGAAGAATTACTTCCCTGAGAGGATGGTCAGACCAATTCAGGCAAGAGCTGGTACTTCATGCAGTGAAAAACTAGTCTAAAAGATGGTTCAGAATACACTATCTAAAAGAACCTTTCTTTGGACAGAATGGAGTATGTACGTGTCTCTAGGCTGTCTGTTCTTGTTGAAATGCAGCTGTTACTGACAAATAGAAGTGGCTGTCAAAGCCAATGCAGGTGGCCAGATGCAGTAACAGGTAGGGAGAGTTAATGGGCTAAGAGTGGCTGCTCGAGGTGGCTTAGACATGCTGCGTGGTCTGCTGAAGCTGAGGTCAGGCCTTGTTACCCAGCTGTGACAGTTCCAGGCGCAGGCCAGCAGAAACTGCAAGCAGTGGTGTCTAAAGCGGCTCCAGCAGCTGCTTCACCAAAAACTGAGAGGGCTTGAAATGATGGTTGTGTTATAGGAAAGGGCTAATCGATTACTCTAACCCTTACACCACACTCTTCTTACAGTACATTATTCTGTTAATTTTTACTGTCTTCCCTTTTTTCAACAATGTGCTGTTTTGGTAAGTCATTTAGATTTGCCATATGGCAGCAGAGAGGCTGAGCTCTCAGATAAGCCCATCGGTTCTTGTTTTCCCATGATCTGAGGTGGGAGATTCAGCTGGTGTTTGTTAGAGTCTTAGAAACTGAGCTGTACCATTTTGCTGCCAGCCCAGAATCACACGGGACGGTTATACAACCTTAGCTTCTCTTCAAACTGATTTTTTTTTTTTTGCTCTGAGAATCTGCTTCGTTTCTGAACTAAACTAAATAAGGGGGAGAACGGTACTTTCAAGGAATATTTACCTTCTTAATGGCTTTCAGAGACTTCAGGGGAAAATGTCCTCATCAGCTCACAAGATGTACAAGAGTGGCCAGCTGACAGGATCTCACAGATTTTGCTATATTTTGGAAAATGTCAGAGGCCCTGTCATCCCTAGGCTTTTTCAGAGTTCAGCATGCTCTGCCAAAGGCTCCGCAAGCCTTTCTCACCCCCCTACAGCAAGTCTTAGGAAACCCATTGAGTCCACCACCTCCTACCACAAATTCTGAAAAACTTCCCTACGGGCTTGCTCCTTTGTCCCTCGGGATTTGCGGTTTATAACTGCACAGGCAGAGAGCTATGTGAAAAACAGACTCCTGAATTTGGTAGCAGCGCTGCATTCAGAGCTGAACATAATGAAGAGCTGCAACTCGCTGGGCACAATGAGCAGTGTTACGACAAGTGCACAGCACGGTATCATTCTCAGTGTTGCAGGCAAAGCTAACGCATATGCAGCTATTTTCCACCCAGTCATTATTACCTTCTGTAGAGGGGCAAAGCTCCACTGGGTTCTCTGTGCCTGCTGTCCTTTTGTACTGTTCAGGACCTTTTCTGCACATGCTGTTTCCCAGAAAAGACACTGTCCCAGTAACTCCAACCTACGGCTTCACCAAGTCAAGAATGAATGATGCCTGGTGTGCACAAAGGTTGTTTCCGGTGTGGGGAAAAAGCAGCTTCACCTGTCCGCATTGCTGAACTTAGTGGGTGCTGTCTTTTCTGGCTCAGTGTAAAAACTGATATGCCTGTGTCATATATTTTCCCCCGATTATTGCATTTCTGATAGGAAACCAGAAGTCCGTGTCCCGTCCCTGCCCCCCCTTTATTTTTTGTCAGTCTTTTTCTCTTGGCATCTTTGTACCTGCTTCTGTAGATATCCACCTTCTTTCTTTGATTCCAGGCACAGATGCAAGTGTGTCATTATTGATTAAATCCCCTTTGTATATGTGTATATATATATATATTTGTGTTTCACTTTTTATGGGACAGATTTTAATGTGTCTGTAAGGATGTAGAGGAAAAAATAATGTTCTAATTCCAGTACTGTGGGACCCTTGTGTTTCCAGTCTAGGGTCCAAAGAACTAAGTGAATAAAACGTTACCTGCTTGTGTTTGATTTTATTTCTTTCAATCTAGACCTACTGGTGCCAAGAAAGTACTTCTGAAATGAGGCAGCAAGATAGAGATAATTATGTCCACATTTGTTTTTTGTCTCTTCTTGACATTTCAATCAACCTCTGAAAATTTCAGGCTAGAAAGCGACCTAATCAGCAGTAGGCTCAATTTTAAAACTATTTTCTATGTTGAAAGCTGGAGGTACCAGCCCTGGGAGACATCACCGATAAGCATTTGAATGTTGCAATTTGTGAAGAGTATTTAAAAATGTCAAACATAAAATTCCTGTTTCACATTTGGTAGTCAGAAAAAAACCCAAATACTTGGTGTTTGCTACAGTGCAGGTAATACAGGGGTAATGGTTTTAAGTTGAAAGAGGGGAGATTTAGACTGGATACTAGAAAGAAATTCTTTGCTGTGAGGGTGGTGAGGCACTGGAACAGGTTGCCCAGAGAAGTTGTGGATGCCCCATCCCTGGAAGTGTTCAAGGCCAGGCTGGATGAGGCTTTGAGCAACCTGGTCTGGTGGGAGGTGTCCCTGCCCATGGCAGGGGGGTTGGAACTTGATGATCTTGAAGGTCCCTTCCAACTCTGACCATTCTATGATTCAATGATAAAAAAACCAATGGAATCCTGTACCATAACTTAAAATAAGTTGGCATAAAATGGTAGTAAAGATGTCCTTGCTGGTTCTGGTTTCAATGGTAATAGTCACAGCAGATATTTAACAGAATTCATTATAAATAATTACTTTTGAATGTAGTCCTTGTGTTTGCTAATCATTCACTTGTCCAGGCTGGTTTCTTTAAATGCATGTTTGTTAGCTGCCTGAAGTGAACACATCCAGCCTGTAGGCTGTTTTAGAGATACTTTCAGCTCATAGCACAGTATGTTACATCATACTTGTTATTCTGTTCTTTTCCGGAAAGAACTACAGAAATACTTCAGAACTGAAGCAGATCTCAGACAGCCAAAAAGTCAAAGAAAGGAAAAAAAATTATAGGCAAGAAACTGAGTATGAGAGTTTAAGCAGCCTGCCAATGCTTACAAAAGAAAACTCATGCTAGACTAGGAACTGGACCCAGACATCCTGAATGTCAGTCCAGCCTTAACCACAAGACTGTCCCTCTTCTGATTCACAAATATTATTACAATTTAACTGGTGGTTCTCTGAGTCCTTGTGATTCATTAGCCATAAACAATGGAGTAAAACTACTGCATTCTTTGTAAAAACGCAACACTTTGGGTTTTTCCTTGGTACCACTCAGCCTTTTCAGCTAAAGGGTCATTGACTGAAATGCAGGCCAGGATCTGGCTGATACCAGATTTAGAGACAGTTGTCTGTTTGTCATCATACTGTGTACGTAGCCAGGATTCTCACAGGATACTACTGCGTGATAAGGAGATTAGACTGGTAGAAGAGGACATAGCTTTAGCATTTTAGCTGTCACAGCAATGGAATGACTCTTGTATTCCAGTCACATGAATAAGGCCATTTTGTCTCATAGGTACAGTACACACATCTGGGAAACAGGCATGGGCTTCCAGAGATGTTTTAGATGACAAAATACCATCTGAAGCCAACTGGCCATTTGCTTCAGGACTTTTGGGGCAACATCTCTTGATGGTACCTGGATACCTCTGAAAATGTCTTTATATCTTCTCAGGACCAAGGAGAAAATCCAAAAGGTGTTTCTAACCATCAAGAATGGGGCTGAGCTTGCTCTCGAGACCTGGTTTAAGTGTAAGCTTTCGAAATCCCATGTTACTGCCTGTTGAGGCTATCTCTGACTAATGGCCAATTAGATAAAAGTGGTTGATTGTGCAGCTGACCCCAGTATTAATCCCAATGAGCACACATCTCAAACTCAAGTTCTGCCTAAGCCTGATCAATGGCAACTTACAGCCAGCAAAACTGAGGAGAATCATGGTGCTGGGCATGAGGAGATCTAGCTATGATGCTGCTCACCATATTTTAGAGGAAAAACAGCTGTCAGGCATGCAATGATGCAAGGCTTTTCTGGGACATGCATCTATCCGGTCAGTGAACTTTGGGAAATCCCTTTGTTAAATCCACTGACTAGTGATTGTGAAGAGTCACAGAACTATAGATATCCTGATTGAAACAGCTGTGGAAGTCATCCAGTCCACCCACTTATTCACAGAAGTACTATTGCCAGCACATCGTTAGGTCAGCCCTAACTTTGAACAGTGGACTCCTGAAAACTGCCTAAATTGGCTATTTTATGACCTCTGTGGGCTATGTGTTCCAGTGCTGCACTACCCTCATAGGAAATTTTAATCTCTGGTTTAATGTCCAAAGCCACAATTTGTGGTCACTGTTCTGTGTTGTATCATCTGATGCTACTGAGGAGAATGTGGGTCTGTTATGTTTGTAATTATCCTTCAGGCAATTGTAGGCTATTAGATTAGCCTTCCCGTCACCTGCCTAAAGCAAGCCAAGATCCCTCAATGTACCCTTGCTAATCATGTGCTCCCAACCACTGGCTGCTGTGGTAGCCTGCTGCTGGACACTCTCCAATTTCTTCACATCCTTCTACAACAGGGAGGCTCCACACTGGACAGTGTGTCATATGCAGCCTCACTGGTGTCAAGCAGCAGAGAAAACAACTTTCCTAGATCTTCCAGCCACAGTCCTCCTAATGTGCACAGAACACAGCTGCCTTACAGTGACCGTGCACTGTCAGCTTATTTGGTCTGGCATCCACTGTAACTTCCTGACACTTTTCAGCAACCCTGTCGCTCATCCAGTTTGCTCTCGGTTTGTAGGGATGCAGGGAGTCATTTTGTCTCGGTTGCAGAACTGTGCATTTCTCTCTGCTGGACTTCATGAGGTTTCTGTTAGCACAATCCTTAGGCGTTTGAAGACCATCTCAATTGAAGACGTCATTTATTGTGTCAGTCTGCTGTCATAATTTTGCATCTTCCACATACAAGTTGAGGGCACACTTCTGTGTTATCCAGGTTCCTGTTGGAGTATATGGGCCACAGAATCAGCCTCTGGAGTACATTTGTTACTGGTTGTGGAGCAGATGCTAAGCCTTTGATCATTGTTAACCTTTCAGTCTTGGGGTCCAGCTGATTTTCAACATGCCTAGAAGTGCTTTGCTCCAGCCTTGAAACCGAAGAGACCAGAAGGCAGCAGAGCATTACCATTACTACGCATTTCTAGAAAGAGCACTGGAGGAATTGTTTCCCAAATTAATTCATATTGATCCCTCTAAGAGACTGTATGCGACAGTATGGGGTTGATAAAGGAAAGACCATCTTCAAACAGGAATTAGGCATTCATGGAAGACAAGGTGGCTCTTTTATACTGGAAGCTTCAAAACTGTTACTTTCCTCTTCCCGTTCTGACTTTGCTTCTTTTCTTCCCTACAAACCCTGAAATTTAAGTTGATTGTGCAGTGTAAGGAGAGGGGATGAGGTCTGGGATAGAGAAACAGTGAAGATGATAGTGGTAGCTAGTGTCTACAGACCCAAACAGACTACAGTGGAAAAAGGCCACTGTTACCTTACGTTGTCCAAACCTGTTGGTTCAAAATTCCCTCCTCTTGAAAAAAATTTACTGGGTATTCCTTCATAATATTTAATTACAATAGCTCTCTCCCCTCACCCCAGATAGACTGAAATAGTTTCAAAAGGTAAACAAATTAAACTGATCTGTTTCTATTTTGCTTTGGCTGCAACTCCTTCTTCCTTGTGTGAAAAGATGGGGCCAAACCAAAAACATTCCCTAACCAAATGTGCACAGCTCTGTATTCAGATCTTTTGTATCCAAACTCTATGCCTGTAGTCCATGTCTGTTAGCAGAAGGTCAGAGATGAAAACCACCTCACACATCTGGGTCAGGGCTTTTATAAGGGGGCCTTTTATTCACTCTTCTCTTCCTCACCACTCCTATTTAGGGTTCAATTCTTTTTTGATTCCTATCAGGTAAAGGAGAATTACACATCCATCTGGTATGGAAAGAATGGATTTCTTCTTCCTCTGTAGGCAGTATGGAAAACTAGAGGAAGCATCAATTTGTAATATAAGATGACCAAGGAAATCCTTAGCAATTATTACATCACAATCGTGTAGTTATGAGGACAGAGTTTCCTCTCTACACCCAAGAGACTACAGAGTTGAGCTACATCCCATATGTGTGCGGTATGACTGAACAGTGGCAGAAGTAAGTTCTAACGGAGAAGTTCCTCTGGCTGCTAAGCCGACTGGGTGACCTACTTGTACTGTCACTGAATACTGAACATCCTTGTTTGAGCACAAAGTTGGTATTATTGCTGATGCTCAGACTTATTGGTTATTTCTCTCTGCCATCTGTGATAGGACTTAATCTCAAGTAATCTGAGGTGGAAACAAAACACGATGCAAAGCAACTTGAAGGGCTTTTCACTTCACAAAGGCTTATTTAGTTTCCCCTGTATGGCGTGGTTTACTGAATACCAGATCAGAAACCTACTGGTAAAGCAATGTGTCTTCTTAGAGAGGGAAGAGAAGCCTTTCTCACAACATGAGATCTGAAAAAAATTTGTGCTCTTCTGGTCCTAAATCCAGTCCTGCTTTACCTGTGGACCTCATTTTTAACCTTAAATGCTTGACTCTGCAGACCCCTGAGAAACTGCTTGGGCGGTGCTGCCCTGTTGGAGGCCATTTTGTGTGGCCTACACAGATCTTCACAAGAGATTAGTATGCAGCTCACAGCACTCGTGCCCACTAATCTCTCTTGATGTATTAACCCCCTGTGCTACAAAAATCCAGCAGCCCTCTGAAAAGATTTTCCTGGGCCTGAGCGCCTTTACCCTCCATATTTCATCATTCATCTTCACAACTTTCCTTCCTCCACACAGGGCATGTGGCTGTTTTCTGTGGATGAGCGAGCAAGTTTTGCCACTGTCAGGCAGATGATAGCCATGGCTGGTTCCCCAGTTAGCCTCTATTTCTGTTTATCCAGCTGACTTGTACTGGAAATAAAATCTCCATATACCCTTATGACTATTTGCTGTAGTGAGAGAAGCTGCCCTGCTGTTGCCACCTTCCCATCTCCCCAGACCTTGCTTTTGTTCCTCTCTGATGGTCAATTCAAAGGCAAAAAATAACTCCCCAACAAAGAGGTGAAGGAGCTGGTCACAGAAGCAGTTTCCAGCAGTCTGGTATCTCTCTCCTCCAAGATAAGCCCCTTCAGGGAGATGGGTGTGAACACCGCTTTGTCATTGCATTACCACCAGCCACCTCCCATGGTAGAAACTTCCTCTGACCTAGGGTGAAAAGGAAGGGAAATTTCCCTTCAACTCAATAAACTGCTGCAACGGAGTGACTTTGAGTCCTCCATCTTTTGGTTACTTATTCTCTTGGCATTTTAGCAAGAGACAAAGAATCTGTTTTCCATTTGCTGTACTTTTGCCGGAGCCTGTAATTGCTCTTTGAACCTACAGGAGCAGGAAACCTATTAAAGACCCAAGAGGACAGGAATTCAGTGCCAACCAGCACATTCCTCAGCTCCTTTCATCCTGCAAAAGGAGAGTGCTTCTGGCTTCTCCAGAAGGAATATTACTACATTTTGTTCAAATTTAAGGCTGATTTCAAGAGTAATTCTACCACTCACCTTATATCATTATTATGATTATCATGGTTATCACTATTCCTGCTATTTGCATTGTTATCTTTATGGCTGTTATCACTAACATGGAAATATCTGCAGCAAGGTCATTACAGAAAACTCAGTATCAAGCTTGCCCTTCAGTATCTCATCTCGCAGACTGTAAGAACAGATATAATAACAAGAAAATCTAGGCTAAAGGTATGTAAGTGTGGAAAATCATTGGTCAGGGCTTTTAAGGAGCTTCTGAAAAGAGGATAAGAAGGCTGCATATTGCACGGGAAATAAGAGCTACCTGTTTCAGGGTAGAGGGAGAGCATGAAGACGCACAGCACAAAGAGAAAAGTGTAAGCCTCAAAAGGTACTTCTAAGAAAACAAAGGTAGACTGGGGTAGTACTGGGAGCAGGAAGGCAGAGAGACTCTGAGCCTAAAAACTGAGAATGAGGAACTTGGATCTGATGCAATGAAAGAAGGAGGCAAGAGAAGATGATTTTAAGGATGACCCAGCTGGAGTTTGAGTCTGTTATTTTAGCAAACTTCACAACAGCTCATCTTTCTGTGCCAAGTTTTGGTCCCTCTGATAGTTGGCTGTGCCACTCGTTACATGAATCTTCACTAAAGCTGATATAATGAACCGGTGAAGAGTTATCTCAGTGCACAGGAATATAAGCAAAATGGATGACGCTGCTGTCCCATCCTTTGCTGAAATGGTCTCTGGTAAGGAAACAGGAGACATGAGGACATCTTCTCATGCAGAAATCAGTAATAGCATTTCTCATTGGCCCTAGCGATGGCAATACTTGAAGAGGAACTGTCACCTTTTTTATGTATATCCGCTTACAAGAGAAAAATTAAAAAGATTTTGCTAGTCAGAGCAAAACCTGTCATGTGTGCTTTGTATGCCAAACAGAGTCACAGATTCACGTATTTGCAGTGGTCTTGGGTTAGGAAGGAACCTGTGCTGGACATCACAGCAACCATCTCACTCCTAGTGGAAAATAATACTTCGCATGGTGAGTAACTAACAGCTAGCTCAGTTCTGCAGTTAACAGCAATCAGCTTCTGGGAGCGGGGAGCCTTTGCCTGCAGTCATTCCCAATTCCTTTATCTCCAAATAATCTAGGAGAAAGCATCTGTTCTAATCTTTGGCATTGCCCTGATAGCTATCTCCTTCCTTATTCTTCTCATACTCCAGGTTACTTCAAATGAGGACACATACCACGCACAAAACCCCTGAATTAAAAAGTTTCTAATGGTTATGGAGTCAAACACTGTAACAGATAGGAAATCCTGGCTTCAGGTTACCCAGGCAACATTTGTGCAGATGGGTTATGATGCTGTCCTCATTTCAGAGCTCAGAGACTACTGTTTGTCTGGATACTCCCTTGCTCCACAGACAGGTCGGAATTGCTCTGAGGGCTGCTCATGACTGTGAGAACATTGCAACAGGCTTCTACGGTACATCCTGCCTCATGCTTTGTGGAAAGTAGATAGTGGTGGTCACCAGAGGAGGCAAGGGACCACAAAAGGAGCAAGAATCATCAGGGGATTGAAGCAATGGGCTGCCGCCCTACAGCTGGCCAGTGTCCACGGCACTGCCACACATCTCCAGTGTGACACTGGGCAAGTCACTTCGTGCCAGGTTTCCTGTGGGTGATCGTGACATGCCTATCCCTTGCTTTCTGGATGCCTGACATACCCTCCAGTCCCAGACTGTTCTCTGAGGCCCAGAAGGGTTATTTTTATTATGAATTGATTCCCTGATCCTATTTGCAGAACATACCCACAAACCGCTCTGTGTGTGTGTTTTGGGGGGGTTGATTTGCTGTAGGGCAAGGGTGGGAAGGCATGGGTTCTGGTGACGGGGTCAAGCTATTGAAGCTGGCATTGCAGCCAGGGCCCCTGAACGGCTGAACCCCAGGCATTTTGCAAGAGGGACTGAACACTTGCAACTGCATCTGGGCTTTGTGATTTGAATAGAAAGTGCTGCAGTGTGCTGGAAACTGAAAATCTTAAGTCCTTGCCATTCTGGATCAGGTATACAAAATCTTATGACTCTGCACTTTCATCAGGCAGCCTCTCATCTACAAAATACATAATAAGTACTGTAGTGCTGGGAAAACAATTTTGTTGATGTTTCTGAACCAGTTAGATATGATATCTCGCTGAATGCCATGAACTCAAAAGGGGTTTTAGTCATTCTGTTCTCAGAGCACAGTTTAAATCCCGTGTACTAGAGAAGATCTAGGTCCACCCACTGAGCAGAAGGATAAAGCTAAGTATGAAATATTGCTTTAATTGCAGAAATTCTGTGGCAGGAATTCTGTGAAAGAAATTATCTACATTACAGGGCTCAGAAAACATAAATTAAAACTACAGTGGCATCCCTTGTAAGGGCACTTCCTATAGGTGCTTCCCAACATTGCAACCATAGTAGCAATACTACTATGTGTACAGTTTTTGTGCTCAAACATTTACAGTCCTCTTCTTTTGTAGAGGACTTTTGTCCTGCTGCTCTAAAGCTTTCTCAACAGATAACATTTTATTGTTTTAACTAATAGTCAGGCAGAAACTCAATTAAACGGGGGCAAATCTTGTATATAGAAAGCTTGTTTTGGAATAAGTGGTTTATTTGATTTGGCTTCCCTTGATTTGTTTGTATAGGAAAAAAACATATGAAACGTGAACATCTCTCATCAACTTCATAGTCTACAGACCCTTCTGGATGGGCTTACCAGCACATCCCTGAAGAGACAGCAGGTATGTGTGGGAGCTGGAGTATACTTGAAACAGAGGCTGATGTGCCATCGTCAGACTTTTTTCAGAAGCTAAGTCCAGTAACCCTTCTGATGTGACAGCCTTTTAGCACAGGAAATGTAAAAATATTTTCTTGTTTGGAAAGAAAAAGGAGTGCAATGATAATATTCTAAAACATTTTTCTTTTCTATGCCTTCTCTTAGGTTTCTGTCCCTTGTTTACAACTTGGAAGAGAAGGAAACAGATTCTTTCACCCCGTGAAAAGGTTTAACACAGGTTAAAGCAGCAGCTTAGGATTTTTCTTTAGTAATAACCAGAAAACAAAGCTAAATCCTTTTGCAGAATAACAAATTTAATTGGGCAGGCGGCTTTGCTCCAGCTTCCGCCAATCTAGTGCCCAGTGCAGAGGCACAGGAACCTGGGGGGCCACAGCTGGTCTCCTGGGAGAGAGACTGGCAGTGCTCCAGCCCCAGCCTGCCCAGCAGATAAAGGTTCCAGCCTGTTGGGAACATGTAGCAAAGTGTGTGACTGTCCCACTGGTGCTCAATGTTGGGAAACTATTGCAGGAATGCATAGTTCAACAAGCCCCTACACACAAGCCTCTGTTTTTTTCCCTTGAGATAAGATTTCGTGTTATGAATTCTCAGGGCTTCCCCTGTTTTGCTGGGCAGAGGAATCCTGGCTTAGCCCAGTAAATGATGAAAGGGGCCCAGAATACGAGACACAGGCAAGCCTTGTCACCTGAGGCACCCGCAAGCCACCTGGCAGTACATTAGGGAAGGGTTTTATAAAGCAGGGAGCTGCCACCCTTGGCACAGCTCTGGGTGCAGAAAGCAAACAGTAACTGGTGTAGTCCCATCCGTGCTAAGTTCAGGCTACCTGAGCCGGGTGCTAACAGCAGCAGAGCTGTAGCCGAGGCAGCAAAACCTGCCCAGTTCCCTGGGGGAGTACGCTCACTAATAGCTTTGCCGTGAACTCCCTGGCTACGGTTATCAGCACACACACGAGATAATTTAAAACTAGTACAAGCTTGTCTGCGTGACCCACTGACTGGCCTCTGATTACAATGTCGCTGTGTGCTTAGCCTCTACACCCCCTCCTGCGCTGGCTCCTTTGAGGGACCACTAAATACACATAACACATTTTTGAAAGGAAGGAACAACCCCTTCCCCCTCAGAGGCTAATGGAGAAAAGCCTTGTTCAAATACAAGTGCACGAAAGGCTTTAAAGTCACCTTCCTGAGAATGGCTGGGAATAATTTCTTTCTTTGCCTCAGAGATTTTTCTTACTCTTTTTTTATGTAAATACTTACAACAATGGTTAATTGTCAGAAAAATGTAAGCTATTTCTTAGTGGGATTCTTGTCTGCCCATTTCTACATTCCAAACTTTTGTCTTTATAGCTGAGGTCTTGACTAAATTATATAGCTAAACGTTGAGCTAGGTACTACCTCTCCAGAGCTAGCCTGCTGGGACTGAGAAGTATTCGTGTTAAAAGCCTGAAATAAAATAATCTGTTCCAAATGACTTATTCTTGGCTCTGGCAACTAATTGTGTATATATGCCCCAAGTCACATTAATGTGGAAGTAATAGATCACAGAGAGCTTTCGGGTGTTGTATACGTTACTTACACATTAAGCCTATGGCTATGACATCATTGCCCTTGTTCTGGGCTCCAGTGATGGCGTAGCCAAAAAGAGTAACTGAGAACAGGCTGCATTGTTCCCCTCAGCCGCTAAGGCCATATTGACTTTGTGAGTCAAGCTCAGCATGCGGGGATGATACATCCCGTCATTAGTGTTACTAATTCCCTGGTTTGGGAAGGGAATATTGCCTACTTAAAGAAAACAGGGAAGGGGTGGAAAAGCATTGGAACTGGTTCACCAGCTCATTAGCATCTCTTAGCCTTTCTGAGTTCATTTGTCTGTGGCACAGATATAACAGTAGGATCTTAAATTGCTATAATTGCAGTATTACAGAATGAGATGGGGTTGGAAGGGACCTCTGGAGATCATCCAGTCCAACACCCCTGCCAAAGCAGGTCCACCTAGAGCAGGTTGTGCAGGAATGTGTCCTGGAGGTTTCTGAATGTCTCCAGAGATGGAGACTTCACCACCTCTCTGGGCAGCCTGTTCCAGTGCTCTGCCACCCTTAAAGTGAAGAAGTTCATCCTCACGTTTAGATGGAACTTCTTATGTTCAAGTTTGTGCTCATTACTTCTTCTCTTGTCACTGGGCACCACTGAAAGAAGACTGGTCCCATCCTTTTGACCTTTTAAGTACTTGTACCCTTTATAGGCATTGATCAGACCTCCCGTCAGTCTTCTCCAGACTAAAAAGACCCAAGTCCCTTGGCCTTTCCTTATAAGAGAGATGTTCTAGGCCCCTAACCATGTTTGTCGCCCTTTGCTGTACCCTCTCCAGCAGTTCCCTGTCCTTCTTGAACTGGGGAGCCCAGAACTGGACACATTACTCCAGAAGATAAATAGAGGATTGTTTTCAGGCTTACATGGGACCGCTATTATTTTTTGGTGAATCCTGATGAGATGCTCAGGCTGACTGCAAGACACAAAGAACTAACTTGGACACTGTCTTTTCATTTATGTTTTGTTAGCCTACCAGCAAGGAGGCCCAGAGGGACGGAGAGACAGAAGGGCAGGACTGTTCTCCTGGCCTTAGTTGGGGAGAAAAAGAACTGAAGAAGCTCAGAGGCAGGCCTGATACCTATACATTCTGATTTTTATATGCTACCACATGTGGAAGGATTTGTGTAAGAAAATAACAATAATCTCATCATAAAAATGATAATATCAATTTCAGTAAGTGTGAAAAGCTGAGACTAGCTGTACTTAGAGCAGGAGACCACGCTTAGCTTCATGTAATTATTTGCAGTCTTGGGAGGTAAAAATACAGCAAACTGGAGTGCCAGGAAAGTTTGTTTAAGAAGCTGTCTTTGAGCAACAAAAATCCAGAACTCACTGAGGATTAGGAGTGGCTAGCAGGAACTGTGGGCGATGGGGGATGCTTAGCTGGAGCCACTACGAGGAGCCACTAAGAGAGTCAGAATGTCTACAAGAAGCAGCACTCCGGATGAACTGGTCAGGGGTTCCCACCCCTGCTCAGCTCCAGCTTTGAAGAAGTCTTTGTTCCCCAGGAAGTGAGTGGTGGTACCCCAAAACTGTTGACTGTGAGTCACCATCCCTGCAGGTATTTAAAAGACGGGTCGACATAATGCTTAGTGATGTTTTTTATCAGAGTTAGGTTGATGGTTGGACTAAATGATCTTAAAGGTCCCTTCCAACCTAGACAGTTGTATGGTTCTACCTTCCATGCAGGGAAAAGCAATGATTTGCTGTAGCAGTTGTGCCAGCAAGTAATGAGAGAGGACTTTGGAGCTGGTGGATGCCTGTTATTTTGTTTATGTTCCTTTGTCCTTTTCTTCTTTGTCTCCAAAACAGTGCTGTCCTGCTATGCCATTTATGGTTTGTAAGCAAGGAAATAGAGCTCTGAACACTCATTTAATTTAATTTTCTCAGGTGGGGAGTGGCAACACAAAATTCTCTTTATTAGTGACCCTTAGAAAGTGAACTCTGACTCTGCAGCTGTCAATCACTGG
Organism: Thinocorus orbignyianus; assembly: GCA_013400375.1. Classification (NCBI taxonomy): domain Eukaryota; kingdom Metazoa; phylum Chordata; class Aves; order Ciconiiformes; family Thinocoridae; genus Thinocorus; species Thinocorus orbignyianus. The sequence goes on from VXBW01003570.1 coordinate 616,425, forward strand.
CAGAAAGGGTATATTTATTGCTTCCTTCATTTGTTATCTTTCCTCTCTCTCATACACTTGAGGCAGAAGTGAGGAAAGCAGCTTATTGCTTGTGTTTGAGCTCTTTGCAACCTTGGTGAGTCTCATGGGAAAGTCTGCATGAGCCATTGAGCGCTTGGTACCATGAAACTGGTGTTTCAGTTTATATATAGTAAAAAAAAAATAGATAAAGGGCTTGAATACTTGACAGCCTAGCAATTTTTTACACTTCTGCTAAGCAGAGCTTGGCTGCATCTGAGACCTGCTCAGCATGTATGGTTGCAATATATGAAGGTGTGTAGGAACCAGATATAAAATAAGTCATCTGAGTGGTAGCACAAGTCCAAATGCAATAGCCTGGACTTCAAGACAGGTCAAACGTGTCCAGGCAAGATCCTGGTTAAATATCCAACAAGTGAAGCATTCAGTAGCACAAATCCAAACGTAACAGCCTGGACTTCAGGACAGTTCAAACATGCCCAGGCAAGATCTGGGGTAATTATCCAACAAACGAAGCACACGCCAGCACTGATCCACTATCCTTTGGTACCTGTGCGAGCTAGAGGAACGTTAGGTAGGTGTGCCACCCACACCGTCATGTTGCTGGAGGATATTGTCGAGGTGTTACAAGTTTCAGCCTGGGGGGACCTGGAGCGGAAAGAAGTGGCTTTGGTTATGTCCCCACTGTAAGCGAGACCAGAGGTACCCTGTGATCATGCCATCAGCATTGCTCACAGCCATCAGGCTTTTTACAGCCAGTCCACAGCCATCTGTGAAGCAGCTTCTGTTCTGATGGCCACTCTTGGAGACTGCACTTTCTGAGCAGTATAAACAGTATAAGCAGTATGTTACATTTGCGTTCTTTGGAGTCTATGACTGCTTTTAACCCTTGTGATGGTGAGAACAGCCTGGAATCATCTCCAGCATACCAGACTGCTCTTGAGCCTGAGAGATTCTTTCAGTAGTAGTAAGGTCTGGCAGAAATCTGGCCTGAGGCTGCCCATACAGTCCTGCAGGAGCCAGTCACAGGGAAAGAATGACTTTGGGAGATAGATCCAGATCTTACAATACTTGATCACTAGCACAGGACTGAGAAGAGGCTGTTGCCAAGAATAGCAGATCCCTTTGCAGTTAGGTCTCTGTGAAGTTGCCTTTGTATGAGAAGGGCGCCTTTAGTCCAGAGAAGGGCAACAAAGGTAGTGAGGGGTCTGGAGGTTAAACCTTATGAGGAGAGGCTATGGGAGTTGGGGTTGCTCATTCTGGAGAAGAGGAGGCTGAGGAGAGAACTTGTTGCTCTTTACAACTACCTGAAAGGAGGTTGTAGAGAGGTGGGGGTCAGTCTCTTTTCCCAAGTCACAGGTGATAGAAAAAGAGGAAATGGCCTCAAGTTGTACCAGGGGAGGCTCAGATTGGGTAGCGGGACAAATTTTTACACTGAAAGGGTTATTAAGCATTGGAATGGACTGCCCAGGGAAGTGGTTGAGGCACCATCCCTGGAGGTATTTAAAAGACAGGTTGACATAGTGCTTAGTGATGTGATTTAGTGATGGATTGTTGTTTTTCATCAGAGTTAGGCTGATGGTTTGACTAGATGATCTCAAAGGTCCCTTCCAGCCTAGACAATTCTATGATTCTATGATATTCTGCCCTCATCCCCCATGGACCCTAGTGCCCATGGAGGCTGACCCCTCCATGTGTTGCTGGAGGAGATCCATTCCATCTACAAGGAACTCCTTTGCCAGGGCAAGAATCCTCCCTGGTATAAAAATTGCCAGAGGTGCCCCTTTGGTGTAGTAAATGGTATATTGGCACCATGGAAGGGACAAACCAGATGCACTCCAAGAGTTTCAGATTCCTTACAGAGACTGAGCCAACAGCATGAGTAAGAGAAGGCTGCAGGGCGTTTTGAGCTGTGGTGGTACTGGTTCTCCAGCCAAGTCTGACCAGGTTCCAGGGTAAGCAGATGGCAACCCTGTCCCTGACGCTGCCCTGCCCTGCCTCACCCTGGCGCTGTGTCCAACCCATTCTTTCACTCCCATTTTATTCACATAGACTTGAATCTATTCCCATGGACTTGATCTATTCCCATGCTCCTCTATCCTTATGAGCCCAAACCACCTTTGTTATTACATGACCTTTCACCATAGTACTCTTCTTGGGACCCCTTAAAAGAGATTATAAGGTGTCTACCCCACTGCATCTTTGACTTTCTGGGTTCACTCTTTGGAATGGTGTGTTCTGCTTATTTCCCACAAAGGGGAAGGCTCCACGTGTAAGATGCTGCAGAGAGTCTTTGCCCCCACCCAAACTCTTGTTTTTCAGTGACGCACACCCTGCTCTGCTATTACTTAATAAAAAGTGAAGTCACTGCTTTCCTCCTCTTTAAGCTGCTCCACCCTCAATCAGGAGGTCTGCTTCTCCACCCTTTGGCAAGACAGCTGTTTGGGGGTGGAGGTTAGTTTAGGGGTGGTGTTGACCAGCCTCTCATCTGGGGGGAAGAAAAAAAAAAAAGTTGAAAAAAAAAAAAGTCCAGTCCCATCAAAGGGCTGCTGTAGAGCTGGGAACAGCCTTGACAGCCACTCCCCCTGCAGTGCTTGTGCATATTTCATGTGAGCACAAGTGAGTAAGATCACTCATGTCAGTTGGTGAGTCTAGTTAAGGATGCAAGGGAGAGTGTAAGCACTGCACACCAACTGGCTGTTCTTTATCTGCCTTTTTCCTCACCCCAGAGGGAAGATTTCCCTGAAACAGCCACCCTCCTACCTGGGTCTCTTTAGGAAGAGGCAGAGGAGTCAGTAAATATAAGCAGTGTGATGTGGAGGAAGGTTCTCTGCCCTGCTCAGACTTTACCGACAAGTGGTGGGAAGGAGGAGAGTTCCTAGGAGCTTGCTGTAGCTGCATCATTTTGCCTTACCTCTATCAGTATGAGTGCAAGTAGCCCAGAAGCTGCCCTAAACATATGTCAGCATCTGACAGTCCCTCAGCGACCCTTTTGCCATCTAAACGTGCCTGGGACACAAGGTAGTGCAGCCACTCTTCCCACCCTTGACATGCCCTTCCCGGCATGCTGGTAGAGATTTTGGCTGGCTGCTTGCTGGAGACATCACTGCTTCAGAGACATTACAGGCAGGGGAGGGAGGCCTGGACTGCATTCTCCATCCTTGGAGGGAAGAGTGTTGACAATTGGGGCTACAACATCATGAGGAAGGCTTTTGGGGAATGTGTTTGCTCCAAGAGAAGTTATGTCCCTCTAGAACCTCTGCTTTCAAAAAGGGAGGTCTGCCAATGTTCAGAAAAAAAATTGTACTATGCAAGGAAGCACAAAAAATGTGCAGGAAACTTGTCACAGTGGGGGAGCCAAACTTTTCAACTGGTTCATACAGAGGGTGACAACTGGTAGGCACCACTCCCATAAAAAGGACAAACAGATGGTGAGGAACAGAGCGCAAAATCACAAGGTCTGGCAGGTGAAGGGGCAGCTGGTACATCCTGTGGTCAGGATGGCCGGCTGTCCAGGGTCTGAACGCCTGTACCTTCACCTGCTTTAGAGTAAATGTTGCTTTCTTCTAGCTTTATTGAGACTGGCTGAGGAGCTCTGTGTGTACAGAGCTATCTTTCCGCTATCTCCTGCTTCAGCCACTCCACACCAGTTCCTGGCTTCTATTCCACTGCACCACGGCAATTTCTATGCCAGTCCCTGTTTTCAACCATTTCCTGGCTGAAGCAGCTGTTAGTTTTTCTGTACTAACTCAGATGTTTTACAATTATTCGCTCCAAAATAAAAGCAGTGAACAGAGAAACTCGGAGTCCCACTCATTTTTTAATTTGTTTATATGGAGGTAGCACCCCACTCAAGTATTACCATCTCTGTCATGCCAGGCGCCACACAAAAATGGAACGGAAAGAGATTCTGTCTCCCAGAAGGATAAGGATTTTCATATTAGTTGAGAAAGACAGAGCACAGGGAAGTAATGAGGTAATGCTAGTTAATGCCAATGGTCTAGGACTTTAGCTTTGCCATTGTTACAGAGCTCACATTCCTGGGTTGGAGAAACCATATTTTGGGGAGGGTTCAGTGGAAATGGTTTTGGGACTGTACCAAGATCCTCCCAGGATTCCAGTTTTCTTAGTCTTGGCCTCAAAGGAATTTACATCTGGCTTGGGCAGAGCTGGAAGTCCCTAGAGGAAGGATTTTGTTGATATTCAGTCTTTGAAGGACAGTGAGCTTCTTTGTGAAGGGCAACACATGTATCTGGCTGTGTCTACAGCACCACACCCGCTACTCCTCCAAAGTGGATAGTTTCAAGGACTCACATGGCCATGTCCATCTGCCTGGGGTTATCAGGAAAACCTGTAGATAGCCAGGGACTGGGGACAGGAGGTTCTCCTATCCATTCATTCAGATTGGACAGGATTTACCTCCGTCTGAAAGTAAAACAAGATGCCAGCGCTGCTCTCAAAAATGAAGGGGATCTTCAACACTCAGCAGAGCTCCCAGGAACCTGTGGGAAGCCAGAGCCAACCTGAGATGGCCCTTGTGGCCCCACATGTGATCTGCTCACTGCTCGGGACTTCTCCCTACTGCAAGCCACCTGTCTGTGTCTTTGCTACCAGTCATGCTGGCTACAGCGTCCTCACTGGGTCTCAGCAGAGTGGAGAATAGCTCCTTCTGCAGCATAACCTCACCTGGAAAATACTGGCAGGGCACTAAGAAGAGCAATGGGCAGCTCATTAGGTCTGTTTGATATGCAAACTGACTGCTTCCTGCCAGCCAGAGAGGAGTGCTACAGGCAGTCTTGTCCATGATATCCTAGTCAGTCTTTAATTTGCAGACCAACACAAAACCAGGGCAGTCTGCCCAATTAAGAACATAAATGTGATCTGTCAGCTCACGGAATAGCACCCTTCTGTCCTTGAGGGGGATAATTTTTTTTAAGGCCAGGCTGGATGGGGCTTTGAGCAAAGTGATCTAGTGGGAGGTGTCCCTGCCCATGGCATAGAACCTAACGATTCTATGATTCTATGATAATAACTACCTTTTTCTCCTCCTAAACAGCTTCTCAGGATTCCTGGACTTAGTTTTCTTATAGAGTAGAGCCAGTTCCTCTTCCAGATCCCTTAAGGGTCCATATGCCCTTTTACTGTCCCCAGCCCTACCTGTACATCACTCTGAGCATATATTTTTGTCCTGCAGAGTATCTGCTACAGATTTGTACATGGAGAGGAAGAAAGATGAGGAGCTGAAATCCACAAGGAATTTAGAGGAAGAAAAAAATGCCACCTGTTGCTCATGTTTCTGGGAAAAATTGCTTGAAATAGGAGGAGTCATCCCAAACCTTTTACCTTCCTGTTGTGTGTACCTTGTGGTGCCTCTGGATGTCAGATTTGTCACAGACTGTATAGTACATTTTGTGGAAGATAAAGCTTTGACATATCATCAGAGGAGCGTAAAGCAGGTAAGACTCAGACTTCCAAGAACGTGGCATCTACAGTAGGAATGCTGTGTTCTGTGAGCTCCTTCACTCCTGACATCACAGCTTTATTGCCACTGTGCTCCTTTTGAACCCTCTCTAACATGTACTCTATGCCCTTTGGCAGGGCATAACTTGCTACACCTGTTATATATCAGTACAGTGTTTGGGACAATGTGGTTTTGGTTTTCCTACAGAAGAGCGATGCAAATAAATAATGAAAGCATGTCAGTCACAGTCTGCATTGGAAAGGCAGTGCCTATGGGATGATAACATCTTTGGTGATTACTATACAATTTTCAAGAATAAGTCATTCTCTCATTGCTTTAAAAAACCTCCACAAACTTGGTATGCTAAGAACTTCTAATATGACTGTGTCTATCTCCCTTATTTGGAAAAAAGCAAATCATGCATCCAGTTTCCTGATCCCACTTCATTTTTGATATTTGACCTACAGATTAAGGGTTTTCACGTCATCTGTCAGCCCACAGAGAGTATCCCGAGGTTCAGTGTGTGTGAGAGATAGGAAAGGGACGTTTGGAACAGGCCAACCACAAACAGCTCAAATTAGCTCTGAGAACTGCAGTGCAGAGGTCTCTGAGGAACACTAGTCAAAGAAAGAAAATGGTTGTTTGGTAAACTCCCACTTATTCTACTGCCCCTGAGGACTCCTGGCTCACATCCCTGCCCAGACATCCTACATGGCTATTTAAGAGGATTTCCCCCACCCTTTCCCCCTCCACTGGCCATAATTTTCCTCTTTTATAACTGCAGAACAGAGTGATATGGGATTCCTGCTCCAGCAGCAACTTGCTGACTGGAAACAGGAAACGGGGGGCCATGCAGAGCTCAGCCTCTGTGATAACACAGACGTCACACCCACGTGCAGACAGGGATGCTTCTCACATATGGCAATGATCAGCAGCTCCCCCTTCTTCTCCCCTTCCTTCTTCCCCAGAAGGGCTCACAAAGCCCTAGAGGGGCCATATATCGAGTTAGAAGCTGTCTTTAGAAAGCACGGCTGTGTGAGGCCTTGGTTAGCATGGAACATGATTTCTTGCATAATTCTTTTAGATTCTCCGAGGGCAGTAAATTTGAGACTGTAAATCTTCATGTGCCCACAGCATATGGCCTTAGAATAAGACATGGAGTGAATTACAGAGAGACAGCCTATCTTCTGCAGAATCTGATTAAGGGAATCCTTTGAGAACTATCCCTTACATGCAGCCATAGGCATGGCTTTAAAAGCTGCCCTCCCTCCTCCTTCCCAGAAATGCCTGACAGGATAAGGATTTCTTTGCAGCACCAGCTTCTCCATTTTTCTCATTCCTATTCTCAAAAGCCTTTTCTCAAAATAAAACTGAATGGCTATGTCTGATATTATAAAATTATATAATCTTCAGATTACAATTTCAGGAGGAAAAAAAAAACAACACAAAAATATTGTTTAAAGTAATTGCATTGATACTTGTGGAAACACCTTAAGGGAGTTGCAGGCATTATGTAAGGATTCTAGGTTCTGTCTCCACAGGGAGGAGAAGGAAGTGCTCTCGCAATTCACTGGGAATAAGTTTTTGCTTCCTCCAGCCAGCAATCTGGGGTGCTGTTTGCTTACAGCTACACAGCTAATACTGTACTAGCCCCTCTAAGATAAATTCATAGAGTTATAGAATCATAGAATTGTCTAAGTTGAAAGGGACCTTTAAGATCATCGAGTCCAACTATCAACGTAACACTGCCAAAAACACCACTAAAAGTTGCATTATAGATGATGTTCGGCGGTGAGGGTTTATTCTGGATGGGGAAACCAATTTCAAATGGAGTAAAAATATATATGCTCCTTCTCTTTCCATGAGGCAGGCAGTACTCCTTTTCATGATTCTGCTTCTTTGGCACAATAAATTCCTTGAAACAAATGTGACTCTATGTAAGTATCAGTGGGAGAAAGCTTTCTCCAGTAGTAGATGATTTAATCTGAACAGTGGGAGAGAGAATTGCATTGCCTTCAGAAGGTATGCCCACAGCTATCCTGTAAGACATGGGAGACCAGATGAGCGTTTTCTAGCTGCACTAAGCATTTGTCTGCATTGAGCAGACCTCCCTTCCCTTTCCACTCACTGGGTTTGTGGTGGTTCTGCTGAACTTGAATTGGGAGAAGAGGAAGCAAGATTTTGGTTGAAAAGAGCTTGGTTGTAATCTACAGAACATGAAGAGACACCTTAAAGGAAAATGCATAAAATGTCTGTCTATGTAATTTTCATAATGTCGGGTGCTGGGTCAAGTCTGCTGGAGAGCCACTGCTCTGTTGGTAGAAACTGCTGTTGCTCAGACTCTTTGTTGATTGTTTTTCATTAATTATCCTGTGAGTAAAACTGTAGATCCCTCCTGTGCGTTGCAAAACTTTACACTGAGAGCACTTTTCTCACTGACCTCAGCTCGGTGTCTAGGGAGAGCCCTCCTGCCTCTTTGGCTTGTGTGGTGAGAGCTCAGTATCTTCTTGCAGTTTGCTTTAACCGTTGCCTAAAATCACTGCTGCAGATACTGGGAGATGGCGAGAATGGGAGCTGTGCAGTGGAGCAGCTCCTCAGTCGCCTGGCAGCCAACAGTCACCAGAGGACAGAGGAGAGGAGAGGAGAGGAGAGGAGAGATGTGCTGTATTAACCTAGTGTTGGACCCCTGCTACCGCTAAAAATGTTCAGTACCTGTGCACCCTCTTTGCACTTGTGATGAACCACTGCACAGGCTCCCACAGCAGGGCTCTTGGGCAAACACCAAACCCCTGGCCAACACTCTGTGTGAGATTTAGTGGCACTGTTACTGAGTCTTCTTGCTCAGGCCACATGTTCAAGCTTTGGTACCTTCGTAGTTCAACTCCTGGAACGTAATCTGTACATACATTTGACATCTTCCTGGCTCCTGTTGGCTCTGGGAAGTTCTCATTGCTGCCTCTGCTATGCATTGGAAGTCCTTCTTTCTGGGTAGCACCAGTGACACGCAAGTACATTTACCCACACCGTGTGCTCCCCATCAGAAGAGCAGCCCTGCTGTGAGCTACCATGTTGCTCTTGCTACAAACCGAGTTAAAATCAAAAGGAGTTGAACTCTGTCAGTATAGGACACTGTTTTTTTTCACCTCCTGCTAATAAAGCATGTGGTCATAATCCTGGTAAAGATGCTTTCATCCAGTGCAAAGGAAAAACAGAAGAAGTTTGCTCTGTTTCTCTTTCTTGGCATAACCTCCAGCCATGCTGTATGTGGATACAGATTAACTCCTGCTGCCATTATCGCTTGTGATGAAATGGAAACCAAGGCTACTTCGCTAAATGAACAGAAAGGTTCTGTAATTACACTCTGATCTCTTTGCATAATTCTGCCCTCCCCTGCACTGAAACACCCCACAGAAGCACAGAAAGACATACCACAGAAAGTCACAACTAAGGGATAGCTCAAGGCCTTCAGATTAAAGGAAAGTCGAAGAGGGGCTGTAGATTGTTTCCTTTGTTTTCAGTGGAGAAAGAATACTCTTTTCACACATCTGTGCTAAATCAAACACTGATCTTTTCACTCCTGACATTAATACATTAGGTGTGGAACTCACACTACTGGCCTGAAAAGGTCCTTTGATGAATGCGTTGCTCTTCACTCAGGAAGAGCAAGACAACACACAAACAACCGAGTCCTCACTCCAGGCTGCAGAACTACCATCTCCTCATTTTTTGTCTCACACCGTCCACCAAGATTTATGGATAAAAATTCCAAAAGAGTGAGAAAACAGAAGTGCTGCCTTTTGCTACAGAGAAGAGAGAGATCTGTCCTTGAAATCTCACATCAGGAATCCCCCATTTCTACAGGCTGGGACCTTGAGCCTGTGCGGGAAGGCCCTGCCATTAAGTGAGCGGTCAGCCACTGTTTAGAATACAGCATTCATTTGGGAACATGGGAACAAAAGCACTGAAAAAGTCAATTTGAATTTAAAAAAAAATCCTGTGCCAAGGCAGCGATCTCTGTTTGGATCTCCACAGAGAGGAACTGCTTCACACTTTTGACACCCATATACTGACATGCATGATAGAAGTCACTGAGTTCTTCCCTGCGGGGACACTATCCTCATAATGAGAAACTGTCCTTGTAACTAACACCTTTATTTGCAGTTTCAGATGAGAACTAGAAGCTGGACTGTGGGCATGAAGTGACTGGCTTATTACAGGAAGTTTTTGCAGGTTGTGCAGGCAGAGGCAGGAGACAGTAACTTTTCCTGCAGCTGCACCTGTTCTGCAGGTGAAGAGAAGACCCTTCCTTCAGACCTGACAGCCTGACACTGTCTCCGGACTCATTCATGTAATAAAAAGAGGAATGCCAGCTCCCTGGTGCTGCTCTTTCTGCTTTTCACAAACATGGTGATTTCAGAGGATTCCAACATGCTTTAAAACCAGTGGCACACCCTAAGGACTGCCTGCCCTACTGCATATGGAGGAACCGCAGCTCTTAGCCTCAGGATGATCTAAGAAATAGAGGACTATTGTCTCCTTCCTGAGATCTTTACCTCCCTACACCCACACAAGGTTGTGGAGACCACTGTATCCTGACAGTGTCTTCTCATGTGTAGAAGGGGAGAAAGATTATGCTGGGAGATGAAGAAGCAGGCTTGGTCTGTGTCCTCAGAAGCCTGGTGAGAGGCAGAGGTGAGGGGAGAAGGATCTGGTTGTTCAACATTTCAGAAAGGTCATATCCTCAGGCCAATCAGCTCCCTTCCCGAGAGAGGCTGTATTGAGCTCTCCTGCTATTCTGGCTGTTCATCACTGTGAGAAGCCAGGCCAGCTCCTGACTGAAGACCAGAGATGCAGTGGCCAGCCACATTCAATGACAAAAACGGAAACTAGGAAGATGAAATTCTGGACTGTGCCAGGAGGACTGAAAGGCAGCAAGATACTCCCTTACCACTGCTAAGCCGAGTAAACCATGTCACTAGGAGAGCAACCTGCTGCGAGCAAAGAGACTTGCCAGTCTGCCAGGCACTGTCTGCTAAACACTGGGGAGCTGTTTGGACCTCCACAAATACACTCAGCAACTGCAGTGGCCAGTACTCAAATGTAAACCCTCTCTCATGGAAAGAGACATTTCCCATACAGTACCTAGGAGGGGGCACTATGAGTGACTGATATTACGATGAGAGATAGAGAACATGTAAGTGCTGTCCCACACCTGAATTTGGTGAAAGAAAGCAATGAGATCTCTGATGACCACACTGACCTTCAAGCTCTCATCTCACCAAAAGGAAGGCTTGCCCCATTAGCTGCTCATGGAGCTGATGCAGGGAGCATCTACTTCTTCCTTAAACTCCTCTCAAAGGCCTCTACAGAGATATTGTCTTCTTCAGGTTATGCTGATAGAAACGTCAAATCTTGATTGCAGCCATGAATCTGCTCATGAACTCTGCTGGCCACAGTGCCACAGAGCTGCCTTAAAGCTCTCTTAAAAATGTGAGGCATTCCAGTCATTTTAATTACTGTGCATTGCATAAGCCAGAAACCAGTTCATACAAAGGAACAACAGAAAAGTGATTTTCAATCGCTCTCACTCTCTCTTCTGCTTAGTGCCAGCCTCCAAAACTCTGGGAACACCAGCTCTTATTACCATTTGAAGCACTTCATCTATTTGAAATCTCTTTGTTCAGTCACTTAAAGCTATTGATGCAGTTTAGGAGGGTTTAAAAAAGAAAAACAAAACTTCAATTTGGAAATGGCCACAGCGGCATGAAAGCAAAGCAGGAGAAATGGAAAAACTTATTATAAACAAAAATGAGAGAAAATTAATTGCTTGGAATGAGGCACAAAGGCAGGTAGAAGCCAAGCAAATCATGTCGTGTCTCCCCCCCACCCTGAACTCTGTCAGACCATCTAATCACAGCCTCCTGGCTTGAACCCTGCATGGTACTGAGCCCTTTGGCCCTGATCCAGAAATGCACTTAAGCTTATATTTAACTTTATGCATGTAAACGGTTCTGTTGACTTCAGTAGAGCATCTTGTGTGCTTAAAGTTGAACATGTGCCTTAGTGTTTTGCTGGACTGGGGCCAAAGAGCGCGGTCATGTGCAGGAAGCATTTTCAGCTTGATAAGGCTGTTAAAAGATATTTCCTGGTTGCCCTTCTGCAGCTGATGCCACATCACAGCCTGATTGGAGGGTCCCTGCATGACCGAGAGGGTGACTTCATATTTGACAGTCCTTTATACTGCAGTGCTCCTGGTGACACATGGTGCCCGTGATCTGTTCCCAGGCTGAGCGCTTCTCTGTAAGCACAATCTGTAAAGGATCCTTGAAGACTGAATGCAGTATAGAACCAGTAAAGCTGATAAAAGATTAACGGTGCACTTCAAATTAAAAGCTTGGGATGGGATAGAGTGTTACCTATGTCTGGCTTGCAGACAGGAAGGTGACATAATTCCTTTGCAACCTCTGAGAAAGAGATCAAGTGAATTTTTTTTTCATGCGTATTTATAGAATCAAAGACATTTTTGAAGAAAGAGTCTTCCTATGTCAAGTAGCATATGAAGTTCACCGATAAAACGGAGGAATTAGTAGAGGTAGAGGTTTTTTCAACCTTTTTCACACTCATAGCAAATGTATTTTAAACAGAACAGTATTCTCAAAGGACAGCAACAGAAAAAACAGGCATTCTGAAAAAGAAACATAATCAGGAAACACAAGAATCTTTTGCTAATGAAATACATGATCACTCTGCACTGCCCTACGAGATGGCGTGACTGTGCTGTAAAAATAGACATCATACGGCTTCAAAAAGCACCTATCCTTTCCCATCTGCTGCATAAAAGCATGAAAACAGTGATATCTCCTAGAGGGTGTAATACCTTGCTTGTGTAAAAGATATGAGGATTGTCAACTTCAAGAGGAGTTTTTAGGACAAGAGGAGGCTTTTGAGTAACTTGGCAGCTGGACAATTTAGAATGTTAATGGCAGGACTCCACGCTTGTGAATCAAGTCAAATTACTGTGGAAAAGATGAAAAAATGCTGATACTTCAGAAGTTTTTAATATATTGTTCATGGAGGTGGCAGGACTGTTTGGAGTGCAGGCCTAAGTCTCCTGACTTCGTTCATGCCATGGTCAGTTTAAGCCAGTTGCAGTCTGATGATGAGATGGAGTGTTTTCAGCCACTGCAAGTGTCAGGGCTTTTTTTCTTCTGGTGTCAGCAGTAACAGGGGTATTTCTTTCTCTCTTTCTTTCTTTTCTTTCAATATATGAAGGGAGCCTACNTCCTTTGGTTTGATGAAGCCCTTCTGTACTAATATTTAGGTGCTTTTCTCAGTTCAGAAACAGCTTTCTGCCAGCGGCTGGTACCCCTCACAATGCAATGTAATCAGAAGGGAAGTGCCTTTAGTTCACTTACAGCAACACCTTAAGCCTATTGAAGTAATATCCCAAAGTGTTTTTATCTCAGTCTCTGCAGCTAGTTCTGGGTTGGTCCTTTCTAGCCGCAAGCTTGACTCGTGGAAGGAAAATGATATTGTTAATACGCCCCTGATGTAAACTGCAGCGAGTATCTATGGAAGCAGAAGGTCATTGTCTCTCCAGAAACTTAACGAAGAAACACCGCTTAACATCTTTGCTTTTCAAAGAGTGAGTTCTTTAGATATTGCAAGACAGCTAGTTTCATCCGCAAAAAATGCGACCATCTCTTGCAGCACAGTGCCCCCTAGCACTGTCTCTGCACACTCATGCAGGATTGAGGGAAGCGGGGCACTTCGCTTAGTCAAAAACACCTGCAGAACACGGCTTTCTCCGGGAATTTTCACACCAACTATTGACCCAGCCCAGTCATGCTTAGCTTGTGGGATCCGACAAGATCACAGCATGAAGTGGTGTGGCTGCCCAGTAAAGCAGAGAGATCCTTAATTGTGTTCAACAGTGTGTTCTTGGTGAAGGACTGGGAGAACACAGATTTCTTTATTTGGTGACATTAACCAAACGTGAACTTTAATTTTCTCATATGGAGATCAAGGTCTTTATTTTCTCCTTTTTTTTTCTCTGCTACATTTTTTATGGCCATTTAAGGCTTAGAGTTTTAGTCAGGCAAAGGAGATGAGTGCTGTTTTTTATTTCATGTTTCTCCCTTTGCAGATTCTCCCATACAGACAAGGCATAGAGTCGGAATTCAGATAGAGTTCTCCTTTCAGTTTTCATTGGCAGTTTTTGTTCTTTGACCCCATTATAAAAATTTTCTCATACAAATAAACACTCAGAACCCCTGCCTGGCTCTTCCAGAGTACGCTTTACTCGTAGGTCTCAAAGGAGAGAGGCTCATACTGAATACCTGATAACTATTATCAGATAATAGCATACAATATATTTATTTAGATATGATAAAATGAATGTGCAGGCAGGTTAAATGATTTAACCAAGGCCTCCCAGCAGGCCACTGGCCAGACTGAGCTTTCCTGAGTATTATTTAACTGTGATTTACAAAGATAAAGCACTATGGTTTCTGTGCATGAAATGTACCCTTTAAGTGGCAAATAAATATTGTTATTATTGTATAGTATGCAGCTGTGGTTGAAAAACCTGCATGCCTACTACTATGGAGAAGTTCACATATTTTTGAAAAGAATATCTAGATGTCAAAAAAGCAGGTGGATCAGCTAAGTCCTAGCTGATTGAACACAGGTACTACTACTCCAGGCAATGCTAAAACATGCATTACAAAATTTCTGGATCACTTCTCAAATACTGGTATAAAAGACAGCAGTTAGCCCTGACACATAGCCTGCACACCACTCCTTCCAAACAGATGTGTCCTGCCGCTGGATCAAGCTGTGGCATTCCTTCTCATCCTGAAAAGCAATGGCAGATTACTGCTGTGGGTTGTATCCGGAAAGTGACCTGGGTTCTGGTATCAACACAAACCCCATGTTACTTCAACAAGCTTGGTGAGTCTCACTGTAAACAAGCTACTTCCATGTCTTGGTGGGCCCTGTGTAACTTAAGTAATTTCTACCCTCCTTTCTCTCCCTTTTCAGAAACTGAGAAGATCACTGAAGGGTTTGTTTTTCAGCCTCTTCTGAATGTGTCCTGCATTTATGCGTTAGAGTCTCTTTTAGCATTCACACAGCACCCAACATTTTTTAAGCTTATTACAAAGCATTCTGCTTGTTAGTCCTCAGAACACGCAGGAAAGGTGTTATTATAGAAATGGAGAAACATACTCAGAGGAATTACTTGGCCAGAGAGTGAAGGAAGGTGGTGCTGGAGCTGTGATGATAATCTTGTTGTGTGTGGGCCAAACTCTCTCTTATTTACATCAGTGTCAGGTTATGGAATAACTCCACTTCTCTCAGATACTGATCTGAGATGTTGATAGACCAGGTGTACCATGATGTTGGTGATATCAAACATTTTACAACAACAAAGAAAAAAATCTAAGTGCCAGACACACCTCATTTTTCTTCCGTGTTACTCTGCAGAGGCTGGTGGAGTTGTTCCTTGTTTACACCCAGCGAGACTGAAATGACAGTGCAATCTGACAGATTCAACGTCAACTGTAGCTTAAGCAGTACCTAGATCAAGTACATGAGGAGGTTTTTTTGCACAGTGTTTCTAATCTTGCAATTTGAAGCCAAATGATTCAGACACTGATGTGTCTAAATCGAATGTCCTGTTTAATATGCTGCCTTATACGTACTTCCAGGACCTGTTAACACCTCAAGGCCATCTAATTTTTTCGGTGTACTCACTAACACACATTCCTGAGAAGCTCCCGTCACTGTTATCCCCATTACACAGATTGGTATTTGAAGCACAGTGAGGTGGAGCTGCCACACAGGTTGTCCGTGTCACAGCAAGGGTAGGAACCTGCATTTCCCACTGTTAACATCGTAACCTTGATCTCTACCAGCAACACCCATCTTGAAGCTTTTGCGTACTGATGCTCCAAATAAAAACCCGTGTTTCCGTAAGACTGGAGGTTTTAATTTTATATGGACGATATGATTAAAGAAAAGGTGTAGGGAGGCTGTGCTTCACCCAGATGGAGCAGAATTGTAAATCTAAAGACTTAGCTGACTATTTAGAAATTTAGGACAGCTGGTCCCTGGCCTTTAATACCAGCATAATTTATAACTAGACATGCTTAAGTCTTGTAAACCCCGTGGAAAGTACTCTGACATTATATACACTGGTTTGATACTGTGATTAATCACCCCTCGGTCCCCTTCGCAGGATAATAAGGCGGGCTGTATCTTGCAGCTGGCAATCTCCTTCCTTACAGCCCCAGCTCTTCTGTAACATTTACATTTCTACAGCTGATAGAAATTTACGGTTCCAAAAGGGGATAAAGGAAAACAAAACAAGCAGGACTTTTCTATAAATTCCACTAAAGCTGCTCTGCTAAAGTATACTTTGAGATTAAACGTTGGGAGTGCTTGGGTAGATACGACACTGCTTTTTCCAGCTCGCTTTTAGCAGTTTATGACCCCTTTCCGACCGAAAGCCCTGAGAAGGGGAAGCGATGGCTGGCGGTGGCATGACAGAAGGAGCATTTGAGTAGGATTAAGAACGGCAGGGCGAAATCCTGGTTGAGCACTTCAGCCAGGTCCCATCCTTTTCCCTCCATCCTCTTTTCATTGCCCATTGAAAGGGTTGGAAAGCAGCAAGGCGCTGCGTTTCCCTGATGGCTTTCTGAGAGCCGTTAGGAACGCTAATTTCGCCTCCTCCCGCTTAAAACCAGTTTCGCAGGCAGCCGAGGTGGTTCAAGAGGGGAACAGCCTGAGCTTTCCAAGCCGACAGCAAACCCCGAGGTGGCAAACCAAGGGGGTGTGCAGATGACTCCAGGGGGACGAGGACAGACCCTGCCAGGTTGTCTCGGACGGACAATTAGTTTTTAAGGGGCTTCAACCCCCACCCGGCGGCAGCGCCGTGAGGGGCTTCTCCTCAGGGGCGGCCGTTACCTGCCCCAACCGCCACCCGCTCGCGCGCGGCGCTCCCCGCACTATTCCCTATAAGGCGCTGAAGCGGCGGCCGCAGCCCCGCCCCGGCCCCGCTGGCCTCTCCCGCCGATGAGGTAATGCGGGGCTCCCATTGGTCGGGGGCGGCGGCGCCCCCGGAGCCCGAGAGGGCGCGATCCAGGCTATAACTCGGCGCACCGGCCCCTCCGCGGCGCAGCGGAACTGCACTCTACACCGCGTAACTCTCCGTGCCCTCAGGCTTTGCACAGTCCTGCCGAGCCGAGGCTGAGCCAGCGGGGTAGAGAGGCAGTGTGAGGAGGCAGGCAGGAAGGCAGGCGGTTGGCGGGCTGTTAGCAAGCTAGAGTAAAAGTCAGGCGAACGTAAACCGGCTCCGCAGAAGTCGCTTCGGTGAGGGGTGGGCAACATGACGGCGTGGCTGAGCTTCCTCGTCGTGTTTCTCTGCGGCTGGAGCCTGCGGGACTTGGTGGTGGAGGCTTGCACTTGCGTCCCCATCCACCCGCAGGACGCTTTCTGCAACTCCGACATCGGTAAGTTGCCGCCGGAGCGGCGGCTCCTCCTCGCCGGGCGGCCGCCGGCCCCGGCAGGGCTCCCCTCAGGGAGGGCGGCACCTGCCCTGCCGGTGCGAAGCCCGCACCTCTAGAAAGTTCTGTGGAAACCTGAAGGGGCGGGAGGTGGCCGGGCTGTCACCAGGAGTAAGCCTTCATCCTACGAGCGGGGCAGGTTGAACCGGGGAAGGGTGGTTGACCTTCCAAGATAAGTATCGACTCCAGTAGCTACTGGGTTAGTGAAAGGAGAGGCATGTGGTGGTGGACCCCCCACCCAGCCCTCCTGAGGGGCAACAGGGAGCCAGGCATCCCACAGCAGTGGGCCCCGTCCTGCAGCAGTGGTGGCAGCCTGTCCCAGAAATACGTTGAAGAAACCAGAGTGGCTTATTTCCTGCAGGAAGGCAGAAACACAATTGTAGCTGCGAGCGGCAAAAATTTCCTCTGCAGCCTGGTGACAAAAGAGTAGGGGGTAGGATTAGGATGAGTTCCCTCAAGCCAGGAAACCAGCTGTGGTGGTTGGTGTTGAGAGGTGAGGTTCATCACAGGCTTGTGATGCTGCAGTTTGTGGGCTGGGGAAGCAGGTAACAAGTGTCTCCACACTTTCTGCGTGCTAGGTTGTGATCTTTGCAGCTGTGGGAGGTATGCGAAGGTGCATACCTTTTTTTTGGAAACTTCAAACACGTTTATTGGATCCTTGCTGATGTTTGCTGTGGGTTTTAGCATCCTTGAGGGTCTTCACTATGCTAACTTTAGATGAGGGACAAGGGGAATACCAAAGGGCTGGCGGTTAACCAAATATGGTTGCTGCTTGGTAAGTGTCCTGTGGTAAAGTACATGAAATCAGTTAGTTCTGTCCTTTGAATTGCTAGTGGACACATGTCCACATAACAGTGAATACAGGCTGTTGCTTCAGCAGTTGTGAGCGGACTGCTTAAGTGAAGTCTTGCACCTCTGTGGGTTGTCTTAGCACAGTGTAAAAAGGGTTGGGGGACTCACCACTGCTGGTACCCACACAGTACTGACTCCAGCTGGAGACTGCAAAGAAATCCACTNGGGAATACCAAAGATCTCTCAGAGGAAGAGGTAATGGAGACTCTGGATTCAAGTTCTTTGGTTTGCTTGTAGCCAAGGGCTGGCGGTTAACCAAATATGGTTGCTGCTTGGTAAGTGTCCTGTGGTAAAGTACATGAAATCAGTTAGTTCTGTCCTTTGAATTGCTAGTGGACACATGTCCACATAACAGTGAATACAGGCTGTTGCTTCAGCAGTTGTGAGCGGGCTGCTTAAGTGAAGTCTTGCACCTCTGTGGGTTGTCTTAGCACAGTGTAAAAAGGGTTGGGGGACTCACCACTGCTGGTACCCACACAGTACTGACTCCAGCTGGAGACTGCAAAGAAATCCACTTGGCAACTGCTATGGAAGTCAAATAGAAAATAATTCCCACTGCAGCAGAACACCCATTGCTATGAACCTTGCCAGTGGCTCTTTCAAGCTAGCCAAGCTTACGGGCAAGAAAATCTCTCCTCCCTTTAACTCTTCTACAGAAACTGCAGCTATGCCTGGTTATTCATGTATAGTTTATATAGTGTATCTGCTCTTGAATGCCAAAAAACCCATCACATGTTAAAAGTTCTGGGAAGGTTACAGTTTGCCTCAGCAATGAGAGCCTGGAAAATATTTATAAAATAGTTTTATACTGGGGAATTCTTTCAGGAAAGTGCAATATTAAAAGTGCTGTTGCCATCTTCATAGTTTGGATCAGCAAACATGACACCTAAGTGGCAAGTGCTGGAGAGATTGTTCTTTCTGTGAAAGTGAGACTGTGAAACAGTTTTTCTACAGCTAAAGCTGATGACAGCATGTGGTCTTCATTAGCTGCGTTTTGAGAGAAGATCTAATTTCTTGCTCTGATTAGATTGCATTATACTAGATTAAGAGTATTTTGCAGTTGAATTCAACTTCTTCAGATGGTGTTAAATAAATTTCTGTTATGAATACACACTGGCAGTATATTTTTGCTAGAGCCATAAGTGACTGTGTATGGTAAACTATGAAGATTCATATAACCTTGCTCCTAAACTTTAGGGCACAAAGTTTTTCTGTTTTCTACCCCATTTCTGGTTGAGTTCAAAGTAGTCTTGTTCACCTCTCCTTTCTCTGTTCTGGACTCTTCATTGCATCTCGTGCTTTGGCTTTGCTTTAAGGCACAGTAGTTCAAAAAGTTAATGTCAGTGGGGCTGTCACGCCTCTGGACATCACAGCAATGCAAAGGAGGAGAAGCAGAAGGGGAAAGAGCAACTCATTCTAGTAGGTGACTTAAATGCAAGTTAGGTTAAGACCACAGTTCTGTGTGATGGGTTGAAGCAAAAGTAAATTCTTAGATTTGCTAGAACTGTCTGGAAAATGTGATGTTTGTGCAGGCTGATTTTAGTGAATGCTGTTGTGTTCTTCATGTGCTGAAAGGGCAAAAAGCATGCTAGAGCTTCCTGGCTCTGTAGGAGTTAATCATCTCCATGGAAACTGACGGCAGTGTACTAGTGCAGTGTTTAGACAGACTAAACTACACGCTGGGTTATAAAACACATTGTGGGGAAGAAAGGGACTTGGCAGCAAGTTTTTATCGCTCTTGAAACTCCTGACAAAATACCAGCTCAGAAGGGAGGAGTCAATGCAATAAGGGCTGGAGCAAAAGAGCTTTTTAAAATAGGACCTAAAACAACACAAGAAACTAACTAGCTAGGTGGCAGCCTAGGAGAGGCTTTTCATCTTCAGAGCTCTGAATGTTGAAGAAGGAGAAATCTTTTAGTTAGGAGTTTAATGCAAAGTCTTACTGTTGGTCTTCTGTGCCTAGCCAGTGAAGTCCTACTCTCAGGTTTATTCTCTTTTCCTTTAATCTGATCTCACTAGACATTTAATTTTTGATCTTCCTGTGGCTCAGTTCTGATACTGAGCTGCCCAACTCTGCAGTCATTAGAAGGTTTTAATCTCTACAGAAACAGATGCTCAAATAAACCCATTGGAAAGGCCAGGATTTCAGTATGTACATCCTTTAAAACTGAAGGTTGTGGTCTTCTAAAGAAAGCTTGAATTTCATACACCACAATATTTTTTTTTCTTTACTAAGAAATTGAGGAGGTGGGGGAAAAAAAGAAAAGAGGAACTACTGCCAGGCTGGTCTAAGGGGGTCTTTTCACTCGGCCTGAGTGTTCCAGCATGATGAATGGAGCAGAAGTGAAGAGGTGTGTCTCAACTGGCCCACCGAGGTCAATCAATAATAAAATTGCTGTTTTAACTCTTGGCTTGCTTTCTTTAACTGGATCAATAAGTGCCAGAACAGGAACAGGCAGAACAATAATTAGACAAACAGCAACTGCTATGACTTGCCATGTGAACTTTGCTTCCTCCACTCCTGCCCCCTGCCTATGACCCCTTCCAGATGTGAATATTTTTCTTTTGTTTGAATTAAGAGACCTTTTGAAAGAACAGATACCAGGCATGCTTTGTTCCATTGTGACAAAGCTGTGACATTTCCAGCTGGACATAGCAAACATGAAAAGGGCTTGTTTGTCCTTTCTTCTTTTTTTTTTTGCAGGGGCAGCAGGGACTTCTGAGCTTGGCTGCTGAATGTTACAGTCACAGGTTTTGAAAAATACCTCCTACCTAGTTCCCTGTGCCCCACCTCTCCTTTAAAAAAAAAAAAAGAAAAAAAGTGAAATTGCGGGCTGGATTTTGACAAACCAAAACCAGTCTGCAAGTGATAAAGTACTTAAGTACTTTGCCCGCTTCGCACCTATCTCACTTTCATCTTACGTATATACTTCAGAAAAGTTATGGCACTACTACATCTGTCTCTTACCTCAGTTCAAAGGAACTCAAAATAACATTCCTTTCTATATTTTGTATGAGGAGAAATATCTGCAGTTTAAGCAATGATGCCAGTGGGTCCTCACTTCTGGTGAGTTGGAGTTGGCAAGCTTTGGGAAGATGAAGGTAAGCTCATAGGAATCTTTCGGTGTCAAGGAAACCATCCGTTACTCCATCCTGCCATGACCGTTTCACCTAGTTCACAACACCTGCAGTGGCCAGACTCCTTTTGAACTGAGAATGGGATATGAGGAGAGCAAGAGACAGTGGAGAAGGGGGAAACTCATGAATTTGTTTAGCCCAAAATCTAAGCACCTAATTGAGTACCTGACCTTTTGCTTTCACTGTTTTTCTTTAATTGCTTGTTCTGCCTTCTCCCTTATAAGCTAAAATACATGCAGAACAACTTGATCATAGATGAGATTTTGAATATGTATTCTTTGCCTTGGTGTAGACTGTAGTAAGGTCACATATGCTGTCTTACCCTTTAAGGCAGATAAGTAAGGTCTGCCAAATTAACTTAAAAGTGAAAATACATGTCATAATGGTTGCAAAAGTGTTGTATCCAGTTTGGAATCAGACTTTCGTTGAGGAAGTAATGATGTGGTTTCATTTTTAGACTGAATTTTCCTTTGAGGTATTTTAGAAGCAGGAAATCTGAGAAGTGTTTCTTAAAAGCTTAAAAAAAAAAGATATTCACAGTAATTAAAATTTTTTCCATTTTACATGGGGAAGAAAACTGAGAAGATTTCTTTAACTTTTATGAAATTCCAATGTTTATGGTAAAAATATGGTGAGAAAGGGTGTTCCTTGTGCTTGGTCATATCTTCTGATGGAAGGTGACCGTTCTAAACTGAATTGTTTTATTTAATAAAGTGGAAAGAGAAGTTGCTTGTTTGTTGTTTTTGTTGGTTATTTGCAACTAAAGTCCATAGAGGAGAGAACACCTGGTGGCATCTGGAGTTTGTCATTTCTCCAGACATGTATTTAAAAAAAAAAAAGTGGTGGAAATTAGTGTTTGGGCAATGTAATGCAGTATGTACATTTGGCTCCTTTAGTGATCTTATTGCAATTACTTATGCTTACTCCAGATTTCCTGCAAGAAGAAACTCCAGCAAGACCTCTGAGCCAACTGATTGCCAGATGTTCTAACCCTAAGTCTTAGAGCTCTTTGCTTATGTAGACTTTTCTCTCAGTCTTGTTTTCACTGATATTCCACCCGTTCTTGAGAACTCCTCACTCACAGACTGCTCTGTTTCTGGGAAGAAGTGGGCTGGTGGGAACATAGTTATGCACTGCCATATACAGTACTAGCGTGTTTGGTTTAGGAAAAGTTTTCATCTGGGATGGGAAAGGGCCTGCTTTGTTCCTCTCTGTTATTCAGGATGCATAGATTTGGTTGGTGGATATAGAAGTGACAGAATGCGACAAATTCATTCTCAGCTTCCTTAGAGGTCTTCACATTTTCCAAGACACTAAATATAGTTAGTTCTGGCCTTTCATAGTTTCTTAGATAGGGCAACTAGATTGGGATCTGATGAAATGGATCTCTGTACTCATGCATAATCCCACTGACAGTCATGGTGGGTGGGATCAAGCATCTTTAGTAGGATGACTCAGTGAGTTACCATGTATTTACATGGGTGTTAAAGCTATTAAGCTGAAAACTTAGTTTTTTGATGTAAGAATGTTGTCTGGGGTCATAATTTCTCTTTACTCACAGTTCCATACCATGTGGTGCTCTTATGTAGCCCAACCAAGCATGCGTCACTGAAGCAAGGAGCCCATTTGGTCTGGGCAGGAGGTCCTGTCATAAAATGAAACTTCCACCAGATGCTCTCTGGAAGTTCGTAAGAGCTGGTAAACCTGAGAGGACAGCTTGGTTTGAGTTAGCAGGCAAGGCCAGGCATGCTGTGCTTGCCAGCCCTGAATCAGGCTAAGCTGAGGGACTAATATCAGTCCTAGTAGTGTCTGGAGTGCATGTGGTTGAATTTCCTTTTAATGATAAATTTTTATTTTTTTTCTGTTTCAAGGTAAAGAGGCTTTTGCTCTGTTGTGGTCTTTATTGCTGTAGACTTTCAGGGTATGATTCTGTCTTTCAAATGACAGCAATTTAAATGATACTGGTGAAATGACAGTAGTGTAAAAGATAAGAGAGGAAAATTGGGCCTTCAGGCAGCAATTAGTTAAGCAAATGCAGAGTTCGTGAAACTTAAAGGCCTTCAGTAGCTCGTCTAAACCTCTAAAGAACCTCTACCTGTGACACTTGAAATGTTATTGGTATAACTTTAATGGACTATTAATGGCTCTTTAAGCTAACTACACCTTACATAGACTTCTCTGAGACAAGGTTGGTCCGGGATGCTGACTATATTTGGAACTGCTGCAAGACTGTCTTCACTTTTCCTCAGCTTTGTGGCACTGAACACTTGTTGCAAATAGCAGAGCTGAAGGTCAACCTCTTTGCTGTCCCTCTGTCTTGGGGCACAGAGGAGGGAGGCACACTGCTGGGGCTGTATTAAAACCCATAGCTGTTCCTCTAAAGCAGAGACCTGAAAGCATGCCAAAATTATTGGTGCTCTGCCCACTGGTGGCTCTGCTACCAGTGTTACTTGTCCATAGTGGGCTAGGTCCTTCTTTAAAACCAGCGTTAAACTGGATTTGCTTTGGAATATGTTGAGGAAAAAAAGAATGCTAACTACTGAATATCAAATTTCTACTGTTTGAATGTATTAGGCTGTTGCTTGGCATGAGGTAAATGAGACCAAGGTGGCTTAAATGGATTTATACCCTCTTATGCTAGATCTAAAATCTGGCCCAGTTATCAACCTGGAAAGCAAATAGTGGACCAGCCTTGTAACTTGTTTAAAGCAGGTGTGATGCCATTGTTCTCAGCAGTATTTTACCATCTTGTATCAGAGTTGGATTTGACTTGATGGTTTCAGGTTTCTAAGAGGAATGTTACAAACACTTGAGACCTTAAAACTATTGTTTAAAAAAAAAAAAAATTAACCTTCTACTGTAACGTGAAGTAGTTCCCTTGAGTAACCAGAGTGACGATTTAGTGCATTAACTGACAATGTCTAATAACAGAAAAATGCAAGTGGTTTTACACAACCCTGATTATTTTATTTATTCAATGTTTCTGCCAGCTAGAAAAGATTCTGGAAGTCTTTTGGAAACAAGATAGAAGTCTCTTGAGTTGCGTGCTGCTAAAATAAATGTTGACTATGAATAGTCCAAATTCCTGCTAGTGTTTATATAAGACCTTTCCAAAGGGCAATTTCAGCCCTTAGAAACAGTACACAGGCAATAACACTCAAGTTAAATAGCAGAGATGCACATGCAAAAAATAACATCAAACCTCATCAAATATCAGCAACAGCTTGCCCAAGATGTAGAATCTTATTTTTATCTTAAGAAAGGAGGTGATTCAGGGTATCCCTCCTGGGACTGAAATGTTCCAGGAACAGTCACAGAGCAGTCCTTGGGGAGAATGTTGAGGGGGTCATTGTCACCTTGGGGATAAGGTCTTGGCTTGTGCTTGTGGCGAACTAGTGGTCTGTGTCAATGGGCTCAGCTCTGAAAATTTCCATCTTTGTTACAGGTGGAGTAAGAGGGTGAACATAGCAATGAGCTCAATGGGAAACCTGTAATGGGAGAAGGTATTTGGGAGCTATGGGAGTGGCAGGGGCCATTCAAAGACTAGTCTTGGAATATAGGGAGAAGAAGGGTTACTGGAGAAGGGAGAGACGCTGTTTGGAAGCATTGATGAAGAACTAGGTACGTGCTGGTCAAGCTAAGAAGAATCATTAGCTGTGACACATGACAGGCCACCCCATCTGAAACTATGTGGGAGATTTCTGAGGTGAATGAATCTTACCCATCTAGGAGAATGAATGAGTACTGTGGTTTCAGGGAACATGTAAGTAGGAGAACCCATATAAAACAATCTGACGTTCCACTGATTGATCTCTAACAGCCTGTAGCATTTTTGTTTCTGACTGGCATTCATGGCTTAGGCTTTGAAAAAGCCCAGCTGGGTGGACTGGCCATGGACAGAGCACGTGCACTTTACTTTGTCTGGACTCTAGCCAAAGCTGTTGCCTTCCTCCCTTAAGATGAATACAGAGTTCCTTCAAATAGCCCATCAAGAAGTGCAGGTTCCATGGGTGTGTGTGCAGGGCTTTGGCTCCTTTTATTTTTGCCAGGTGAGTTATAAGAAAAATATAGCTTAGCTGGAAAATGATACTGACTGCAGCAGGAGAAGCAACTGAAATTAAGCCAGATGTAACATACTGTCAAAGGGTACTTTTGGTATACATGAAGTAGTAACCTGACCCACTGCAATTACAAGATAGGAGAGCATAGCAAACAGCAGAGCCATTGCTGTTCAACATGTATTTGTTATTGACTCTGGCCAAAAATACACACTTTAATAACAAATTCACAATCTTCCTTAGTTACTCATCTGTTGTTGAAGTGTCAGAGCATTGTAATCCTACTGGCTCTTAAGAGCTTAGAACTGGTTTATTGGGGAGGTAAAGAAAGGTATGTGAAAGGGCCCAAGGATGAGAAGAGACATCATAGTGTTTTTTCCTCCTTAATTCCTTGATTTTTGACATGAAAAGCTGCAGCTTTCTTCTGGCCTGTGTGATCACTGGCACTTCAGCAAAGCTAGTATAACTTGCACCAAATTTGCAGAACGCTTGCACTGACAGCAGTGACTACTCCTGGAGTAACAGCGTGAAGGCAATGCACAATTACATCTTACTCCCTGGATGTTCATTAAATAAATAAAAAAAAATCAAAAAATCCCACAATAGCACATAGGAAACAAGAGTATTTCTATTTCACAGGGCTGTGTTCAAAATGACCCAAGCTCCTCCTGGCCTATACTGAAGGATGTGAATTTTAACTCCCTCGTGCTATACTGTAATTACAGTATGGAGACTTCAACATCTGTTTCCTTTTGTGTTTCCCTCTGTATTTGGTGTTACTGGAGTGCAGCCTGCAGGGAGGCCTGCTGGCATTATGTTAGTCTGTTAATTTTCTATAGAAGAGCACTGGAGCATTTATTCAGGCAAGTTCAATCTCTCATGCTCAGTGAATACATGAACAAGCAAAGATCTTGCTCCTCTGACATTTAATTAGTCCTCTCAAATTTCTTGAATCAGCTGTAAATAAGAAGCTGTTCCCCTAATAAGCTGGTCTTGGTGTTGGTCTCCAAACAGTTAAAATATAGGGGAAAAAGTGTGCTTGCTTATACCAAGACAGGAAAACCTCAGAATGGAAAACTTCCACTTGACTTTGAAAGACAGGAAATGGCTGGTGTTGGAAAGGCAGCAGGTAGAGGAGGAGAGATCCAGAGGATATCTGTTGAAAACCAGCTACTCCCCAGGCAATTCTCCTTTAGTTCCATGTTTTGGGGGGAAGGAGTTCCAGGCTGGCCCCACTGTTCCAAACCCTTTATACTCTTTCCAGTCACCCGCGCCAGTTTCCTACTTCCTGCCTCTTCTGACACTGCTATAAATATCCTGCCTGCCTTTCATAGGTCTAGAGAAGTGCACACTGCAGGTGAAGGGGGATTGGGGTGATGGTATGAAACAGCCTTGAGACCTGCTCTTGTGATGTGTGCAACTGGCAGGTCCTCTGCTCTGACTTGTGAAATGTGAGCTTGCTGGGTTCCTTGCTTTAGATTTCCCTGAGAAAATGCAGGGAGTCCTTTAAGAGTGAAACCGCCTTCCTGTTTATCATACTCACCTCTGGACTAGGATACATGAGCCTGTTTCTAAGTAAACTATTTCCTCCAATAAATAATATACCACATATGGCACAGAGCTAAAAGCTGAAAAATTTCTGGTATTTGGGAGAAGGAAGGGTGGGGAAAAGAGATTTAAGAAGGAACAGGAGACACTAGTCAAGAGACCACACTGCATGGAAAAATATAGCGTTTGCAATAATGAATACCTTAAATGCACTGTTGAAGAGGATCAGTCCAAGAGGAAATAAAACAGTAAAGTGACCCCTGGGGCATTTAAGTAGCCATCGTGTGCAGTACTTCAATAGCCACTAAGTACAGGGCCCTCCCCTAGTATCCTGTAGGACAAAAATCACAAACCAAGGGAAGCGTGGGAAGGCAAGAGCAGCAGTTCCTGTGCAAGAGCCTCCGTGTTGCGAAGGATTGTGCTGGGGGTAAAGGCAGGATGGGTTCCTAAGCCCTGTAATTTATTTTTCTAAATATGAAAAGCAGCACCTGCCCCCCTCCTTTTTTTTTTTTTTTCTATTTTCCCCAAGGGGGTGGGAGATTAAGGATTTAGTTGGTTATTTCCTTAGAGAATCAAGATAAAAAGGGGACTTCAATAAGTCTGTTTCCATCTTCTTTACAGGCAGTATATTTTCAATAGAATTAAGCAGCTGTCCTGCTTTTCCCCCACTGTGTAACAGTTTGCAGCTTTACAGAGAAGCTCAGGAAGAGAGGATTCCCCAATATCAGACAGAACTCTGAGGTGGGACTTCAGGAGAATCCAAATTATCACAGGAAGGTTTTAATGGAATATTATCAGTTCAGAGAGAAGATCAGCTAGACCTAGTGCCAATCAACCAATGACCTTTATCAGTATGTTGCCTTTTAACACCTTTGCTTTGGAACAAGCACCCTACAGCAGAACCTGTGACAATGAGTCATGTGCATCATCCAGCTAGGCTGGAGTTCTAATGCTGATAAGATATACCTCCCAGAAGCCTGATGTGGGGTAGTCTTGACTTTCCCATAGCTCCCTTCTGTCTGTCATTCCAATTTCTTGTAGTGAGAGATTGATTCAAACCCTGCAGTTTTAAGTTACTTCCAAAACTCTTTAAAGGCATTTGTTATTTTAACTCTGGAGAGTCTATTTTTGTTATCAGGATGAACATCTAATCTACCTCCCACATGCATTCTAAGTTGCAGCTATCTCTTGAATTTCCCAGTGTATTTTTGTTTGCTCTTTCTCTGTTTGACTGGGAGGCCAACAGGATGGGAATCACGTTTTTACTCACATTTTGTTCTAAGGATTCTCTTGGTGCCAAATAATTACAGGGCTATAAAGCTATGACTAATAAATCCTTGTGTTACAAAGCCCTACATCCCTTTGTGTTGTGTGATTTTAGCAGGAGCCTGCTGGAGTAGCACTTGCCAGCTTGATCCCAGAGAGACTTGTCCTTTCCAGCAAGACTGACTGTTTTGAAAAAGCAGCAAGCAAAGTGGGAAGCAGGTCTTTACTGGCCTTTATTCCAATGCCATGTTTAAATTGGTTGAAGAAATAGTGTAAATTGAAAGAAGCAGACAGCACCTGTATGTTTGGTTGAATGGAAAACAAAGCTTTCACTAATACCGGAAAGTTTTCAAGTCAATAGGTTCCTTCCTGTCAGTAGAAGATCTCATCTTTGTTTCTGAATGCCCTTCTCTCATACTGATTTCCTCCAGTACTAATGGCTGTTGGAAGAGGTAGAGGAAAGGAAAGCACTAGGTCTTTCTTTCCCTCCTGCCTCAGAAACTGTTTTCCTGTTTGTCTTCTGCGGTGTGGTAGCTTGGGCTATTGACGTAAACTTTGTCCTTTGTGCTGTTCAAAGCTCCCTTCTTCAGAATCTGACAACACTGACTCCACACGTCCTGACTAGGCTGCATTTTTGACGGGACAGGAGTCCTAGGGTGATAGTTGTCTTGGTGCACCCAGGGGTTCACATTTTTGTGCAGGCTATATATTTATCAAGCCATCATCAGATCACCACACAGTAGGGTTCCTTCTGGTATATATTCCTCAATATATATGTGGACCAACAGGAAAAGATTGACCAAAGTTGTTGAAAGATTATTGTGGTGGTGCTTTGAGTCAACACTGCCAGATTACAGCATAGAAAAATATGGAAAAGGCAACTTTTGTTCTAAAAAATATCCAGAGCCCTGAATGGTGGGAAAGAACTTCAAGGAGTTTTCTAAGAGGATCTTCTTAGCCCGCTTGGACTTCCTTCTCTGATGAAATCCATCCGAACTCACAGCTGCCATCTTGATTTGGGCAGTTAGAACCAGAATGCTGATGCTTATTTTTTCCCCCTCTGAATTTTGGACTGTATCTCTTTATTCTATTTTTTCCCTCATGAGAACATCTCCGCTAGAGTTGCTGTAACAGCTGTATTATCATAAACATGCTGAAGTTCAGTAACGTGAACAACCAGTGTACACTGGTTGCTATAATGGTGCTATAGTGGTTAAAATAAAAAAAAGGTCTTGTTTCTTTATTCCCAGAGTAATTTCC
This sequence comes from Thinocorus orbignyianus, assembly GCA_013400375.1. Taxonomy (NCBI): domain Eukaryota; kingdom Metazoa; phylum Chordata; class Aves; order Ciconiiformes; family Thinocoridae; genus Thinocorus; species Thinocorus orbignyianus. Next base: position 645,593 of record VXBW01003570.1, read on the forward strand.
CTTGGCAGAGACCAAGCACTGAATGGAGCTATACACTTGTGAGCTAGCTACATGTTTGCCTGCCAATTTAATAGCAAGAGCAAGCAGGATCTGTGTTCTTTCATCCAGAAAGTACAAACGAGGTTTTGGTGAGATTTCACTGTAATGATAGCGGTTTCAGCCCCGTTTTGGTTTTAGAATGTATTGCCAACAAAGCTATAGCTGACAGAACCAGGCAATGTTGGTCTGCTTTCTGTAGAAGCAGTAAAGCTTCAACTATTCCAGGTTGTATTTCTTCCCTGCATTCTTTGGAAGGTGGAAGGGAATCCTTAATTATCTTGCTGCATTTTCACTAAAATCCCTTACCAGAAAACGTTACTGCAAACTGTGGCAATGAGAATGTAATCTGTGGCTGTTTTGCATAGTTGGATAATTTGTTGGTTTTGTTTTTAAGCCAATTTGTGACTCTCTGAGGCTAGCACTGCTCCAAACCTTATTAATAGCAGTCCTTGTCATTTTAGAGGTTTTATCTTTTCATCGTTATTCATACATGCTCATTTCTGGATTTGCTAATACCTACTTGCACTTCCTCAGCTTCTTTGCTTGTGGAAGAAAGCAGTGGGAGGAAGAGTGTGCACCAATAGCCTGGTTTTGTTAACTGGGCTTCTGCTTATCCCACAGAATATTAGAAGCAAACATGAAACTGTACATTGGTAAGCCACGGGTCTGATTTTTCTCAGGAGGAAAAAAAACCCCATGTAACTATTCTTATTTGGTATATTAAGTGTGAAATTAGGCAGTTCCAAGGGGATGAAGAACTGCTATTCAGAGGTAGTGCCTTTGCGTTTCCGTCTTCTCCTCAGAGCTACAGCAGTTCAGTCTTCTTGACTCAAAGTGTTTCCCTTGGGGTAGTGGAAAGTCAAAGCTGAGCAAAGCTTCTAAAAACCCAGGCTTAGACGTGTGCCTCGTGCGTGTGTGTACATCTTGCAGTTCAGTGATGACCCTGATGACTTCTTGAACTTTTAATGATAATGCAGCTGTCTGTTCATGGTGCTAATTAACCCCAAAGCTGATTCCTCCCTCCCCCTCGTTATCCATTCTGTGAATGAGATGTGAAAACAAGCCGGCGACTTTTCCCGTGCCCTTAGGGCTGTCTGAGCCTGGCAGCAGTGACCCTGCTTGAGCAGAACTGAAAGAGCTGCTGCGCAATGGCCCATACTCCTTTTTAATGGGTTATTAAAATTCCACCTCTCCCCCTTCCTCCAGTCCTGTTACAGTTTGGAGTGAAGGCACTTAGGGGAAAACAGCTGCAGGAATAACTTTCCCTCTTTTCTTTCGGAAAGGCAGAGACAGCTGTTCAGTTCGTAAGTCTAGGGATTCCACCACTACTTATTTAAGGCCTGATCCTTCCCCGGTTAAAAACAGTGGAAAGATTCCCACCGGGTTCAACAGGCAGCTGAAGGAAGCGGCTTCAGGAAGCAGCCTGCAATCAAACAATACTGCTTCAAAATGTTGGAAACGGCTAGAAAGGAAAAAGAGAGTAGGAAGGCATTTGTCACAGAGTTGACTTGCTGCCTTGCCTGCAGTCTCAAAGTCCAAGCACTCAGCAAGCCAATATTTTGCTTGAGGAACAGGTTAAATTAGTGTGTTTGTGGTATCCTAAGTCACTCTTTAAAGATAGCTCTAGTATGTCTATGTTCATTTACAATCTGCAGTGTTGACAGACTTTTATTGGCACAGTGAATTAAAGGACTGATCTCTGATGTTGAATGCTTATTTTAGTTTAGATACTCTTGGAGATCATAAAGGATAATGGCTTACTTTTTGAAATTATGCCAGTTCTCAGCACCTGCAGCTCTCATTGGTATGAATTTACTTGCTGGCTCTGAAAAATGAGGAGAAAAATGGAATTTACTCTTGCTTCTGTCATCAGAGCTTGTTGTTGTCACCTCTGATTTATACAGTGAAAGAGGAGTCTAGAAACCTGCTGGAGAGGGTCAGAATTTCTGTTCCATAGAGAATTTTGAAATGGTGAAAATTCATTCAATATGAAATGTGAGGGGGAAATGAAAATATCAGTCTTCGGCATGAAATGTTCTGGAAAAAATGATTCTAATGTATCTGAATCTAATGTTTTGAAGGGTTAATTCAAAATGTCCATTTTGAACAAAGGTGTCATTTCACATCAACATTTAGACTTCAGGTGCAGTTGAAGAGCAGTGCTGATTCAGGATGAAAACAGGTCTCAGTTTTTCTGAGAAGAAAAATGAAATCCAGTTTTGTTGAAGCTGATGCTTGCCTTAGAAATTTGTGACTTGAGTAAAACCACGTTTCCTGACAGGAAGAAGCATTTCCAGAAACGTTTCTACCAGTCCTATCCCTGATGACTTGACAGTAACAGCCTCCCCTTCTGGAAGTGCTGATTTTGATCAGGTTACTTGCCACCTCTCAAGCTGGGAGAGATTCCAGTTCATTAATCACTGGGGTTTATAGTTAGCTTTTTCTGAATGCTAAGAATTCCCTTTAAAACACAAATTCAGCGTATCCTTTGCTTGTTCCCAGTCCTTGGCAATGGGCAGTGCTCCTGGGTTTGCTGCACTAATGAACAAACAAGTTTGTGGTTGTACCGCCACTGGACTGAGACAAGGTATTTCCTCTTGTGTTTTTGTTAGTTCCCTCCCTGTCAATGTTTAAGCATATTTACACCTGTGTTCCAGGTGCAAGCTTAACTGGAGCCCTGAAGAGCTGGCTTCTAGGAGGGTTGTTCATTACTTTGCCAAAATAGTCCTGTTGCAGCAATGTCTCAGGAGACTTAGGCGGGCAGGAAGCAGTCAGGCTCCGTGTATGCCCTGGAAATGATTACCCTTATCAGTAAACATTCAGCAGTGCAGGATACACAGAACTTCTGCCTCCCAAAGCAGTTAATGGGCCTTAGAGCATTGAGAAATAGCAGTCGCTGTGCCAAGGTGGCCGACGTGACTATTCAACCATGTTTTGTGACCTTTTGTGTTTTGTTTTGGTTTTGTTTTCTAAAAAGTTACAAGGACACCTAAGAAGTGATACAAGAATGCAGGCTTAGCTCCCCCAAATTGGAGCTTTGTGAAAGATCTTGGCAACAATACTTTATGAAGCTCAAACCCAGTAGCACAGGTGAACCAACTGACTGGTAGGTTCACTTCAGGTAAATCTCCCATCAGAATTATTTGGTCAGACTTGAGAGTTTTCATATGAAAACACTAATTAGCAATACTGATTAGGAATAAAACAGTATGGGGCCCGTCTTGGATTTGTACAAATACCTGTTGCTCAAAAAAAAAAAAGTCAACAATTGATGGTAGACAGGCTCTGTTGACCATTCAGTGTGTTCTCTGTGCTTTCAGAAGTCTAGCTAAGAGTCATATCTCATGAAAACTTCATTGGGAGCACCAGGATGTGTATGTCCCAAGTAATGACACCCAACTTCTGGGAATCTATTCTGGTTATGACCTGTTGGGCTGTTCATGAACATGTGAATGTACAGTGTGCAGTATTTAAGTTACTTATGTAAAGAGTTGTGTTGTTGCTTTATAGATGTTCTTAGACTTCCAGGTCTTCTCGTTACCTCTTTCATGAGAAGTCTCAGATCACTCCCTCCCTACCACCCCCACCCTTTTTTTTTCTTTTTTTGTAATTTTTTTGTTTAAATTTACTCCAACGGCAAATCAACACTGAGTTTTTTTTGGCCTTGGATACCCCTTTGAAGGTCCAAAATGAAGGATGATGTTTTGGAACACAGTTATGACAGGGCACTACATGGGATCCTGGAAAGTAACGGATTGGTGGGCTAAATGGTCAGTGTGAGGTTTACCCTGATATTGTCCTGACCTTAACCTTTAGTCTAAGAGAGAATTATAGTACATGAGGCCGATTCAGGACTCAGGGAGGTTTTCCACTTGCTTTAATGAACTCCAAATCAGGATCCAGGTGCTACACCCGAGTCTTTATCCTGGAGTCTGAGCACCATGTAAAATTCTTCATGTAACTAAGCTCGGATACATAGTATTAATGACTGTGGTTACCTAGCAGACTTAAATAAAAAGGAGCAATTAGAAATTCTTTAAGCATTATGGTAAACCAGAACTGTGTTGTGGATGTGTCCAGTGTATGTGAGCACCCTGCAGAGGCTCTGAACAATTTGTAATACCTCAGCAATGGTGGGCAAAGGTACTGACTTCTCACAGGAGAAATTGTTTGAATGCAGGTTTAATTCCAGGGTCCAGCAAACCTAATTGTAGGTCCTGTTAGGTCCAGTGTAGTTCGGAACAGTGGAGCAGCACATACAGACCTGACCTGGTTAAATATGTATACCTCTTTGGCACGGACAGCTGCTTAGCCTATCAGTTTAATGCAAGTTTTCTAATGCAGGAAGGAATTTGCAGGCCCACCCAGTACCCTTGAAATCTATACATGTTCCCAAACAGTTCTTCCTCCCTAGTTCCTACGTGCAAAATTGAGTGTAAACCATGTGATCAGTGGAGTGCAGCCTCCTCACAGAATGCTGGCACCCGTCCCCGTCCTGGCGGGGCGAGGTGCTGAAGCAAGGAGAATCCTCTGAAGTAAGTTGCTGAAGCAGGGAGTGTCCAGGCCTGTGACTTTTGATACTCCCTGTTTTGAAAGGTTTACATGGGCTGTCAGAGCTGCCTTGTTTCTACTGCGCAGAAGAAAACTGCTTTCAGATGTTCTCTTTAGCAGGACTACCCTTCCTTCTCCTTCTCTTCCTGTTGGACCATTTGGATGTGAGCTCCCAGTGTGTGTATGAATTGCATGGTGGGTTAAGGAAGACTAATAAATAGGCAGATTTAGCTTGAGAATTTTCTGTAGCCTCCTTGAAAAATGCAGTGATGAATTTACTATGCTTGTTAACTCTGGATATCCCGCAGAGGAAATCTGACACTGAGAAGCAAAGACATAGTTCTGTGTATCTGGCTTTGCAGATGTCTTGCTTTACATGAAATGCAAAGCTGCATCTACCAGGTTCAAGCCCTGGACATTAACTCTGTTCATGGTTGACTGCTGCATCAGCACATCTTTCCCTCTTCCTCTTGCTGTGTATTCAAGGACTCTCTTAGCTGCTTGGTGAAGATAGTGGTTTTTATTCTGAGAACTAGATACCAAGCTGCAGCACGACAGCTTGCTCAAGGAAAGACCATGACCCAGTAGAGCAACTTATCTACAACTTCGCAGGCTAAGGACTTTTCTGTCTCAGCAAAACTGAAACTTCCTAGGAAATTTGCAGTCAAAAGAAAAAGTTGTGACAAAAGGGTGCATCTAAGTTGTCTCTTCAGCTGCAGATCTCCTCACTGTGAACTTATTTTGATGCACACGTAAAAGCATCATTGAGCACTTGCAGCAACATGTATTGCATTTGAGGACTGTATATTACTCTTGCTTAAGATCAGCAGTCCTTTCTTTAAGTAGTGCCCATGACCTTAAAGGAGTAAAAGTCTGCCCCATGTGAATCAACATGATTTCTGTGATTGTGGTAGATACTTTAAAATACCATTCAGTCCATTTTAATTATTGTAGCACTCATTCTTGTCGCTTATTATCATCATCCATAGAAATGGATCAGCCTTATTTGCAACTGGATCACTAAATCACAGGCAAAGGACATGTTTTCTCCTTGGAGAGGCTGCTCCCCTAACTGTACTGTACAATTCATCTCTCATCATATGCTCCAATTTGCTTTCCATGTTACTGCTCACTTGATGGGTTGGGAAATGATCAATGCCAGATGCACATTCCTTTCACTCAGTAAATGCTGCTGCAGCAGTAAGCCATGTGCACCAGCTCCTTGTTTCATTAAAATCACATATGGTTTCCATTTGCCCCTAATTGGTCTCACTTCAGCTCTGCCATATTCTCCAAGTGGAACACTTAGACCTATGGCTCCTTCGAACAATTCCAAAGAGCTATGAGAAACCAGACCTTTGTCTGCTTCAGCTTGGCTTCTCCTCATCTTGTATGTACTGTGTCTAGAAGTACTTGATCTAGAAACAAGGACTGAGTTAAATCTTACTGCACAAATCTTACGTAGACCAAAAGAAAATGAAAAAGGTGTTCTGAACTGAGCTTTGCCTGACCAGCTTTGATTCATATGCTTGTTATTTTTATCCACTGTTGTAAGCTGGCTTAGGAAGTGCTTTTGTGTGTTGGTTTTGACAACGATCTTTCCAACACTGCTAACCTTCACTGAAAGCTGTTCTTTCTTTGGCTGTTGTCAATGAGGCAAAGTGCCCTCTGCTGAAAACATCCCCTGAAGAGAGGTGCAAGCTGCCTCTCTATGGCACTCTGCTCATGAGGTGCTCCCTTCCTCTCCACTTGCATCACTTTCCCTTCCTTTACTCCAGCAGTTGCCTACTGCCGTTTGCCTCTAGCCTGAATTCAGCTTTCAGTAACTAATAAAACATATTTAGGTGGAAAGCTGAAAAAAAACCTGCCAAAAAGGAGACAGAGAAATGGCTAGCTGGCAGGAATGATATTGGTTTCTCTTTTTATTTTACCAGAAGTTTCTCAAAGCTGTAGGCATGTTCATTATGTTGTCTGCAGTGTCTCAGTTTGCTTACATCCATAGCAAACCTACAATGTTTTGTTGATGCAAGCTGTGAGACTAACTTAGAGATGTGTGTAAATCCTGTGACTTGACTCTGTGCCTGTTCTAGCTTAATGTCTTGGGCCTGCTTGGCTTCCCCAGGTTTAGTAGGTGTAATAGCTAGTAGCAACAAACGTTGTTCTCTTTTTCTTCCTTTAGCTTCTCTGTGTTTATCACAAGGTATTTCCTGAAGCTAGTTTCCCTAGGCATGAAACATACCATCTATATGTAGATCTAAAGGATTCTACTTGTAAATGGATAAAAATGCATTTTAGATCTCTCCTTTCTTCTTCCTCCTTTCATTACAGAATCACAGAATCACCTAGGTTGGAAGGGACCTTTTAAGATCATCAAGTCCAACCATTCTTTCTTCCATCTTCCCAACAGACTATCCATGTACGATGGGAAAGCAAGGGAACTAACATCAGGAGTTAAATGCAGGGGCAGTGCTGGGCAGCTGAAGATTCTGAAGTAAATTGCATATAGGAACCTGAATGAAATGTCTCTAAGAGAATTTGTGGTTTCTTATCCAACAGAGACCTCTCCTTTCTCTCTGATTCTACAGTATTTCAAAGGGAGCTTGGGCTTCCATAGGGTGAGATGCACTGTATAGGGAAGGAGAAAAATGCTGCTGCTACCTTCAGAAAAATTGTATCTGGTTAATAAGCTACAGGTGAAATGCCAAGCACAAACCAAGTTCTGCTTGTTTTATGCAAGCTTGCGTCTTTAATTTGTGGTCTTGTTGGGAGGATTAACTTTCTCCCAAGTAAAACCCTTCTTCAGCAGTTTATACTTTTGAAGTGATGGGAGGTCTGATGCAATCATAGTCTTGTGTGAAAGACTTGCATTACTCCTTATTTTGTTGTGTTGGACATCAAGCAGTACAGTGTGTTGTGCAGAAAGACTCTCAGTGACACGGAAATCTGCAGGGATGGGAAACCTGGTTAATACTTACTTAGTTCAATTGTGCTCAGTAAGTGCAATTGGTTTAGACAAAGCTTGGGCCTGGGTGAAGCCATTTAATTGCCTGCCTTTTTTAGGTGGCCTTCAAACAGCTTCTGCTCTGCCACAGATGGGGAAAGTTTTGTTTGTTTGTTTGTTTGTTTTTATATCTGTAAAACAAAAGCCAAAAAGTAAATGTCATAGTTCTGATTAGAACAGGAATGAAAGATACCTAGGTGTCTAGCCTTCCTGTTTTTGTTTAGACCTTTATTGGTTAGTCAAAATGTTCCAACACGCTTGCTGAAGTAAGTACATACCCTTTCTAATGTGATATTTATGGGGCTACTCTCTAATTAGTAGAAGGAGCTCCTTTTCAGTCACCTCAGAGTGCTTTGAAAAGGCAAGAGATCAATAATTGGACTGCCAGTAATGGGAACCAGTTTGGTGAGGGGTAGGAGAGAAGTGCAGCCAGTGGTGAACCTCTTAACTACCTTTTTTGCCTTTCTTGACGAGGTTCTTTGCTGGTACTGTGTACCAGTACAGATGGATTTGGCTTCTTGCAAGACAAAGAGGTTTGCTTTGCTCTTGTGGCTTTGGCAGGAGGTCATGATAGAGCAAGGCAAGAGGAAGCTCCTTTATTGTATTTTTGTCAGTCTCCTTGTGCTTTGCAAGAAGCCTTCAAATTCAATACTCTTAATTTGTAAAAGAATTCTGTTTGAGTTATGTAGGAGGAGGTAACTCAATACAGACAGATCATCAAACAGACTGGAGGCTTGTATCTGTTTTTCCCCTCTTAATGAATCCCGTGCTGTCATCAGCACTTCCCTCTCATTTTGGCTTTGCCATGGAAGTGGAGGAATGGGTGAGAAGCTGCTTTCTCGTCTCCCTTCCAGAGCAGACCCCACCCGCTTACTGCTTATCCATGCCTACAGCCACCAGGCAATTTAATAGAGCTTCCCAAGAGGCTACGTGTAGCTGGGCCAGACTTCCAGTCCAAAGGACAGAATGCACTTGTTATAGTCTTCTGCTTTAACAGAGGCCAAGAGCGTTGGTAATAATTGCTACCAGATCAGCCAGGGGAGTGGGAAAAGGAATGCAGCTCATGAGAGAGAGTGAGCAAGACAGGCGCAGCAATTTGTCCTTTTAGCAGCAGCAGCAGCACCAATGCTAGAAAAATCTGTGTATAACCTGTGACCAGGTCAGGAGACACCCCCGTAAATACCAGAATAAACTAATACCTCAGTGGTGTGCTAGGTATGTTCAGATCTTAGCCTTGCATGATGTGAGCCCTCCAGCACGTACCAGCACAGTAAGGAGTTTTTGTGAGACGGGCTGAATGAGAGAGCTGCTAGTAAAGTGGGTAAAAAGTTCTCGGTGTATTGCTGTTGTAAGTGAGCCCTTGTATAGTCTTTGGATGAATAAAACTGCAACCATCCTCCTATGTCTAGTGTTGAGGCAGCATTTCCACGTGCACCATTCTGCTGGGGGTTGTTTTTGCTGTCCAGTTCCTGGTTTAGTCATTGGCCTCAGGATAGAAGGAGCTTTTCTTTAGCCTCCTGGTCACTTTGCTGCTCCCAATGTATTTTATTTTGCCACTATTTGGATGTCGGAGAAAGGACTGGGAGAATAACTTGTCCCCTGTGTCTCCATTAGTAAACAACATGAATCCTCCATATCCTTCACGCAGTTAAATGCAGTGTGCATGCATCTCAGCCAAACATCTCGCTTAAAAATACTCGTATTGCACACCAATAAAATAAATCCTTGAGACAATAATGAGAAGCGTAGCATTGCCTGAGCAATTCTTGGTAATTGGTCACAAGGGAAATGGATTTGGAGCAAATCCTGGTCTCTAAAGGGCGTGTGCCTCCATTTAAAATGCTGTTTATGGATGACAACCAGCCGACTTGCATGACAGCATCTGGTTCCTATGGTGCAGTTGGGCTCCCAGCTGGGATTCGTGATGTTGGCTTGTGCGTGCACCAGTGCCCTCTCCTTGACGGAAGGTGAGATTTGTGGTAGTGTCACCATCTAGTGGCTGGCTCTGATAAAAGACACAGCCTGGGCTGAGCTCAGTTGATGCCTTTGCTTTTCAGTTGAGGAAAAGGGCTGCTGCATGTGTAGTAGATGTGTGCCTGGAATGAAGTGACTTGGTAATTACAAGTCTTTCACCATGTTGCTTCCTCAGCTTGGCAAAAGCTTGTCTTAATCTCACATGTCCACTTCCCTTACATTGGTTATTGCCTGTTTGTCTACTCCTTGCCTTGTGAAAAGAATGCCTTCTGCCACCTCAGCTATAAAACCAGTGTCCTCTTCTGGTTCATATCTTTATTTTAGGCCTATTCTTATGAAGCCTTGAGAAAATGGCCACAGAATAAGGGATAAAATTAAAGAGTACTTGAGTTAGCTATGTGTGTGTTGGGCAAATAAAAGTGCATACAGGACCTTCTCCTGTGCCCATTCTGATTTGTTTGCCTTTTTAAGTCCTCGTCCAGTGACATTTGGAAAATACACCATATTTTTTTGTCTGTTTGTATGTATTACATGCACATGCAGGCAGTTTGTACCATGCTAGAGATGCCAATGAAATACAGACCATTAGTTGCTCACACTGTACTAGTTATGTGGCAAATCTCAACCATCTTTTCCTAAGCACTAAGTTAGTTTACATAAAAAAAAAAAAAAAAAGCCAGGAAAAAGAGATAAATATGTTAATCTTTTGTGGTACATTGTTAGATGTATTTCTTGAATCCCCAAACACAGCAGGTTATTTTCTGAGTTTATTTTTTTTTAATATCAACTAAATACCTGGTTTTCTTGTTCTCTGTTCTCTCTCTCGTTTTTTAAATTGTGTCAAATGTTGAGAAGCAGTGCATATGTTTTCTCCTCATACTATGAATCAAAGGTATGGCTGCCATGCTTATCTTATCAAGATTTATACCATCATCTAATTTAACTTTTCATAAATAATTACAAATCACTCACTAGACCTTGCCAACTACTCCAGTCCCACAAAGTGACCTGACCCAAAACCCCAAAGTACTGAGAAACATTCATCTTGGAGTATTTTCATAGGCAGTACTTCAAAGGGGTTGTGGTTTAAAAATATGCAGCTATTTTGGTGGCCACTTGTGTGGGATAAGTTTCCCATCAGTAATAGCAGGACTGTAATAGACCTTCAGGGAGAAGGAAGGAGTTCAGGGGACTTTTTGCCTCATTTTGCTCAAGCAGTAGGAGTCCCCAGAAGTAAACAGTTGGTTTTGTTAACAGAACAACTGAAATTGCAGCAGAAATACTGTAAATTTCTGATTATATGCAGAGGTAAAAAATTCCTCTGGCAAGTATTCATGGCCCTCACTCAGTTAGGGACAGTGCTCTTCATCTTCTGACCAGGTGTGAAGAATAGTCCGGCAGTGTAACTGGTGAGCAGTGGTTTGAAGGAGCAAACTGGGAAACGTGTGCCTGTGGATCTGCAGCTTAGAACTCTGTTTCGGGGCTTGTTCACAAGTGGCTTTCACACGTGGAGGCCTAGGGTGATAAAGCTGGTCATGCAAGAGCAACCTCTGAGCAGTCCTATCCAGCCAGGATTTCTCTCCAGTTACTCAGATGCATCTAATGTTCAGGGGATGAGAATTTAACCTCCCAAAAATACAGAGTGTAGACTTAAGTTGGAGTGTCCTCTGCTTCTTGGCTGATAGCTTGAATTTTTCATTCTTCATGTGGGAAAAGTGATGCAGGGTGGATTCTTTGTTTAGTCCTAGCTTTTTGGTAAAAGAAAGAATTCATCTAGAAAAGGCCACTTATCTGCGATACAGAGGGTTTCACCCTTTTATGCTTGATGTGACATCCCACATAAAGGTTTTTCATGGTTTTTACAAGGTGAATTTTCTAGGACAGTTGTTCTCGCTGGGGAAAGTTAATACAAAAATACAGATCCTTCCACCTGCTTGCAATGGTGATGTTAATTAGAATTCAGATGTATGTTTTGAATCGTTGGCCCTGTGGTGAAACAGTTGATTAATCCACAAATAAAAGCTAGTTTCTTTCTGAAGTGGCTGTACTAGTCTCACTAGGAATTAAAGAGCTGCCAAACTAGCATTAAAGTACATGAAGAAAATGTGGGTTTAGATATTTTGTCAGCAACTGGGAATATGCCTGTCATCTTTTATGCTGTGTTCTGGTTTGCGAACCCTAGCATTTCACAATATTACCTTTTTAATATATTTCTTATCATTATCAATAAGATAAAAGATTTCAGTGTTGATTTCAGATGTGTTGGGCAAACACACTGAAACTGAAAAATCTGCTATCAGGTACGTGATAGATGAAGATAAGGGTTTTGACAACCTTTGCTATAGACTCCAGCATTAATGAAGTGCCCTGGAATTCACAAAGCCTTAAAAAAATTGTGTTCCTTTCTCATTGACCCTTGGGCAGTTTGGTTTCTGCAGCTTCAGTGGTTGTTGTGGTAGTTGGGGGCAACAAATGGAAGAATCTAGTTATTTAAAGGTATTTGCAGTCCTCAAGGACATGCTTCAATATAGCTGTTGAATTTTGAAGAAGAGAGTAAATCAAAGTCTTAACAAGTTGTTAAATAGAAGATTCAATAAAATTGTACTGGTGTTTACTGCCACTGGATAATAGAAATTTGAAAAAAAATTAAGAATGAAGTTTTACACTCAATGAATGAAGGTTTTGTTGGTCCTTTGAATCTAAGCCAGCGGGACTGTCTTACCTAGTTTAAAATTTATTTGACAAGTCTGGCTGAAGCACAGTATGTATAATTCAGAACAGAGTTTGAGTTTGTCTTCATTTCACACCATTCTCATGGAACGAGTTCCAGGAACTGGTGTGTGTAACCAGGCCTATCTCTTCCTTTAAATCTGTTCTTCAGATTGTTCAGAAAGCTGGGACAAGATTTGAGGTACAGGGTTTTCTAACAGCGATCCTTATTCTTCCCAGGACTGGTCTTCTCCAGTCTCATTTTCTGCAGCCATTGTAAAAATCAAGACACTTCTGGTGCTTGTATAATGTGATATGATTGTTCTGGGGGAGTGGGCTTCAGCTGAATAATGCCTGCCCTATCACTAAATTTTTCTCCTCTGCTGAGATGAGCAGGTGATTGCAGAACTTTTTCAAAATTTGTGGAATGCCCCAAAAAATTAATGAGGAGGAGAATTCTTCATTAAGCACTGACTGTAAACTACCCACTAGATTTTAGTGACCTCAAAATCCTTGTCTGTGGAGTTTGGGCACAGTTGGCATTGCTGTGGTGTGCCCATGTTATGATCATAGAATCATAGAATCATAGAATCATAGAATGGTTAGAGTTGGAAAGGACCTTAAAGATCATCAGGTTCCAACCCCCCTGCCATGGGCAGGGACACCTCTCTCTAGAGCAGGTTGCTCAAAGCCCCATCCAGCCTGGCCCTGAACACTTCCAGGGATGGGGCATCAACAACTATGATGGGGGTCTCTGTTAGGCTGGATGTTGCGTGCACACATGCACGCACTTTTCCCCTTATTCTCCATGAAGAAATGAAGTGCAGTGCACATAAGGCCTGATAAGCCCGTTTTAGTTCGTCTTCCATGTGGCTTCTGGCTGCCCTGTCAGTTTTTACTGAGAGCTTGATGTTTGATGAACAATCTGTTGTTGCACAGTAGCCATTTGTTCAAAGGAGCCATTTGTTGGGAGTTTTGTAGTATCTGAAAGGTGGCTGCTGTAGTGAAATCCCCAGATATGGGATATTCAAGTGCATTCTACTATATTGTTGTGATTATTGGGAAATAGGAGATGCATTGGGCACCCACAGAACAATTTAAAAGTCGTATGTTGTTGAACATCATTCTGCATGTTGAGAGTTATGACATTAAATACAAACTTCAGCCCAGTGGCTTGGAGGAAAGATTTTAACCTGTCTTGGTTCCAGCTATGGTCTGCTTTGCAGATTTCAGTGAAGTTTCAACATAAATAATGCTTGTTTTTATTCTTCACCAAAAAAAAATGGATTTCCTCTAAAGAAATGGCTTGCTTTGACATCCCATTTTACATGCCTTCATTGTGTGTGAGTTTTAGAATAATCTGAGAGGAAGGTTGGCTTGGAGTTGTGTTTTATATTACAGAATAATTTATCTAAGTGGCTTTTTTGAAGCTGAGAGTCTAGTCTAAATGTTGTGTGAAGTTGTTTTAGTTTGTTTTATTCTTCCTTTCTTTGACAGTGATCCGAGCTAAAGTTGTGGGGAAGAAGCTCATGAAAGATGGACCATTTGGAACAATGCGATACACAGTCAAGCAGATGAAGGTATGCTTGCAGACATTTCACATAGGCTTGTAGATATGATAATGATTCTAATTAACATGTAATAATGAACAGAGTTTGTATGCTTAAAATAACACCACCTCAACTTTTCATATTTGTCAGCCAGAATAGAAGGTAACCAGCAATTGCTAGAAATATTCCTGGAGAGAGGAAGAAGCCATTCCTGAATATAATGCCGAATACCTGAATTCCTCCTTTGCTTTTAAAATTTCTGGTAGTAAAAGATGCCAGTTGGGCTTCTGTAGATACTGGAGTCCTGCTTGTGTTCAACATATACCATGTTGGACTGTGGAACGGCAAGCTTTTCCATGCAGAACTTTCATTAAATTCAAGAGATGGTGGTGGTAGGGGGTTTGTCAGCCTTGGGAGGGTGGTCTTTCATCTCTTCTTTCCTTGCATTCTGTGTAACCACCAGTTAGAATGATGGCGTTTTTCCTGACTACAGAACAAATGAAACTTATATAGTGAAGTCTTTATGTAAAGCTAAAGCAAACACTGTAGCTTTCAAATATCATCAGCTCAGAAGAACTGCAAAATATGGTCTCAGAGATGACAAGAGGCAGATCTCATACACAAGTTGCTTGGTTTCTCTTAGTTCCTCTCATCAGAGCTCTAATTCTTTGCTGGACAGACTGCACTCAACCTGCTACTGTGGACTTATTTTTTTTTTTTTTTCTTAAACTGACTCCTTGTTATGTAATGCTAAAGATCAGCCGTAGATTGTTTTTCTTGGCTATGGCATTCCAGTCATAAGACCAGTTTATGTCTTTAGGAAAAAAAAAAAAAAAAGAGAAAAGAAAGGGAATGGAAAAGCTTGGCAGAGACTGCAAAAATCTGAAACATATTAGACAAAGTAAAGGTTCAGAAAAAAACAGTCACTTCCCTGCCTCGTAACAGTAACTCCCTTTATAAGGCAGTTTATAGCTGAGCACGAAAGCTGGGAGGAGGAGAGGCAAAGCCTGTTTCATAAGCTGTCGCAAAACCGCACACGTAGCCAAATCTGGTCCTGGCATGGCTCTTCCACTGGACTGGAATGCTTGCACTTGGAATAACAGGACTTGAGGTGCTGGGTTTACTAATCTGAAATTTTTTTTTAAGATTCAAAAGAAAATACATATTTTCTGATTAACTTGTATTTGTCAAAAAGGCAACTGGTTATGTTGGCAACAGTGAGAAAATGCTGCTATTCCTATTTCTTTTTTTTTTTTTTTTTGGCCTGGCTGCGGCCTCATCGGGCTCGCAGCGCTCTATGCTTTTCTTGTCAAGTTTTATCACTCTCCAGCTCAACAAGTGTAACACACTTCACAAAACTACTGCAGCAGTGTCCCTGCTATGAATAGAAAAGGCCTCTCTGTGTCTTTTGGTATGGGAGGAACATAAGCCCAGGCAAGGTGAGCGTGTTGAGTGGAGCAGCAGCCACTCTACTGTCAACAGAGATCATTGTGTCAATCATTAAATAAGATGCCTGAGCCTGTCCTGGCTGTTTTCGTTGAGTTATTCTGCAGTGCAGGGCCAGGGTGTTTACAGCAAGTGCTGCAGTAATCTGCACTGCCCTTGTGCTGAGACTACGAGAGAACAAATTGCCTTTTTACAGGAGCAGTTCCACAGTGTTGTGTTAGGAAGCTGTGTGTCCAACAAAAGCAAGAGTGATTTTCAAGGGGAAATCTTGTTTTGGTCAAACTGCCTTGATGCCAGCTACGTAGATGGTGGGCTGGTGAGATGTTGCATTGCACATTTAACTGTGACCTTTGGCAGGGAGAAACGTGAAGCAATCAAAGTGCTCAGTAGAACTGGAATGTCCGGAGGACATAGTTCTTGATAAACAAACAAACCAAGTGTCTTCTTTGAAACCCTGCTGTCTTTCTGCTGAGCTTCGAGACTCCAGTATAAAGAAGGTTTCAACTCAGTACAGTAGGGGAGCTCAGAATGACGCAGCAAATCTCTCCCTTGCTTGCCCCAATGAAAGCTGACTGTCCTCTTGCTGAAAAGAAAACCAAGGAGTCCTGTGGCTCTGCACAGCTGCATGGGAACAGCTCTGAAGATAAAACTAACATCAGTGGTTTTTGGCCACCTATAAAACCCTCTGCACCTGCAGGTGAAAAATAAACAAGCCATTTAGTCTATCAGTGTGTACTGAATTGCCTGTGAAAAGCACTGAGAGCTTTAAAAGGCCACAAACAATCTTTTGTATTACTTTCATGGGTTCCTTGGAGTTGGCTGTGGCTGACTCTTGCTCTCACTAACACTCCTGAACTCACCGCTGAATTTCACAACTAAACCAGCTTGGGGCATGAACTGGAGCATGAGGTCAGCCCACAGGCACAGAACAGTGCCAGGCTTTCTAGAGATCAGGTCTGTTGTCTGAAAAGGCCTTGTGCTTTTTCAAGCAACCTTCGCTTCCCCCCACCACTTTTTCAAATAATTTAAAAATATTTCAAGACCACATGTCAGAAATCTGCACAGGACTCATCTAACCCCTGCATGTTCTCTGATGCTGCAGTACATTTTGAGAATGGCCCCAACCTGTTCCAGGAAACTGCAGAGGAAACAAGGAGATAGATACTACTACTCCATGGGCACAAACAGTCCCAGTTGACCATGGCAGCACTCTGCACAGGCTGCCAGAAACAAGGGGGCTTTCCTTGGTTTGTCACTAATTTGTAAAATGAGTCTAAGGGGTGAAACATGATAGTCCTGAGAGGAAAGAAGTAGGGTGGGATTATTTGAGTTTAATTTTAGACAGACTAAAATAAGGTGTTGAGTCTTTCCTGCTCTCTTGATTGTCAATGGAGAGAGACAGGAACCGTCAAAGTGTAATTTAGCCCAGCAGTTGTAGACAGCTATTTTAGGGTGGGCTGAGTTGTTCTGGAGGTGCCCATTCTTGGCGTTTGACTAGAGAGGATGCCTAATTCATGCGAAGTGCCTAGATATTAGGTAGTTGAAGGTTAGGCAAGATGAATCCAACCTTGGTATCTTGCACTCACACCTTGCGGGGAACATAGAGGGAGGAACATTGTATGACAGAGTCAAGTTAATCATGTAGCAGGAACCACCACAAGATTTGCATGTGCATTTCAGAGGCAGTCTCTGCTAAGGAGAATGCTGACACAGCTGGCAATAGAGCCGCACTAGCAGACACCACCATGTGACACTCGCTAATACTTTGTTCCCTATCATTATGCTTCTGAAAATACACATTTGTGGAGACAGGAGGACTCCTGAGGGCAGCAGTTAGGAGAGAGGCTAGCTTTATGGCTGGTTTTCTTCTGAATTCTCTCTAATAGCACTTCCAGGATATTTTCTGTATCCAAAAATAACGCTTAAGGTATTGTTTTATTTGTTTTGAAAGAATGCATCTGTAGAAAATTCCTCTGTGCCAAATTTTCTTTTTCCTCCCCTGAGAACCAAGGTCATGGTGAATTTTCTTTAGTCATCAGAGGATGAGGCAAACCTCATCTGCCACCAGCACTGGGTCAATTAGTGTGGCAGTTGCTAGCATTGATCAGGGTCACTGAGGGGTGAGCTGAAGCATACTTCCTTCAGCAACTCTGACAGTGGTGTCCTCAATGGTCACACGAACAGGAAATCAGGTCTAGGAGTTGAAAACCAAACCCTAGTTCAGCATAACTAGTTACTTCGTAGGAAGTCATGTTGAGGTTGATGGTGCAGAAGACACAAGGAGCGACGACTGTAGGGGTCCTATAGGGAGAGCCTAAGCAGCTTCTCAGAGGAATGATTGCTCTACCTTGTAACCCTTTCTGCAAGAGGGAGAGCAGGCTCAAAGTGTGCCTGTGTCCTTGTAGACTTCACAGCACAGATACTTAATTAGCGCAACACTATGTGGAGCTTAGCATCGAGTGACAGATCACTTGTACTGCACATGCAGAGCATACAGCTCTCTGCAGTATAGATAAGGCACTGCCTGGAGAGACCTGCAGCCCCAGCTGTTATCTTAACTAGCCTTATCTGCTTAGATACTGTTACCATAGCTTCTTGGTGTGACGCCCATTAGAATGGAGTCTGAAGGCATGTTCTTTATTCTAGGTACCTTTTTTCACAGTGCTCTTGGGAATCCAGGCACAACAATTCTATAGATGAGGAATGACGATGTACTGAGGGCTAAGTAACTCATCCAAGGACAGATAGGACGCTTGTGCCAGAACCTAAATCTCCAGCTATCTTGAGCATAATTGGAAAAATCTGAGTAGATCATCCCGTACCAAGAAAATTGCAGGGATAAAGTAGATGCTCATTAAAAGACTCTGCTCCCTTATGGACACAGTGGTGTATTCCAAACGTGATCTTTGAGCTTTTGTACAGTAGGATTAATTTAAAAAAACGCTTTCCTTGCATATTTGCTGGGTGTAGAAGGAAGAATGGAAAATGCAAACCTGTTAGCATGTCTTTCACTGTACCCAGCAGCGCTGTTACTGAGTTGAGATACTCTTGGTAGTATAACTAAGAAGAAAAAAAAAACCCTGGCAGACATTTCATGGATGCCCAGAAGATAGTTGGACCTCTCAGCATAGCAGAATTAGTAGTAGGTTTTTAAATTTTTATATGCAATATTTAGGCCTAGCATAAAATGTGTTAAATCAACAGACATTCTTTCAGAAATAGGTTTGTTATTTTAAAGGAGGTAGGGGACTAGCAAAATACCCTAGGATGACAGAGGGCTTCAAGAAATAGAATACAGCCTGGAGGAGAACACCACAGCTTAGATGACATAGCAACAAGGATCTATAGCTTTGGGGTTGCTTGGGGTTTTTTTTTCACTCTTTTGCCTCACTTTAATATTTATAGTTAAACTGAAGGTGACTGTCCTCTATCAATAAATCTGACAGAGAAAAGGATAGTCTGGGAAATGTTATGAAACTGTGATTCTTTCTGACTCTTGTTTTAGCATTTAAGCATTGGCCATTCATACAATTGGTGGGGAAAAAAAGAGAGACTGAGTGCTTTGAAAAGCTGAGCAAATTTTAAAGGTGAAATTTTCAGGAAAATCATCCTCAGTGTTTCAAAAATAGGACATGTTTTATTTGGTCTACTGTACACATGCACTGGTTGTTTCATTGCTATGCACAGAGTTCATGATGCTCCTAACAGGTGGGTATGAGCTTCCCTAAATTGCAGTGGTAAGGTCAGGTCAGACAGGGACACATACTAATTTCTGACTGCCAGTATGTTTGTGGGTTCGTATTTCAATTAAACTGAACTGTAAGAAAGATGATGAAAAAGGAGAAGGAGTGTAGGGGAATTATGTATATGTGATACTTTCTTTATGATGCCCATCAGTACTGGGCTAATTTTAGGAGATGGGGTAGAATTCTATTTCTGCATTCATTTAATTGGAAAAACATTAAATCCTTGCTGAGGTCAGCAGGAGCTGTGTATGCAGGCGTTTGAGAAGGAGTGTCTGGCTCGGTGACTTAGATCAAGTGCCAAAGGTCTGAAACTCTTACAGCAGCAACTCTGGAAAAGAGGGTCATTGTTTAAAAGAAAAATCCCTTAGTTTGGAAGAAATTGTTTAAATCACATGAAGGAAAAAAAGATTCTAAACTTGAACTAATTTAATTTCTCCCTAATTATGAGCTACAAAAGGGGGAAAAAAAGCTAAGGGTCTTGGCACTTTGCCCACTCCAGTGCCACTGGAGTGCGAATGGGGAAGAGTGGTCCCTGTGCTGAATTGCAGTGACTTGTTAGCAGGTGGGTATTCTGCTTTACCAGCAGATCTGGTGGGGTGACTTCCCTCAGAGTCCAGCTAGTGCCATTAGGCCTTCACCCTTTTAAACACTAAAAGTTCATTGCTTGCCACCACGGTCTAGGAATGTAGACTGTAGAGAATCTAAATGGAAAGTTGTCATCTTAAGATAACTTAAAGCAGTTTTATTCTCTCTCTAGATGTACAGGGGTTTCCAGATAATGCCACATGTTCAGTACATCTACACAGAAGCCTCTGAGAGTCTTTGTGGAGTCAAGTTGGAGGTCAACAAGTACCAGTATCTGATTACAGGTAATGGACAGTGTACTTCTTCATTATCTAAAACTCTTGTGTTCTATCCATACACTTGCTAAGGACATGGGCAGCTGTGTAGGCAGCTCTGTACACAGCTTCCCAAGTGTTAAGATAGAATAGATGGCCCAACAGTATTTTAGTGCTCAGTACTATTTTTAAGGCTGAGTCATTTCACTTTCTAGATTTCCCTTTCTTTCCTGAACTGTCTTTCATACCCAGCTGTGTTGTGACAAATATGCTGTATGACAGTCGGCCACTGTCAATTCAAACCCAAGCTGGCACGTCTGTCACAAGGAACTGGTTGCTTCCCAGCTGCACCAGAAATGGAAGATCCCATTTGGAACGAGCTGGAGAATTGAATGCTGCTGAGATGGGGGGATGCAAGGAGATAGAGATGCAGCTGTTGCCAAGTTTTGTTTCTAGTGAAGGTGTCAAATTGCTTTGCTCTGCTGTTGAGAGGAGCTTGACAGCATTACTCACCTGCATGTTGTTGCTGGTGCTTACAGTTGGCACAATACTCCTAACTTAGAGAAGTGCTGTGATCTTGCTAGCCAGACATTCCCGAACGAGTTAATAAAAAGAAAGCAGTTGCTGAGCAGTGACTGAAGCCAAACATATTGAGAGCATTAGTAATCTCAGGAAACGAGAAAAGTGCTTGAGCTGAGAAGTGCTAACTTGTGACCATGTCCCTGTTTTTAAGGCCGTGTGTATGAAGGGAAGGTTTATACTGGCCTGTGCAACTGGTATGAGAAGTGGGACCGGCTGACTCTGTCCCAGCGTAAAGGACTGAATCATCGTTATCATCTGGGCTGTGGATGCAAGGTATGTGCCTCTCTAAGTGGCATTGAGACATTCAAACCCTAGAGTTCTGTTTCTCCTGGCTGGTAATACCAGTGATGCTGATGAACAGCCAGTAAGAAAAATAGAGGACAACAATTTTTACAGGGTACAAGTAAAGCTCAGCTATAGCGTTGAGACCAGAGAAGAGACAATCATATAAAAATGCAGAGTCTATGCCTTTTTAATGCCCTGTTTGAGTAAATTGGGGGTGGGGAAGGTTTGCAGAATTCGTGCAGAATCACTTGCAGGTGAATGAAATCAGGTACCGGAGGCTTGGCGAGATAGGACAGCTTTTTTCCTGTGTAAACAGTTTGAGTACTTAAAGCATCACAACCTGGTGCTGGCACTAATGTTTTTGTTCGTGGCCCCAGGCCTGCAAAAACATAGACACAAGCTCAGCTTTTTCGCACCTGACACAAGCCCTTTTGACTCCAGAATTACCTGTGTGTGTGAAGCCAAGCACATGTTTGCTGAACTAAGTTCGGCCTCAATTTTGGGTTAAGTAAGCAAGGTTTGAGAGAGTGGAATTTTGAATCCCTTGTTTCTGGTAAAAAGGCATTTTATATAATGTTGGTTTTCCATGTAGCCTTACCTGATTGTTCTTTAAAATTGCAGATTAGGCCCTGCTACTACTTGCCCTGCTTTGCCACCTCCAAGAATGAGTGTATTTGGACAGACATGCTCTCCAACTTCGGCCACTCAGGATACCAAGCGAAGCACTATGCCTGCATCCAGAGGGTGGAAGGTTACTGCAGCTGGTACAGAGGATGGGCACCTCCAGATAAAACAATAATCAATGCCACAGACCCCTGAGCACTCTACCCTTCCTTATCTCCCCTCTCCTTTACTTGTGGCTGATCTTCCTTTGGACACTAACTCTTACCAGATCATGATGATGACAATGAAATTAGTGCCTGTTTTCATGCAAATTTTAGCACTTCGAACACTTAAAAAAAAGAAAAGAAAAAAAAAAAGAAAAGAAAAAAAAAGTCTGTGCTACCTTACTGAATTTGTAATCACCTTTTCCATTTTTTGATACCACTCATTTTGATCTGATGACATTTGGGAGCTTACTTTTGCACACCAGAGGGAAAAGTGGGAGGGGAAAAAAAAAAGAAAAAGAAAAAAGATGGAGCTCTTGCTCTCTTACATGTATCATTAGCTGTAGCAATATAATCTCTATTTTTTTAGGAAAACAAAAATCTAAAAACTATGCCAATTAGGCACTGTATTCTTCTATGTGCTGGCTTCCTGTCACCCCTCGTCATGCACTAAGTGCTGAAAATACGTGGACAAATCTATTTGAAGGAAAGCAGGTTTCCTTAATCAGATTGGCAAGTGAAACAAACTGAAAAGAAATCCAGCCTAAACTCTGGAAAAAATGATGTCTGAAATAAATCCTCCTTTATGGGAGAGATTGGCAATGTGATTGACTCCAGTAGTGGGAGAATTCACCTGGTGTGTCTGACCACATCATCTGGTAAAAGCATTGTTGACTGATTGTCCTAGCTATTTCAGTCACAGTGTGAATGCAACAGCACATTTGAAGTTCTGGCTTTCTCCAGAACAAAAGAGAAGAGAGTATTTTGTATTTTTGTTGTTGTTTAAAAAACAAAAGCCCCATCCCCTATGTTCAGGGAGGTAAATCCACCTACAGCAGAGCAAATGAAGTGCTGTGCCAGCCTGTTTTGAGCAGCCTTGGCCCCTGACATTTTTTACAGCTAAGCTTCAACAGCAAAACCAGCTTCTGAACACCTTAAACCAAACAGATGCAAAAGCACCAACTGTAAATCAATCATGTGGAAGAAGGAAAGGGGAGACTTGCTAGAGCTCTTACTATAAAAAAAAAAAAATCTATTGCCAAAATAGTGTTTTGCTGAACTAAGATGTATATACACGTAATGACATAAGCTATTTTTGACAGGATGTGGAATTTTTGTGGTGTTACAAACAAAAGAATGGTTTGATTGTGTTTTAAAGACAGAAATATTGACATTCCAAGTCAGTGAGTTGTTCTTAAGATATTTGACGCTCCAGTGTATCTGCAGTAGTGGCTACAGTCATTGTTTCCTCTGTACCTCCTTGCAGCACGGTTCCTCCCCTGCAGCTACACTAGCTGCATTTGTTTATACAGTGAAAGGAAGTTGGGGGGCGAGGTGGGGGGGGGGGGCTAGGCAAGGAAAAGGGGCCTAATAAGTGCTGGCTGGGATCATAAAATTCCAGCTGCCCAGAGGATTCCTTCTGTGTCAAGTGCTGTGTTTCCCTCTAGGCACTGTTAAGCATAGCTCTGTGCATGTGCTCGCCCCACGTCCCGCAGCGATGTGGGAGGAGGAGCCTTACTGTCTTGTGCTTTGCTGTTGACTGGAGAAGTTTTTTTTTCGTTCTATTTTGTTTTTTATTAAGAAAACTATAATATAATTTTTTTCTTATCAAATAAAAGTATTTTAAGTTTTAATGATGGTGAAGAAGGGGTGCTGACAAAATGGGCGACTGAGGTTTGGACGGGGAGGGTTTGGGCAGGGAGAAGATTATGCTTAACTTCTTTTTTTTTTTTTTTGTTTTGTATTATTATGATTATTTATCTTAAGTTTCCATATATCTTCAGTTCATTCCACTTAGAAAGCAGAGCTGCCACCAGCAGGAAAAAATGTTGCAGTGAATCCAGCTCTAGGCAATAACAGCATTTTACAGTCAGTGACCTCAATTTCTGGAGAGTTGTTTGGGACCTCTTTGCCAAATGGAAAGGAAAGGGTGTCTGAGACGAGCCCTGGTGCATTTTTACGTTCCGTGCATGCTACCAGAACTCTCCTAGACATACATCACCTGAAATGCCCAATTTACTAGAAGAATCGTTGCAACAAAAAGTGTGTAGCTTCATTTTTAACAAGAACTTTAAAGGGCATTTTCAAGGAGTTAATGCAAGAGGTACCTAGGTCTGCTGTGCAGGTTTTTTTATTATTTTTTTCAGCTGCTGTGAGTGGCAACGCAGCACAAAACACGTTGAAAATCTGTTGGATTTTCCTGTGATTCAGTCTTGGAACACTTTTCAGAAGTTCTCTTCCCTGTGACTACTCCTAAATTATGGGTTGGAGATGAGAGGGAGAGTGGGTTGTTTCCCAGCACCCATCATAGGATCAGGTGGTGGGTCAGAACGTTGCCCCCTTTGGCAGAGAACGGGGCTGGGCTTCGGGCACAGCGGAGCAATCTCTGTTTGAGCTGTGCACGGCTGACAAAATCTCTGAGGGTCACTGAGGGCAGAGTGGAGCTGGCCTCGCCACCCTCACTGTTTGCATCGCGTGGATTCGGCATTGCTGGAGATGGCCCTCCTCAGGCTCAAGGTGACCTCGCAAAGCTGACGTCTCTTTGAGCTGCAGCCACTTTTCAGGGCTTTGGAAGGCTACATGAAAACGCCCCTCGATGCAGTGAAGTGTTGATTTGAGTTTTCATTAAACTGCAGCTCTGCGTATTTTACCTGTCACTGATTCATGTAGCTAGCTGAGACATCACAGTATTGCACTCAAATTATTGTGAAAATATTTGCATTCTAATACTATGAGGACTCGTGTCCCTAAGTAGGATATAATGTAGCTATTTGCTTTGTAAACAACAGAACAGCAGATGCATTACCAGAAAATGAAGTGTATTCCCATTTAATATTGCAGACAGTAAAATCTTTTTGAGATGCAGACAGCTAGACCGGCAGGGGTGGGGGTTTGGTAACAAACCTTTTCCCTTGCTGTGTAAAGAAACAGTCGTTAAGGCTTTTAAAAATGCGGAGCCAAAAGGAGGGGGAAGAATCCAGTAAAAATACATTTCTTTTGGGAAGCTTCTTAATTTTGTTTCTGTGCATGCTATCAGGGACATGTATTTCTTGGGCTAAGCTGTAGCTTGCGCTTGCATTAAGAACCTGACCGAAGGCTTCCTCGAAGTGGGAATGGATCGAACGGGCTCTAAATCAGACTCAAAGGCTTCTTCCTTTCTATCTGCTCTCCTTTCTTTTGTCTTGCTCAAGTCACTTCTGCCTGCCAAAGGACAAAAGTCTCTTCCCCATGACAGCAGGCCATGCAATATGTAGGGACACCAGGCATGGAGATGTGAGGAGGCAGGTGTGAAGTTCTCCCCAAAATGTTACGCTGTGGAGCATACAACGGCCTGCAGCAGCACAGGTACCTTCCTGACACCTCTGACGTAGTCCTGGCTTCTCCCCATGGTCTAAGGTCAGAGGAACTGTCTGGCACAGCTCATGTGAGTGTGACCTTTGGGCCTGTACAGGATGAGAGCTTGCCCTCTCCCCTCCCCTGTGCTTTAGGTAATACCAACATTATTAAAAGTACTTTTTTAAAAGCGTAACTCATTTCTAGACAGTTGGTGTTCACTCTTTTATTTATAAATCTTGTTCCTTAATTTGCTTGAGAGTGTTTTCCCCTTTAGAGTTACCAAAAAGATGAAAAAGATCTTGAAGGCTTGGGAAAGATTTGATTTGATTTGATTTTCCTTTTCCAGAATGGGAGAGGGTAGAGAGCTCTTTTTGTGGGAGGATTCCCTTTTCCCTATATGGGACAAAACTGCTATTTTTGGTCTAAATTTCCCATGTTTTGAAGAGTTACGTGGCCCTTTAGGTGGGACTATTCTACAGCCTAAATATGTCACTGTACCCGCTCATACGTGGCCAGAGTTAAATCTGCCTCACGGTGATGGGAAATGTACTGTTGTGTTTTTACAGTAAAGCCTGTTTGAAATAGCGGCCTCTATGAGAACAAGTTTCCATTTGTTCAGACGTCTCTGAGACCATATATCACCTATGATGTATTTTATAAGCTTGCAAGGGCCAGACAAAATTTAGAAAAGTGAATTTATTTATTTTTTTGGTCTTTTTTAGAATAAATGGCTTTTGGGGCTTCCACTCTGGAGAAAAATCCTTAAAAATCCACTAAGCTTTTGCTGCTGCTTTGCCTGTATCGGCTTCCCCTTCTCTCTGATGCTGTCCTTCGTTCATAGAGCCACTCTGCTGTTCCTGATAGTCATGGAAACTTGGGGAGGGAACCAAACCCGTGTGAAAAATCTTGTCCGGAAGGAATGTATTTGTTGCTAAATTTTCTAGCACTGTTTACAGTTTTCCTCCATGTTATTTATAAATTTTATATTCAGTGAATGTATATTGTCTTTTAAGGTAATGTTGCATAATGTTCACTTTTTATAGTGTCCTTTTATTCTAAACAGTAAAGTGGTTTTATTTCTATCACAGACATTCTGTCTCTGCTTCACTTATATTAGTTTCTCTCCGCTTCAAATGTACACAAATGGATTTATTCATTTCCTTCCCTTTCTTGATGCCATTTTCTTGGGCCCAGAGCAGATGTTCCACCTCTGGCAATTCTTGTGCTTTGGCAAAGACACCCTCCGCCCCCCATCCCCCCTCCAGCAGTCTCTCCCTCTTTTTAAGAGGTTGATCTCTCTAAGAACTGTTACTGGGGTTATAAGCCCAGGAGAGGCGAAAAATCCCTTTTGAGGTTAATGTATCCCACTTGTTCACTGGCCGTAGGGGGTCACTGCAGAGCAAGGCAGGCATCATGGCTGGCAGGTACCACCAGTAGGGCCTTGGAAGGGCAGTTCATAGAATCAAAGAATGGTTAGAGTTGGAAGGGACCTTCAAGATCATCAAGTTCCAACCCCCCTGCCATGGGCAGGGACACCTCCCACCAGACCAGGTTGCTCAAAGCCCCATCCAGCCTGGCCTTGAACACTTCCACGGATGGGGCACCCACAGCTTCTCTGGGCAACCTGATCCAGTGCCTCACCACCCTCACAGGAAAGAACTTCTTCCTAATATCTAACCTAAATCTCCC
Source organism: Thinocorus orbignyianus (assembly GCA_013400375.1). NCBI lineage: Eukaryota > Metazoa > Chordata > Aves > Ciconiiformes > Thinocoridae > Thinocorus > Thinocorus orbignyianus. Next base: position 672,167 of record VXBW01003570.1, read on the forward strand.
CTCTTCCAGTTTAAAACCATTACCCCTTGTCCTGTCATTACACTTCCTGACAAAGAGTCCCTCTCCAATTGCCAGCTTGCTCTTATTTCCAGTAAGCTGATCACTGGGAGGAGGGTTAAAAGGTACGTGGTCCCCACGTCAAAGGGAGGAAAGGTTCGTCTTTTGGATCTGTTCTGCTGTGAGATGGCAGAGCCTTGTGTCTCTCAAGGTTTGCTGTTTTAGGGCTGGTTAAAAGCACCCCGTTGTCCATGAGAAGGAAGCTTCAGAAAAAGCATTTTCAACTAAACTAAAATGCTCAAAACAACGGGCCTACTGTTAGAAATAACCTTTATCTCACTTTTCCTTCAGGAAAATCCGCATTCTCTACACAGATGAAAGAATGAAACAGATTTCTCCGTCTGTTCTATTTTTAATCCAACGGTTTAGAAAGTAAGCTTTGGAAAGTTTTGGACATAGAAGGATGAGGATCTCACATGTGAGAACTTCATTGCTTAAAGTGCATCACATTGCAAAGAAGTAAAACCATAACACCAGTTATAAACACTTCCAGGGGGTCAGCCGTCAAAGGACCACAGTGTCTTTTACGAACACTAACTGGTGCAGCTTTGAAAACGGTTCCAGGGAAGGGAAGAGAAGGGGTGGGAAAGGGGGATCATTCTATTTCTCTCTGACACATGGAGAAGCTGATGCGCAGTGGGCAAGCAGCTTCCACAGCTGCTCGGTGGAGCGATGACTGCCACGGAGCTTGCTCAGTGAAAGCACTTGCCCTCTCAGCCTCTGGCAGCGCAGGACGCTGTGAAGGTGCACCCAGGAAAGTTCTTGAGAAGTTATGTAGATTCATTCCGTGAGGCAGACCCCCCACCTGGAAAGGGCTGGCCTGAATTTGCCCAGGTGGGTTGTTGCTTGTCCAAATGTTTGGAAAGTGACTGATTTGAACCAGATTGTGTGTCAGCAATTCTGTTTGTGTTCAGATGAGATTATCGACAGTTTAAAAAGGTTCCTGTGTTCAACTGGAAGTAAGAGAGAGCGTCTGCGAGTAGCAATAGCATCTCCAAGTACACGATCGGTTACAAAGATGGCAAATATGTGAAATTAGGATCAGTGCTCTGCTAAACCAAACTACTGCGCTGGTAACAAATGCATTTACATGCCAAGGAATCAAGAATCAGATTCCCAGACAAGAAAATAACGCAAAATGGTGCTAGCCTGAAGGATTTGCAATGAATACCTTAATCAAATCTTCCAAAAATTCTATTCCTTTGGTGACCATCAGACAATTGTCCTGAAGCGTTACATATGTCACAAACCCCTCTTAGTAAATCGGCAGGAACTAAATGCAACAGCATTTATCAACTAATTTGTCCTAAAAATCTGCAACAAACTGTCCTGTAGTTTTTAAGGACCGTCCCTTTCTTTGTGCCTTAAATGATAATACAACTCTTACCACCGCATTACTTGAGTGCTTCACAGCATTCATGACTGTACTTACCTTCAGGACATGCCTGTGAATTATCGGGCTGCTGTTGCCCACACAGCACAGGTGGAGAAATGAGTATTGAAAGAGATGAAGGATGGGGCATTTCAAGGTATTCAGGTACCTAGCGACTTCCAGTGGGTTTTTTTTCCCCCCCCAAGAATTTAAGTGAGACTTTCATTTGAATTTTGAAACTCTCACTGGGTCTCTATATCCACCACCAGGTACCCTACACTGTATTACACATTGTGGTTGGCCCACAGTATTGCAACTGTGAGGGGGTGTGAGACAAGAGGGTCTTGAGCGTTCCTGAGCCCCAGTTTGACACCCCTGTTCTTCAGGCTGCCAATGCTGTGCCAGTTCACCACCCTTAAGCGTGGGAAATAAGCTCAGCCAGGCAGCGGCTCACACGGTGGGGGAGTCATGGTTCACACAGAGTCTCATCAAAGCCTCAGCCAGGTGAAAAGAGCCACTAAGTCATGGGTGCAAGCTGGGAGTAAAAATTCATGAAGGACTACTCATCCTTTTAACCCAGGGAAAACAAGAGACACAAATGGTTTTAAGCAAAGCCACTTGGTTTGCCATGCTCTCCAGGACTAAAGGCACCCAAAGGCAGATCTCTTTGGAAGGTGCCCCAAGAGTTGGGTAGGGTGCCCAGCAGCCACACAGGACACCGAGAGTTTGGTTGTTGACAGGAAGACCAGACCCCAGAGCCACTGTGCAAAGGAGGCATTACAAGCTGAAACAAACTCTTTTTCAAAAGAACACCAGTTTGCTTTGAGTACCCAGTCAGGCTGATGAATGTTTCATGGATGGCAACCACGTGACAGACCAAGCAAACAGACATCTCTTACGGCTCATGTCCTAAATCATCAATGTATTTCAAATAATTCCAGGAGGGGAAAAAAAAATCCACTTTATCTGAATAAAGTGATAATTCGCTCTAAGAGATGAGCTTTTCTTGACTAGATTTTACCATGGATTTTTGCTTTGGTTTTGAGCCTGTTCTCACTGTTCACTTTTTCAGGCTCCACATGTGACCTGGGGGAGGGCTGGGCAAGAAAGGAAAGAGGTTCCCAAGCAGTGCTTTTTGCATATTGATTTTTAGCTAGTAGCTCCCTGGAAGTAAAATTAAGACTTTTCCCAACATTCCTACCACCATCTCTTGTGCCCAACTCACATTTGATACTTTTCCCCCATCCATGCTGGCATCAGAAGAAAGCAAAGGTACTCACCATCTGTTTATGGCTTGGGAAGAACGTTTGCTCCACCAGGGGGAACTTCTCAGGACCCAGCGAGTTGAAGATTTTAATGAGCTGAGAGAACTTGGGGTGAGGGAAGGGGAACAAAAAACAGACACAGTGGACGTCAGTGGCTTATTGTGTAACAGGTAAGTGCTTGCAAAATGTTCTGATACTGGTGAAGGAGGTGAGAGAAACATGTTATTACGCCTTTCCCACCTTGCTTTCTTGACCTGCGAGCAGCAAGAAAAATGCCAAGTTGCTTTATTTGGCCAGGACCAAGCCAGCTTGTGTACACAAACCTAAGAGAGTGGAGAAGGGGTTCAGTACTCAGGCAGGGATCAGTTTGGGTTTAGTTATAAACCTGCTGTGAACAGGCTTTGCTTTCTGCATGTGGCTGGGGAGAGGATGGGGTGCCCTTCTTGGCAGAGGAAAGGTCTCAGAGCAGTGACCAGTGCCACCACCCCTGAGCAGGGACAAAATAAATCAGAGCTCTCCCTTGGATCTCTGCCCCACAGCCAAATGAAAGCAAGGTGCGTTTACCCGTTGTGCTGAAGGGAAGGAGGATTGGTAAAAGACAGAGAAGGCGGGAGGGAATCACCAGTGCTGCTTTGTTTGAGTGTTAGATCAAGGAAGCATGAGCCCAACATTGATCATAACTGACATTATGAACCAAGGGTCTCCCAACAGCACCCATTGCATGGCAAGAGAAAGGGGAGCTCATCTGCTGCCCCTGTCCCATCTACCAATGGGGTCTGAGGGAGGCACCAGTCTGTGAGGGTGGTATCTAGAGAAAGCAGTGTGTAGCAGCAATGGGCAAAGCAACAGTGCTGGCATTTCATGTATAAGGGCGAACATTTGCCATTGTCCCCACCTGTCAGCATGAACTTCCCCATTATCACCGCTGTCATCGCTATTATAAACTTTATCATTCAGGGTTGTGCCCAACAAAATCCAAAGCTCCCTATGTAGGACTCAGTTTTGATTTCTGATCAGGTTGCAAAAGCCCAAGAGAAGTGTAGCGCAGCAAATTCCTGCTCCACTTCAGCCATCTGTGAAACGAGCAGACCATTCTGTACATTGTCTGCAGCCCCCTTATTCAATCTGTCATTGATCAGCTGGAGAAAATCCCCAAACAGAAGTTAATAACCACGACAGAAAATGTTGCTGAAGCAGGGTTCATATACCAAAGAGAGTAAGAGGTGATATATATATCCCAGAAAACATCCAGATCTCAGGAGCAGCTTTGATTCTTTACAATCAAGCATCTGGCCATCCTGCTTTCTCTCTGAAGCGGTACAGCACCATTACCACAGGCAATGATGAACTGGTGGTACTGGGTGAAGTGGTTAGACTAGCAGCCTCGCAGAAGGGGGAGTAAAGCTGAATAAGGTAACTCGATTTTTTTTCAAGAGAATAAAATTACTTTGGATTGCTCCATGGGTAAAAATTTTGGTTCCTCATTGATGTCCTATTGGAAAAGTAATTTAGAAACTGAATTTAGTTTCCAAGACCCCTAGAATTTGGTAAAATCAAGTTAAATTAATAAAGGCCTCCAATCCAGGCCAAGTCTCCCTGTAAGTCTTTTACACAACTTTCTTTTAAGCTTCCCATCAAAGCTAGGGATCTTCAAGGAGATCTGTGTGTCACCTGAGGGAGATAACACCCAGATTAGGGAAGGAAACGGACACCTAGGGAACAGGGGAAGGAAAAGAAAGTCCTCTTTCTTCCCACTAGCGTCAGCTGCCTAATCCTACGTGCTCTGAGCACTTCCAAGCAATGGCTGAAGCCAGTAAATGTACCAAATCAGAGCCTTAAGGTTCCATTACAGAGAAAGGGAGAGCTACTGAGAATGTTTTCTCCCAGGTAGAGAGAGGTCAAGGCTCCTGTCCTGGTCACTGGGCTAGTTGAAGTAAAAGCATTTTTTCACAAGAAATTGAAACTTCACTTGGCAGTGAAGAAATACCCCATTGGGAGTTAAAGGGTGATATAGATGTAAAAAACAAAAAAAAGGCGGCCAGTGTGCAACAAATTAGGCTGCAAGATGTGTGCCAGACCCAGGCTACATGCTGAAGGGGCAGCTGCCAGGAGATTTGCAGACACGTGCAAAGAATCCTTTTGCTAATCTTGTAGGTCAAAATGTGGCATTTACAAAAACTGAAAAACATCGAGAGGTGGCAGATCCCATCACTAACACCACCCCCCTCTCACATGCATCAGCAGATAAGCGAAAAATTCCCCGTGTGGAGTAATTATTATTGGCAATGAGAGTATTGTTGTTGGGGAAGGAGGACAGCTTGCTTCTCTTAATTACTTGCACTAACCCTGCACATCCTAGAGAAGAAAAATAAAGCCCTGTTTTGACTAGTAAAGTGAGCAAACAGGTCTTAAAAGTTAAACAGAACAACACAGACACAAGGAGAAGAGGAAAAACAGCCTAGCTGAGAGCAACACATGCCCCTTGCTGCATGTCCACATGGCCTTGGCGAATCATGGATGCTGTGACATTGAGGCAGCACACATTTATCCTAGCAAAACAGCTCAAACAAAATAACTGGAAGAACTGTGCAGCCGACAGACAGCATCCCGACTTTTGCCTTGAGTGTCCTTTTGTAGCATACAGCTCTTAGCTGTTGCTGAAATAGCAAGTGTTTCAGATGGACTGAGGAGATTCAGCCATCTGGGAGCCTCCTCAATGGAGCCAACCCTGCAAAAATGTCTGACTTTGGTACTGAACCTCATGAGACAGTTTCTTTCTTTCTTCCTCTCTTTCTCTCTTTCTTTCTCTCTTCCTTCCTTCCTTCCTTCCTTCCCACCCCCCAATTGTTAGGGACAGGACATTGGCAAAGAGACGGTGCAGCAGCGTCTTAGAGACGTGATAGCAGGATTCAAATAGCACCTCTCAGTGCCTTTGAGATGGGTAGGAACGTTACTGTCAGCAGCTCAACTAGATATAGCTGCCACTTCCACATTTTGCTATCAGTTTTACTTTCTGTGGTCCCACTGGGTCTAGTGAGATTCCATCCAGACTACAGAGCAAGACACGGGGCAAGGTCATGTGGCATGGCCTAGATTTAAGTACCTGTGACAGACAGGCAAGTGAAATGCCTTGCCTGGCTGGCAGGACATCAGAGTTGCTTGCAGGGAGACTTTACAGAGAAATTAAAAGATCCATTTCCAAAGTGCCTAGGTCAGCAGGGAGCCTATATCCCTTGACAGTCAGGAGCGGTTTGGAAGGGAGTCTCTTGGACTCCACAGGTGACTGTCCTTGAGACTCCATATTTCTTGCAGTCGTACAAACACAGAAGTTGCCTTGCAATTATGGGCATTAACTGCATGTAATGTGAGTACTGCTCTGAGCATTGTTCCCACTGTCTTTTGTATTGTAACTTTTCTAGCACAAAAAATATTATTAGTGGTTGAAGCATTGTGTTTAGTGTGCTTGTAGCATTATTTCTCAATAATCCTGGGATCATCTTAAAACTTAGATTTCTCAGATGTTTCTCTGTGTGTGAGATCCCCCTGAATACTTTGTTTTTCTTTCAGAAATGCCCATTTCAAACTGTGCCTGAGTTCAATGCAAATTTTAACCTTTGAAGAAATATGTGTATTGCAGTTCTGGAAATCTGGCAAATGTCATTAAAAATGGGGCTGCATGTTTGAGTAAACTCAAGCCCAAACTCAGCTGATTGTAATTACAATTGCTGAGAAAAAACATTGTTGGAAATTGCCAAGAAAAAAGAGTCTCACTTCCATCCCCCTCCAGAAAATCATAAACATTTCTATGAAATAGAACCATTTTTGGAAAAAATAAAAAAGGGAGAGTGAAAAGCACATTTCCCAGGGGTATTTAATTTCATTTCTTCATGTATCTCAATGTTTTTTTAGGTCCAAAAAGTTTCCAGTAATCTTTGTTAAGCAGATCTCTTATTTCAAGACGCCTGTTTTGCAATCAGAGTAGAACGTGCACCAGTCTGTCCCTATCTCTCATTTCCCAGCTATCACAAAATCAGAATTTTCTGATTCTGCTGCCAGTGAAGGTTTCTGCCCTCAGATGCCCCACTGCAATCTCTACCTGAGCTTCAACCTGATAAAATTTTCAGTGGTGTCAAATCTAGCTCAGATTCCCCCATAGGTCTTAGATTACTCGATGAGTTACAATCATTGGTTTGGGGGGTGATGTGTGTGTGTGGGGGGTGGGGGCAGTAGGGAAAGGAGGCATCCTGCAAACCTGTTTTAAGTGTTTACAAGTGGTTTCCTTGACTCCTGTGGGAAGGTCGTCTGAGCCAACTGTATTCCCCATGAGGAAAGCATGGCACAACTGGACCCAGAATAGCTAGAGCCAAGTTACTGGCTGAGCCAATTTCTCCCACACTGTCTTGCCAGCCTTGCTTTTTCTTTTTGTCGTTGTGCTGAGTTTGTTTGTTTTCTTTTATTTCAGGTTCCTAAAAATAGGCCTGTCGCATCTTGAGGCCCCCGCACACCATCAGAAATGTAATTACAAGACATGGCTTGAAAAATGTCAACTAATTGACTGACTCAACCCCAAAAATCAGATGGAATGGACCACATGACTGTCTTCCTCAGCAGAAGCCAGTATAAATGGAAAGGCTTTTTGCCTGTTCACTGGGACCAACATTCTCGTGTGGGTAGGACCAAGCATGGGAAACAACACAAAGGTGTTTTACTGTATTGAACCTTGTCTTCCTCCTCTTTCTGTTCCCCACAACCCTTGTCATTCAAATGGGCACATTCAAACGTACATTGTCCACCTTTACGGATGGAAAACTGAGATTTTTCTCACTACTCTCATTACCTCACTGCAACATTTTTGGAAAAGGCAGGACCTTGCTTTTGCTCTCAGCAAACCTCCCAAATATCCAAATATGTTAAACCCAACACTGCACAGTCATGGAAATAAAAGTTTGAGTCATTACAGACCCCAGCTGAGAGAGGCCAATTATAATATTTTTTAAGGTTTTCTGAGATATTTGGGTGAACTTGACAAAATTTAAAGAAGAGGTGAAAGGGGCTCCCAGTGCAAAACATCAAAACACTGTCCTGTTCTCCCCAGGAGCTGACTCAGCCCATGTTTCCGAGGTGCAGTCTTTCAGTCTCAATGAACCAACATTTCATGATAATCCTGTGTTTCCTTCTTCAGCAGCTGAAAAACTCCACATGCTTTCCATTTTCTTTCTGCCTCTTTCCTGGGTCTTTGTCATTCTATGTTCCCCTTTTTCCTAGACACAGCTGTTGAAGAAATCATCTCTCTACCTTTCCTGCCTTTCCTTTCTTTGTTGTACAAAGCACCTCTCAACAAAACACCACCCAGAAAAAGCAGGAAGAGAAGAATGGAGAGGATAAATGCAAGTTGCACTTCTACAAGGAGTGGATAATCTTAGTTTTAGGCTGGGGCACCTGGATACCACAAGTGTGCATTTAATAAAAGAAGATAAAAATAGCATAGTTCTAATTCCTTCTAAACCAGCAAATGTTAATGTTTCTGTACAGGTTGTTTTACCATGTTTTGGTCAGGTCAGAGGTGTGCTACTATTGATCTGACATTATTAACCTATTACTAGTCATCTACTCTGCCTTACAAGTGTTACTGTACTATTAGCTCTTTTGACACATTAGTGTCTGGGACAAGTGGAATGTCCTACTCAGGGTAAGAAAATAACACCTTGATATCAGTAAAGGCTGATAAAGGAAAAGTGCTGGTAGCTTTTTCCCCCCAAGAATTCCCAGCTGGATTCCTAAAGTTGTTTGGATGATGGTTTTAGCCTAGAGAGACAAATTCCTATATAATGGACTGGAAGTCAAGTTTGGTGCTTTATTGGTACCACATATCTACTTTGCAGTGTTGGCATGCAGGAGAGCTGGATTGTCACTTACCACCCAGGGCTTGCTGCAGAAGTTGTAGATGGAGTAGAGAGAGTTGACTGTGGGGATGCCACCGTACTGGAGGCCAATGATAAGGCTGCGGAAGTCCTCTCCCAGCGCCATGCTGTAGGCGTGCTGCCGGATCAGGACAAAGTCAGGCTTGAAGGACCTGGAAGAGACAGGAGGAGTGACGTTTTACTTTCAGACACTCAGCAACATTTCTAGCCTCCCCGTTTCTTCTCCCTCTTTCCCCTTTTTCATTGACACATATTGCTCTTCCTTGTGCTTCTCGTCATAAGTTGCTTGTGTTCAAAGGTAACAAACCAAACAAAAACCTCTAGTCAAGAAAAAAAAAAGGAAAAACCCAACATAGCTGCAAGTGTGAGAGTGTAGAAACAGGCCAAAGAGATTTGCTGCAGTTTCCATGTCACTCGGGCATGCACAGGAACAAGGCTCAGGCCCAGCCAAGGGTCATAAATTCACTGGTGGGGGGATTCTCTTTTCTTTCTAAAAGCTTAGCCATATTTGGCAAGCTCCTTGCAATGTGCGACGCAGATGAGGGAGCAAGTTTGTTTCCTGATGATTGAACTCGATATTGAATCAATGCCCAGTGGGTGGGAAGACCAGAAGGGATTTCAAAAAGCTATCATACACGTCCATACGTTGCCATACGTTCTCCCTTTAATCAGCTTACTACATACGCAGCGCATCCCAGGCTCTTACGGCTATGAGTCAACAAGTAAAGGGCACGCATGGTAATGTAATTAATCAAATGAGCAGAGCCCCTCATCCAGTGCTGTGACTCATGGTGTGGACTTCCAGAATATTATTTAGCAATACCGGAGCTGGGACTCCTATGGTTCAACAGCTCTAAGGTTCAGCAGCAGCTCTCAGCAAAGGCACAGAAAAGTGAGGCCCTTTCTAGGTAAGCCAACAGGCGACGGATTATCTTTCGAACAGCCAGATCTCCTTCCTTGCTGACGCTGCGCCTTTGGAGCTGTTCAGAAATCTTTGGAAACAGCAGCTGGAAAGAAACTGTTCCCAAAATGGAGCTCAGCAGCTCATTCTCAAAGGCATGGAAGGGGCTTTTCCACTGAAATAGGGGATTATTTTATACTTTAACAGAGGTTGCATCAAGGACATTGGAAAAATTTCCATGCTGTATTAAAGTTTTTCAGAGAAATGAGCTCTGTAACCAGGTCCCATTACCTCACTACCCTCGAACATTTTCCTTGCTAAGAGACTATAATTTCTATCCTTTGGATGTATGAGCTGGAAATACTTTGGCTTTATAGCCCCTATTTATATTTCCATCATTCTGGCAGGGAAATCCGAGATGGTGACTCTGGGCCAGACTGTGGCAACAAACACTGTATACAAAAACTAGAGCGGCTTTGTTGTTGCAAAGCTGCTCATTTTGTTTGTTGGCCTTGAGCTTTTGTTATCGCCTGAGACATGGCGAGGAGCATGCTCTGCTTTTGTGATGCAAGAGGCCAAGCTTTGGAAATGTTGTGATTCCCTCCCATGGAGTATTTTTAAACCCAGGCATGTTCCCTAATGTACTTGGCACCAAAGGTGGTACTTTCCTCCAGCAGTGAGATGCATAATGAGCATCGGGAGGGCTGCGCTATCACTCTGGAACTGATTTGTGGACCTCCCTGGTGTCAGTGGGGCTGAGGCAAGCGGTGACTCCCTGCTGAGAAACAGCAAGTGAATACAAATCTTGGAATGCCCGAGCTGCTCTATTCTGCTGGACTTGCTGTGTAGAAAGTACCCCAAAGGCAGGCACAGGTTCTCAGGAAGGATTAACCAGCTTCCTAGGACCATAACTCGATATCTGCACTGAGTTACTAAACAGTTGTGGTGCCCAGAGGGGCAGGAGCTTTGAGCGTGTCCTTCCTTCACTCAGCTTTCTGAACGTATGAAGAAGAAAAAGGTCCCTGTTATAGCCCAATCTTTCCACAGACTTGTCTTAGGTAACAGCACTTACTGGGGCTGCATGGCAGTGGTTCAGACCATTGCTCTGCTCTACCCAGAGGAAACAGCAGTATTTGCCCTTGAACATCTCCCCTAGCACCCTTGGGTGGGAACGTAGAGCTGTGGTGGGGACAAAGCATGCAAACGTGCATGGCCAGCCAAAGGGGAGGCATGCACAGCAGCTAGGAAACTGCCTTCAATGGGTTTATTTCTGCCAGCCAAAAGTTTAGAAAAAAAAGCTCTTGTCTTTCCAGATCCTGGCAAAGGAAGAGTTTTTCAACTTAGAAGATGGACACAAGAGTACCGAATTAACGTAGAAAAGCCTATTCTCAAACTCTGCATCGTGTAGGAAGGCAGGGCACTCTCTCATGCAGCAGATGAGGAGTGAATCTCTAAAGTGAAGGTGAATCCCTGCTTTGAGCGGTGGGATAATGAGGATGTTCCCATGGATACTGAGAACAAGGCAGAGGAGTGCAGGGCGTGGGACTAGCTACGAATAAACATCAGCTGTGGAGCTCTGGAGTCTGTGAGACAGAGACCAGTGGCAAAATGTGGAAGGACAGCAGGCAGTAAAAGGGAAATGAATAGTCATGGGAAGAGTGGTGGTGTGAAAACTGTATGACTGGGGGTACCAGTGATCTAGAGAGAAAAAGAGCTTAATTGCTTCATACAAGGATCCTCGCTGTTTTTAGCAGAAGATCACTTTTGCAAGCCGTTGCTCATTCTCAGAGTGTAAAGCTAAAGTAACATAGTGAACCTTGGATTTGGAATAGCTGGTAGCATAAATGTTTTCTTTGCTAGTTCAGCCCAACCCAAGAGCATCTCCCATGACAGAAAGCTGAAATCCTTGGCAGGCAGACAGGTTAGGCAGAAGTCCCACATTTGAAATACTGCTGCCAAAACCTTTGGGTGAGCCAAACTCAGTAGCACCTACTGTGCTGAGGTCCTAAGCACCGAAGTTCAGCGGGCCTAGGAGACCCATGGCAGGAGCATATGTCTTTCCTCTCCACTAGATCTGTCCAGCCAGTGTTCAGATGAGCACGAGCAGTCTTGAATAAAACTGCGCCTAGACCCCTGCTAAAGACAGGTCATGGGAATGGGTTTGGTCTCAGAAAGAATACAGGAAAGCCTATTCAGACATCTAATGGACAGGGAGACGGGATAGGTCAGTGGACTAAAAGTAAACCACAGATTTAAAACATGTTGCTGATAACCTACCTGTTGGTGTTGTGCCCTTTCTGGGCAGAGTGGCAGACACCTGCCTGAAGTTGTGAGCTTTTCTTAGCATGATAGTCAGAACCCATCTTTGGTCACATTCCTTTTACAGAAGTCCCTTCTCAGACTCCAAGAACTCAGTTCTCATTTAGAGTTTGGCTCTTATCACTGCCTAGCAAAAAATAGGCCACTAAAACGCATGTAGCACATTCCCAGAGAGCTGTAGAGATACAAGGATCCTTTATTTAAAAAAATACTAATCAAAGAGACTGGAAAAAATTCCTTTTCAAACTGAAATATCTGGTAAGATTTCATTTTCCTCTGAAATGGAAAGGTGCTTTCCTTTAAGCTCATGTTGCCACAAGCAATGGCCTCTGCCACAGGCAGCACAAGCCCTTCAGTGCTACGAGTGGTGTGTGACCGAACTGGCCACTCTGAGAGTGAAGCAGTTGCCCACGGGTCCCTGTGACTTCTTTCCCTCTGCAGTAGTTCCCTCCTTGTCACAGATGCTAGCCAAGGCACATATGGCAGCAACCCAGCCTGCCTCTTCTCTTGGCAACTGAGATGGGCCAGCAATTACTGGAGTCAATCAGCCCCAGGTGATGACGAGTGCCTGGCTAGGAAGCTGCCAGTCCTGAGCCTGGACTCTGGCACTGTGGTGCAGAATGCTTATTTGCATTTAACTAACTCTTTATCAACTTCTTCCAATGCATTTTAGCAGTCTCTTTCTTTCTTAGTGGCAAATCTATACTTTAGAGACAAACCTAACTATAAAGCCTGGATCCAAAACAACTAATAGGAAGAGATGTGATCGCAAAATATAATTTCTTAGGTTGGACCCATCTACCCTTAAATCTGTAACAGCATTAGCTGTCCTGGAATTAGTTTTATCAGAAATGAGGGAATATAAAACAACTTAAGAGATTCCTGATGTCAAATATGGAAGTTAAACCTCTCGGGAGCGGCAGTAGCTGTTCTGGTGACCATGTGTCCAACTTTTCTGATTATGAGAATAGAATCAGCTCTGAAAAGATCATCAATAACATTTCTCTGCAGAAAGCAATTCCCCAGCCTCCTTTGGGGTAGAGAAGATGATGACAGCAAATCCTGCTGGGAAATTTTATGCCTTAAAGAGATTTCCTATTTCTTATTTCTGCATATAGCTGTAACTCTGGCTTGCTTGCTGGTCTTTCAGCTTTTCTCACTGAAACACAAAGAGCTTCATGGGAATGAAGAAAGAACACACAAGTATAGACTGTTGTCAAAATACCTTTCAATGATTCTTTCCACTGTCAGTTGTAACCTGCAGCCAAAGAGTAGACCTGCTTTATGCTTTAGAACCATGGTGGGTTTAGAGACATTTTTGCCTGCACTGTGAAAGAAGGATGGGCTCTCCTGCTCTCTTTCTTAAAGTGTCAATCTTACAAGGCACTTCACCCTTTCCCATCAATAGAAAAAGATCTTCCCTGGACACTGAAGATGCACATCCTTACTTCAGGTTCTGTCTACCCTCCATTATTTAAGTAGGCTTTATTCTGACACTTCCCAGTGGTGAACACATTTTGATTAAATTCTCTTCCAAAGCCTTTCCTATCTGCTTGGCATGATACAGAGAGGAAGAAAAGTACATAAGTAAGCGATATGATACATCAAGTTTTGCATAACTTGCAATTAATGGAGCCTTCAGGCAAGCTTTTGAGGCAGAAGTCCAAGCCAGAAGTGGCTGCAACTGCCTGAGAAATGCAATAATCCCTCCAACTACGCAGTGCCTTAGGTGTCTGAGAGCTAATAGAAAATGGCATTTACAAATAAGAACAAGTTATTTTTGTGCTTTACTTGGGTGTTAATAGTACTGTTATTACATTACTGAAAAGTAATATGAAATCTGTGACATTTTCATCTATCACAATGTTAGATTTAATGTTATGTTGGATGTCATAGTAAAATGGGAAGTTTGCTAAGAAAAAAAATCCCATTTTAGTCAAAATCCAAATCGCATGTTATAGTTTCCACAGAAAGAAGTAAACCCTGCTGAAGTTATTAAAAGAAAGAATGAATGTGATTACTTATATGAATAAGGTAACACAGACCTGGTTTTAGAGAAACAAGAAAGCAACAGAGAATAAAGAATGACTTCGCTTTAACAGGCTGGACAAGAGGAGCAAGGAGTCTTTTGGGACATTGTAATAGAGAATGACTGGGAATTAAAAGTGGGATGTGGAGGAAATCAGTGTAGAAAAAGCAGCAGGAGCCAGGAATCATAGATGAAGTAGGACCGGTACTATTATATGCAGACAAGGACACCCTGGAAGATGCTCTGATTTGCTTCTCAGACACAGACCAATGGTCAATGAGCCATAAAATCGCATGTCACACACTCTCTGAACTGTACTGTGGCAGTTTCCTAAGTCTGCCTAATATTTCACTTGTAAACTGATCAACCTTGACAACGAAAAACGTGTATACTCAGTTGACAACTCAAAAGTAGTAACAACCACACCTGCCAACAGCAGTTTGCCTTCAAAATGCTTGAGATCCAAAGCTTTTACAGAAGGTGATCCAAATACTTTCCAGCATCACAGAATAAAGCTGCAGAGTAAATTAGGACACAGAGGATCTTTGGTAATCATCTGGCCCAACACCTTGCTCATTGTAGGACTAACTTTAAAGTGGCATAAAGTTGATCAGGGTCTTGTCCAGCAGAAGTTTGAATATTCCCAAGGATGAATATCCCTTATCCACTCTGGGCCCTTCTTCCAGTATTTTTTAAGTTTTTAAAAAATTTTATACAATTAGAATTTTACCTGCTGTTTTTAATTTTCCTTTCGTGGCACGCTTCCAACAGCAGTCTGGCTTAATTGTCTCTATACCCTTCTCTTAGTTGCCCGATGGCTGTAGATGAATCTCCCTCAGCCTCCTCTTACAGACTGAACAAAGCCACCTCTCAGTCTCTCCTTGGATGTCTTTAGTCCAGTTCAATGTGCCTGGTGGCCTTTCACTCAACTCGTTCCAGTTTGTCAATACCTTTTTTTTTTTACACTGGGGAGTTCACAGCTGGACATAGCACTCCAAATGTCAATAGTGTCTCATTAGCTACACACTTGCTAACACAGTTGCAGTGAGTCATGGGGCTTCTTCCCCACAGGGGCACCCAGGACCACCATGCCCTATTGTGCAGAGCTGTTTCCTTTCCAGCTGCCCCCTGCCCCCAGCAGTACTGGGGTTTTATTCCTCCCTCACCACAAGACTTTGTGATTGTCCTTATTGAACACCATGTTGGTCCATTTCCCCAGCTGTTGAGGTCCCTCTGAATGGCAGCTCTGCTCTCTGGCATATCTATCGCTCCCCACCCTCCAACTTGTTGCCACCCACGATCTTGTTGAGGCTGCACTCTGTC
Source organism: Thinocorus orbignyianus (assembly GCA_013400375.1). Classification (NCBI taxonomy): domain Eukaryota; kingdom Metazoa; phylum Chordata; class Aves; order Ciconiiformes; family Thinocoridae; genus Thinocorus; species Thinocorus orbignyianus. The sequence goes on from VXBW01003570.1 coordinate 687,354, forward strand.
CAAATAGCAGGCTGTTAATGAAGATCCACCTTGATCGATACAGTGCAAGTGCAGCAGGACTTGGCCCTTCACTTGTCTGTTTGCCATTCCTTGGAAGCAGCCTTAGTAAAAACTCATGTTGAAAGGAGATGTATTAAGGCAGGACTGGGAAAAAAAAAAAAAAAAGCCGATCAAGACTGAAACAATCTACAAGAGTCTTTAATCATTCTTGCATTTTGCATTCAGTCCAGGATTAACTAATTAATGAGTGCTCTAGGCCCTGGCAGCACATTTCTTATTGGAAAGAATTACTGTAAATGAGAAAAGGGCCAGGGAGTAGTTTAGTCTCTGAGATGCTCCACACCCTGGTCTGCTCAGAGTGACTTTTGCTTTCTGGCAGCTGCCTGCACGCCAAATGTTTTCCCAATAACTGTCAGCATCCTGCCTGCACGTCGGCTGGGCGCCAGCTGCTGGGGAGGTGAAGGGGGACATTATTCATCTGGGAGATCAGTAAACCCCAAAGGGAGAAGTAGGCCTCCAAGCAGCTGTCTAGCAGCAGGAGCTGAGGTGGGAGCAACTGAGAATAAATACATAAATAAGTACACCTCAACTTCTCTTTTTTACCTCCTACCTAGAAAAAGAAAAAAAAACAACAAAAAAGAGGATAGGGACAGGCAGGTGAAGATGGGGGAGATAGTAGTGAAAGATGGTGGTAAATCATCCCCCATGTGGGAATAATTTCTTCATTTACAAATGCTTACCAGAGGCTTTAAATGTCTTCATGTGCAAATGCAGCTTGCCAGGGTCTACCCTGTTTGACACCTTGTCCCAGCCCATTGCCTCTGCAGGGTATTTCAGTGAGGGAAGTGGTCATTTGGCACATTGGTGTTTTGCCTAAAGTACACTTTCAAAAGCTTACACACTGTTACACACACTTCTCCATTACATTTACAAATTGCCATGCCATTGACACAGAAATATTACCCAAATGTTGCTCAGTGTTAAATATATAGTACATATTGTACTATATCATGTGGCACTTTCTGTGAATCTTGGGAGAACATGTTTTTCCATCTGGCTTCTAGAAACCTAAACTCTCCCAAACAGTTTTTCCCATATTATTTTTCTCCTATCTGTGTCTTTGCAGAATTTTTCAGAATTTTGGTTTGGGAGCAACAAAAAGAATAGAAAAAGGCACTCTGAAAAACACTCCAATTAGAAAAAGACAGGAACTAGACAGAACCTGGTGTTCCTCTTTGGTACACCCTTCCTGCAAGACAAGAAGCTGAGAAGTGACTTACTGCCTACCAGTATGTCCTACATCAGTGTCCAGAGACAGTAGCTACTTCCATGACCTTCCTGGATATCATCCCTGTAGAAGAACTGCAAGAAAACACTGACTCTTGTGAATGAACAGTCCTCAGGAGACAAGAAAATATCCATCTCCCAGCAGTGTGCAGCTACTGTGTGGTGAGAAGGCAGGTTAGAAAATGCACATGCCTCATTCAGTGAGCAGCTTGTCAATGGTCCTATAAGGTGGGTGAACCTACTGGGACAGGAAAGGGTGCAGTGGGCAGAGAACAGTGTCCTCTTTGGACTTTAAAGTGTCTTGCATCCTGGAGCAGGAAGATCTTTTTTAGCCAGAGTACATATCTCCTGGGCTCTGCCAGCTCTGAATAACAGGGAAACACCTGCTGCTGGGCTGTCCAGTTTCTTCCCTACTCTTCTCACGTAAAAGCATTTGCTTCCTCATGCTGTTATTGTACTGCAGCTTGCAGCACAAAAATATGCCTTGGGAAAAAAGCACTTTTGGATCCTGGTCTATTTGGGATGGTGATTCAACAGGCTGCCATCCTGATATCAAAGTGCAGAGAATAGTCGAAGCACTGAATCAGTTGGAAACAACGGGAAAGTCAATGTTAATTAAAGGAATGAACGGGCTTATATGGAGGAATCAGAGCACTCACTGACTCCACCACAGCTGTGAGTGACAAGGGCACACCATCCAGGGCGAACAGGGTGAGACACACACCTTCTTATACAGACCAGCCAAATTCAGGCAAGGCCTGTAGGACTAAACACCGGTCCATGGCAGACATCATTCCCCATAGCAAGGCTTTTTCCAGGGCACTCAGCTCCTTTTTGTCTTGCTCTCAGTTTTGTCACCCCTTTGTCACCCCTGTCACCTGGAGAAGAGAAGGCTCTGGGGAGACCTTATAGCGACCTTTCAGTATCTGAAGGGAGCCTACAGGAGAGCTGGAGAGGGACTCTAAAGTGTAGTTATAGGACAGGGGGTAGTGGTTTTAAATTGGAAGAGGGGAGATTTAGATTGGATACTAGGAAGAAATTCTTTACTGTTGAGGGTGGTGAGGCACTGGAATAGGTTGCCCAGGGAAGTTGTGGAAGCCCCATCCCTGGAGGTGTTCAAGGCCAGACTGGATGGGGCTTTGAGCAACCTGCTCTAGTGGGAGGTGTACCTGCCCATGGCAGTGGGGTTGGAACTTGATGATCTTTAAGGTCCCTTCCAACTCTAACCGTTCTGTGATTCTATGATTCTGTGACTTACCGAGGCCATTGCTCCACTCAAGGTCCTCCCCATTTCAGACCCTAGGCATCTCCTCATCCTCATCGGCCATCGGCTGTACTGTGGTCTTACAGTGAGTCTGCACAGCACACTGTAAGTGGCACGGTCACCACTGTGGTAGGTCCCATGCAGACACACAAAAATGCACTTTCTCCCCTGGATGATCAGCCCCAATGGCAAAAGACCCAGCTCCACAGGGAGACAGGAGATGAGAGCAGTCTGGTACATGATTAATTTATATCCTTAAAAGTCTGAAATGCTCCCAAAGACATTAGTATTCTGTATGTAAGAAAGCTGTCCAGATTTTCAACATATCCCTGCCTTATTCCCACATCTACTGGAATTAATAGCTGAAGGCTTGTAAAGCCCAAAAGGCAAATACAGGACTGCATTTAATCTAATGCAGAGGCTGAGATCATAGTTTGGGAGTCTAAGTGTTGTCAGAAGCAGAGACAGCCCAAATTATCATTTATACTAAGACACTTTTATAATATCCTGAAGTATAAATGCACCTCAGAATGGGTGCAGTGCCAGCACTGTCGGCCTCTTTGCACTGTGGAAACATTGGTATGAAGGGCCCTTCAGAGAAATGAAGACAAGTGAAAATGGAAATCTCATTCCTTACATCTAACCCCAGTAGAGGTGACACATCTCAAGAGCTTTCTAAGGTAAATTAGACTCCAGACAGTTCACTCTGTGTGTGTGTAGACCAGTGCAAAAGGAAGTCGTGGATACATTGGAAGCAGGATGAAGAATCCATCAAAATGTTTTAAAAGCAAGCATCAGCCCATGCTTGGCTTTTTTCCACTACTTAGTAGTCCAGCCATAGCACCCATAAATTACTCCATCTCTCTGTTGAAGGGGCTGTTGCTACGCCTAAGTTGATAAGGGATCCTTTGGGATGGATAAAAGCCACCTCCTCCTTCCCATATTCAGCATTTCACTGGTAAAACTCTGGTGCCAATTTTACCCAAAGAATTGCTGTGTAACAAAGACCAACGGGTGGGAGATTCCCAGCTTTGGATGAGCCCAACACTGCTTCTGGTGCCCCTCCTCAGTCACGACGTGTCACAGGGCACTGGAATGGAAAAGTGCTTGCTAGAGACTGCACAAGATACTCCATGGCCACCTCTTTTTCTTCTGTCTCTGAAGAAGATGTGCTGAATAGGCTGATGGGGTCATTGTATACCGTGGTGGAATTGGCACAGAAAAAACACATGCAGTTGTATAGATTTGTTAGATGATAGTCTCTCTCTCAAGTAGCACATTTCAACAAGACTTTCAAATCCCCCACCCCATCATACAGATGTGCAGAACTTTGTAGCTAAAAATGAGGAGGTGGAGACCCAAAATTTTGTTATTGTAAAATTAGCTCCTGGGAGCCACACTTGTATTAAAAACCAGGCAGACAAAGTAATGCCTGGCTTCAGTTATGTTGTTTGCTGACTTATTTGTAGCTATTTGTTTCAAGATACACGGGCTAGTAGTCATGGAGGTCTGTATACTTCCAGTTCCTTGCTCCCTTTAACTGATCTTAATGCTTCTAAAGCTCCTTTTCTTTTTTCTTTTTAAATTTGCCTGAGGCAAGTGGTAAGTGAAGCAGAGCTTCAAGGACTGTTATACCTTCTTATTAGGGCATTTATCTTCCAGGTAAAAGAACCACAATTCTTTCCTGGTGCAGTTTGAATCAGCTGGCACAAGGTCTAAAAAAATGCCTTAACTCCCAGGTGTCAGAAAGGATCAAGGGATCAGCAAAGAGCTTTGATTTAAATGTGCAATAGGATGTCCCCAGTTTAAAGAACAAACTAGGAGAACTGCTGCAAAATGATAGAATTTAATGGAGTAATAGACTGATAGGTAGTGTATTGGTTAACATAATTTCAAACTGGAGAGAATAGCCCACTGGTTGCTTTGTTGTTGTTGTTTTTATAAAAATCTATTATTTCCTTGACTTAAAATCTGCTGCTGTAGTATATTCGCTGTCTTTTGACCAAACTGCCACACTCTGTTGCCTTCGGTTTGAAGAGGAGTGTGAAGAAGGCAGGGCTCCTGCAGAGGGGAATCCCAAACGTGCCTTTTAGCAAGGTGCTGTCATATTTCCTTCCTATAACTTGTCAGTAGGATTTTCCAAGGACTTTGCAAGGAATATGCATAAACCATGAGGAGTATTACATCTCACCATTGAGAAACATTCTGGCTTGTGACTGAATATTTTTTGCTCAATGATTAACAGAGGTCTAACAAGTGATGGAAAAAAAGATGTCAGCAGCAACAGCAGCAGGGTTGCTGCACACATTGGAGTCAAAGGCGGTGTCTCCCTGTGGCTGGGCACCCTGAGAGGAGTCTGTGGCCAGGCAGGACATGGCTATGAGTGAGATAGGGGGATCTGGAGCGAGTGAAAAGCAGGCTGCACCCATGTAGATGGGCTGAGGGGCCTCTACACAGCCCAGCAGTATTATGCTCTATAAGTCACCTTCTAAAGTGAAGAAGGTTTTTTATTTCTGTAACTTCTAAAGTATAAGTAGGAGTAACTGTGGAGTAAGCTGGCTGGCCTGAGCTCTTAAACTTGCTGAACTGGGCAGGACAGGGACACATCAGCACAGCCTGTAAACAAATGGTTAGTGTCTGTAAGGACTGTAACAAATGATGGACAGTGCATGCCATATAAATTGGGTATCTGGACAAGTACATATTTGCTAAATCCCACCACACAAATGCACGTGTCCTTAAACATGCATAAATGAAAACAAAAAACCTGAATGAATGGCATTCATAAAAACATACATTTTCATATATAAATATCCACACAAAAAGCCTAACTGTGATACCTGTGTATTAACTGCGAGCAGAAACATGAACACCATGCCCCAGACACTCTTGTGAAATAAATTTTGTCTTCAGTTTCAGTTTAATAGCTCAAGATCTTTCTGCCAGATGTACAAATGGCTTTGGGAGGAAAGGCAGGGGAAGGAAAATGAAGATGTGACCAACCTAGGAAAAGGTTTTTGGGAAACCTTCCAGCTTTGTGAGCAAGTGAACACAAGAGCGCATTAGCACGGCACACTGTCTGATGGATGCTCCAGTGGCTGGTTCGGAGGACATACGCTTTGTTTCACTGAGAAACAGACATTTGTGGGATTAGAGGAAGCAAATGGATGTAACAGACTCAACCTTAAAAGTTTTTAGCAGAGGCTCATGAAATTGTACCAAAGAATGAATGGAGATTTGTGAATGTACTAAGAGCTGTCAGGACCTGGAATAAATTGATGGACCACAGTCATAGCTAATTGACAGTGACAAGTGTTGTTTTGCACTGTTTGGACTGGAAATGACATCTTGAGAAATTAAACCGAGGCAAGCATGCTCAGAATCACTGTTTTTCAGCTGTTCTAATAATCCTTTTCAAAAATATCACTGCATGCTATATCATGTGTCTCTACCTCTATTTCTAAACTAGACAAAAGCATTGATCAAATGTGTGAACAAAATTAAACTCAGAGACGCTGTATATACTAGAAAGGGTAAAAGAATTGTCCAGAAAGAATTAGGGAGGCTAGAAAAAATGGTTTGGGAATAGCAATGAGATTTCGACACGTACAAAGAAAAGCTATTGTATCAAAGACAAAATGTAGTGCTAGAAGTTGTAATGACAGAACCTCATAAAGCTGTAGGCTTGGGAATAAAAGGATGAAAGGAAATATCAGGGCTGCATAAACAGAGGCATTTTACTGTCATACACAGATGTGACAACTTACACTGCTCTTTATATAGCACCAGTAAGAATGCATCAAACATTAACTGCAAATTGCAGGCACTCTGGTGTCAGAAACAAGGGGAGCAACGCTTTTGGAAAGTGAATTGGGTGTGTGATTGGGAAGCATTGCTCGTGCCAAGAGTCTGCTTGCAATGACTGCAATTATGAAGCAATTACTAAGAGGGACAGAAATAACTATCAGAAAGAGATACAGTATTACCTCTGAGATATACTACAGGGCAAGGCATTGGGAATCTCCAGAAAAAAAAAGGATGGTATTTCAGGAGCAAATCAGGCTGCAAGGATCAGGATGATGGAAAGGCTTTGTGGCTGTTACAAGCGTAGTCCTATTGGGATCAGAACCTAATATAGGTAGGCTCAAGAAAGGAAGCCACTGCTTACAATTAAGATTAGTTGACACATAAGGAGGTTGGTGCCTCATCCCTGGAAGTTTTCGAGGCCAGGTTGGATGAGACTTTGAGCATCCTGGTCTAGTGGGAGGTGTCCCTGCCCATGGCAGGAGTGTTGGAACTAGATTGTAGAATCATAGAATGGTTAGAGTTGGAAAGAACCTTAAAGATCATTGAGTTATGAAGATGATCTTTAAGGTCCTTTCCAACTCTAACCATTCTATGATTTTATGAGAGAAAAATCAAGGATAAGAAAGATCCATTGTCCCTTTTATTGGAAGGCCTAAGGCTAAAAAGAACCTGGAAAGGAGGTATTTGTGGTTGCATGAAGGATCTAGACTGGAAACAACGACTGTATGGTTGTATGAGACCTGATACAAAACCACCAGAGCCAGGTCAGTCTTTCCACTGCTTTCAGGAAACCCTGAAGTCATCAGGACTGTGCTGTCCTAGTTCAGATACCAGTTAGACCCTGAGGCCATCCTGCTTCCCCATCATTGCTCCAGAAAGACCAATTTTCAAGACAAACTGGTGCTCCTCACCTTACCACCTTGGTGCCATTCCTCATGACCTGCATGTCCACCATGCAGCCACCTGTGACGTAAGCAGCCAGGTTCAGCTCGGAGAACTCAGCCTGGAGCAGAGCAAAAGGACAGAGCGTTACTTGAGGGCAGCAGAGACGTAAACACACAGATACAGACACAGAATTGTCTTTGGCTGGAATGTGCCTTTCCTTCTTTCTCTTTTTTTTTTTTTTTTTTTCCCCCTCTTTCTTTTTTTCTTTTTCTGAGAGGCAATGGGAGGTCCAATTACAGCTGATTTGCCCTGGAGAGACTGTAGAAGTATTTACAGCTCCCACACTTGGGATGTACAAGTATACAGGATTAGGCTTATTGCAGTAATAAGTACCGAAGGAATTAAAAATGAGCAAGCTGAAAAACGCATATAGGAATGAATAATAATAATAAAAAGAGGTAAGGTCATTTGAATTCAAATTCCAAGTTTCCACTTGGAAACATCTATTTAGAATTATGTCTGAGTTGGCTGCCGTGCCACTGGCCAGCTATAAACCTAATACAAAAGATTTAAACCTCTCTAAATAGCTAAAAAGCCTTATTATGCTGCAGGAAGGTGATAAGCAGAGAAACCCACCTGATGCGGTTTACGTATTAAGATTTTAACTATTAAAGGTTTAGCAAAGCTGGGTAGGTTCTTAACAGTGCTGTTCAATTATTAAAACACTTTGTACTTTAAAAGAGGTGTGATTTACAAGGCTGGAAAGGTTGGCAAGGGATATTTAAGCTACGGGGAGCAAAAGGCAATGTGCAGGGGCGATTACGACTGCCATGGGTGTCAGTGAAGGTTAAGACACAAATCAGAACGATTAACTGGGCGAGAAGTGTGATAATCCTCCCACGTGGCTGCTGGCTCTGCTGCCCCTCAGACAGGAATGCCAGACTTGATGGTCTCAGGCCACTCTCGGTAGGAGGAGGATGGCAGGATTAGCAGATCAGTGCTCGGCTTGGGCTTCAAATCCTAACTCTGGGCTTTATGAGCAAATGAGTCGACCTTAAACTAGAACAGTCTATAATTGTGCCTATGTGAGTCCTCCCTTCCCAGCACAAAGCAAACACACCAATACAAATTCAGAATCCTATATTAAATTAGTGTCTGCGTATATAAACATAAACAGTCAGGTTTCATTCTTTGAGATGGAAAATTTAATCTTCTCCAGTTGAAAAGCTTTTTTCCCCCCCTTCCTATTAAGTCATTTCTTCCAGACTTAAAATGATGGAGACTGGGCAGCCATAAAATCATCTTCTAACCTAATATCAGAGCACTCAGATGGTGTTGCTAATGCTTGTGATTTTATTAAGATCCTTGTACTATTTAATGTTTTTCTGATACTTCTACTAGTTGGAACCAAAACATAGTGCCAGAAATAACTTTTATATAGAAAGAAAAAATAAAGTAACCAAAAAGCATGTTTTGTTCTAATGAACACATGGAAAAAACTTGCCAATGGAGAATGAGTGCACCTGTAAAGGCTCAGAGGCCAGACAACAAATGAAAAAATCACTTCCAACTTCTTTTTTTAAAATGCACATAATTTTAAAGCAATGACTGTGGACGGGTGACCCGGTGATGTAATAAGGTTTCATGTCTGCGGCCCTGAGTAAACTTTTCAAAGCAACACCCTTACATGATCTTACATCATTGTAACTCCCAATTACAATGAAAGGAGGGGGAAAATTCCTGTTGCCAAGAAATAAATCCTACTTCACACACATACACATACACACAGAGAATGGCAATGGTTCAGGTGACTGACTGGGCTTTTTTTTATGAGACTGCAGTGCTGCCTCGGTCACAGTTGTGTTTCTTCAGTGATCATATTGGAGCAGAGATAACAAAATATGTACCTCTAAAAGGCACCCGCATTTTATGCATTAAAAAAATCTCAATGGATATAGGGAGGGGCGAGTCCACCTTCAACAAATTCAGCAAGAGCACATGTTCTGGGTACCATTAGTGAGCTCCCCAGTGGGTCAAGGCAAGTCTGCATGTGAGCTTGAGAGGTCCTACAGAATGGGGACATGAAAGGACTGTTTTCCCACCTCTGTGTCTGCGTATGTCTCAGAGATGTCCCACCCTGAAAGCAGAGTGTTATTGAGCTGGACCTTCATCTTCTGCAGCTGAGGGACGCATCATCTGATGCGAACATGAGAGCAAGACAGGGAAGTTTTAGGTCTGTGTTTTCATGGGTTTTATGCTTTTCTTCTTTATTTTTCCATAATGGCTTTGTATTAAGGAGCTTAACACTTTGCTTTGCTGGGAGTGAAAATGGGCAATCTTCATTTGATGGCTGGCACTCTCAATCTAAGTGAATTGGTCTGACAGGCGTTGCCTTGAGGCAGACAGACCAAACAAAGCTGTGTTCAGACACCTGACATCCAAACACGCCTGGGAATCCACTGAGCTGGTAAGTACTTCATACCAAACTGCCAGGACCAATTTCAAGCCTGCTAATGTCAAAAACCAGAAGAAAGAGAGAAATTCCCTTTGGCACCCATTGTCCAGGGTGCCCTGGCAAAGACGGAGAAGTGGAGAGAGGACCTGGGCAACTCAGCTACCTCGCTCCTGAAACATCCAGATATACAATCACAGCTGAACGACAACCCTAATCTTTTCCTGGCATTCGTTCCTGCTTTAAAGGACCAAGCTAAGGACCACTACTGCTTTCATGTAGCTGCTTTGTCCCATCTGACAAGCCACTGCTAGCTGGCGTTTGGAAGAAACTTCAGTCAGCAGAAATTGTTTCCTGTTGATTTTCCAGTGCTCCCTGTATTTTTAACTTTGTGGGTTTTGTAGCCTGATGACTTCCCTTGGCTGGGATTTCAAGTCTGAGATCATCTCCAGCCTGAGTTTACCTTGCAGACAAAAAGGCCTTTGAAAGCAGCCCATGCCGATAGATGACAGGTAACTATGCATAAAACAGGAGAGCCCAGCTGCTGTGGCCTTGCAGAGTCATTTGCGTTAGAACTCATCAAATAGAAGGCAGCATCACATTAGCCTGATGGTGTTTTATACTTATTTTGCAATGGTGCCAGTGTCTGGAAAAACATTTAGGGCAAGAGTGAACCATGTGTGACAAACGTGACACAATCCGTCTTGAAGAATAACATAACACAGACTGTGGGAGTAGAAATATTTCCTACCTCTGTGAGGCCCATATCTGAGAGAACGCGCAGAGATATTTTGAGGATAGTTCTGTTGAAAATGCCTATTTCAGGTATTCACATTCAGAAATCTCTCAAGCTTATTTGGACTAAACCTTAAGCTATTCTCAGTTTCTCCCATCAGTATTCTCTAGGTGCTGGAGAACTTTTTGGTGACCCATTTTAGAGTTTCTGTTTCTATTTGCTGATAACAAAACAAGGAAGTTTTTGTCATTTAAAATCATGGGATAGTAGAAATGCCTTGCTTGGTAGCCATACCTGTTAATGATTCATGAGAACCATGTGTTCAAGGTAGATTTTTAGCATTTTTCATAGAACAACAGAAAGTTGTGTTGGAAGGACTTCAAGACATAACACAATCTGTCTCTCTTTCCTAAGGCAGGATCAGCTCTACCTGTGCTGTTTTGTGCAGGTACTACATAACCTTCTTATATCTTCCATGGATGAAGAACCTCCTCAGGCAATCTATACCTTAACAATCTTGGAAAGTTTTCCCAAGGTCCAAACTAAATGTCTCCCCTTAGCCTTTAAGATTCTAATCTTTTTGTCCATTACTTCCTCCTGCAGAAGCTGAAGACTTGTTCTTCCTTCTTCCTTTTTTCCCCTAGACAAAACCAACCCCATTCTTGTAAAATTTTCATATAAGTGATGTTTTCCACCACAGTGATCACTGTTGCTGCAGTTGCTGGGATTCTGTCTGATAGGTCCACAACTTCCTTGAGCTGTAATGGCCCAAACTCACCATGATCCTTCAGCAAAGACCTGATCATTGTTGAGCAAGATATAAGGCCACTGTTGTTTATATATTTCAGTGTGGATTGTGCAGCAACACGACTATTTTTAAACTTGTATTCTGGTTGAGATCTGCTGTAATCCTTGCATTACTTTGTTTAGGCCACTGACTTGTCTTCAGTTCCCTGTCCTGTGCATCTGCCATTGATGACTGATGCACAAGGAGGAGATTCGTTAATGTCTATAGAAACCCAGTGGGAGGTAGTAAGGAAGATGGAGCCATACTCTTCTCAGTGGTGCCCGGGAGAAGGACAAGGAACAAAGGGCACAAAATGAAATACATTAAATTCCACGTAAGCCCAAGAAAACTCCCTTTTAATTGTAATAATGGTCAAACACTGGAACACATTGTCCTTAGGGGCTGTGGAGTCTCCATCCATGGAGACACTCAAAACTGTATTGGCCACAGTCTTGGATAACCTGTCCTAGGAGGTCTTGCCCAGAGCAGGATATTAGACTATGAGATATCAAGATATGCCTTCCAGCCTCAACTGTCCTGTGATAAGTTTGGTATTTGCCAGATGTCCTTATTAATCTTCTCGCAGCGCCTCATAGGGGAACTCCAGGAAAGCATCCCAGTTTGCTCCTTGAGCAGATGCTGAAGGCCGTTTTGTCTTCATTGTGGCACAGGAACGCAGAATAGGGATGCAAGACAGGTTTCTGATTTGTGTTTTTGTGGGCATGGGGGCTGATTTTTTTTTTTATTATTTTTTTTTTTTAAGCAAGCAGACTTACTGTGTCCGTCCAGTGACAATCACATTGGGGTTTTTGAGTTGCTGAACTTTCTAAGCCCACATCTGTAGATAACCTAAGTAAAAGCTGCTCAGATTGGTTATTGCGTAAAAGGGAGACACAAAGTTCTATTAGACTTCTGTGTGAATATTTTCATATATACCTCCACTTGTATGTATACCACAGATATACAAAGATAGCAGAGGTTTCAGCATTGCTGGGGAACCTTTACGCTTTCCTCACCACATTCTACGACATATACGCTGGTTTTCTGAGGGGTTGTTCCGTCACGGAAAACACAGCACTGAGCTACCACAGCAGCATGCAGCTTTCCACAAGGCAGTGCAGAGTACCCACATCAGGATCCTAAGCATGAGGTAGGTAGTTACTCTGACCAGCCTCCTCTCACCCACATGGGCATAGGGGAAGATAGGCTGACTAGTAGCACTGCAGCCACAAGCGGTTTGCAGGGCACTGGGTCTCTTGCATGACCGGAGCTGCCCAGTCTCCGTGTCTCCTGTAGCTTTCCCCTACTGTCCTGGTTTGAGGTAAAATGAACCAATTTTCTGTTTTACAATTTCACTTTTTTAGCTGGGCCTTTTCTAACTAACTAAGCTCTGAAATTAACAGCACATTGTTCAGAAAACTGTTCACTCTCACAGTGATAAGACCTGATTATATCAAGGAATGGTGTGCAGAAAGGCCCTCGCTTATGCTTATTGCTAGAATAACCAGGGTCAGGTAATATCATTATTTGTCCCGTTGGAGGGTCGGAAGCAGAAAAGTGTAAAGCAGTCACACCTGTAGGGAGGAGCAGACAGGAGAGGTGACCCAAAAGTGACCAACGGTATTCTATCCCATCCGCATCATGCTCAGTATAAAAGCTGAGGGATCAAAGGGTCAGTTCTTTTTCTTCGATAGCCAACATCTGCGGAGGACCCTGACTGTTCCTCTGCTTTTGACCCCAATCCATGCGTTCCTGACTCCAGATCTGGAATTCAGCTCCTGTCAATCACTGAGTCCAGCCTGGGACTTTTCCCGATGCCTGCTGGTGACATGGTTGTCATCCTGGGAGCCTGATACAGTTTTATACATATGGTACCTATGATCATCATTAAGTGTCTGGGTTTTTTCCCTCTGTCCCATGACAAAAAATGCAGTCAGAATAACAGGCTGGTCCATGTCATGGCTTAGGCGCTCAGGATGAGAAATTACTACTGTCTAATCAAATCACATACATTCTTCAGTGGATTTTATACTTTAGTTTTTAGCAGATCTTCCAATATATGTAAGGAAAGGAAGATTTTTGGCAGACAGAGGACTGCATTCCTATAACAGCATATTTTACTACAACCATTACAAGCATTCAGTGGGGAAGTAAGCAATCCCGAAATCCTGCACAGACAGAAGGGTGAACAGACTGTGGGGATGTGAACAGGGGGAGGGCTGGGGCTGTGCATGCTTGGTATGCACACGCATGCAGAATTAGAGATTACACACCCTGAATCCCCATGTCTCTTTCCTGAGATATTTTCCCTTGGGGAGGCACCTTGCTCCCCACCTGCTTCCAGTACTGGGATTGCTCCCTGGGAGAAAACGACAGAGAGGGTCCAGCTGGCAGTGGTATACTCCTGTGCAACTCTGAGGGGAGCTTCCACAACTGCTCTTCACAAGTCTTGAAGCTAGGATGCACACTTCTAGCCTACAGACAGCGCTGATACTGAAGGTCTGTCTCCATGCCTTGACCCATGTGAGTGCCTTCTGGTGCATCAGCTCTCGTGACATTTGGAATTGTCTCCTAAATTTTCTTTTCAGCAGTCGTGTGACTGAAAATTGGAACTCCAGCAAAAGCACATTCCTAAACCTTTTGATCCCAAGAAATTGCTTAGAATTATTATCTATGCAAGCCTCCAAAATCCAATGGAAATTAAAAAAAAAAAAAATGAAGATACTATTTAACTAAGAAATTAGTGATATTTGAGTCATTCTTGCTATCTCTCCAGGTCTCTTTATTCCTGGTTTCTGAATGTTCGTATGTAGCAAAGCTATAAGAACTGCTGTTACTGTTCTTGAGCTTCTTTCTGGTATTCAGTCGGAAAAAAAACCACTCTAACCATATAATGAATAAAAATTATGCAGTTATTTGACGAGAGGCTAATTTCCCTTTCATCATACACAGGCCTATCAGACTCTATCTTTTGAAAGGACCACTTTGTGCTGCACATGAAAATACCTCTTTAGGACGGGAAGTACAATGGAGCCGGAATTCATGATTTGTATTACAATTATCTTCTGTGAGCGCCAAGTACAACTTTTTCCTGACAATGCTGCCAATGGAGTCATAATCTATACCACAAGACTTTTCCAGAAGCATGTACATAGGAGTTCACTGAATAATCATTCCCTGAAAATAAACCAGGCAGAGGGAACAAGTGAATGAGCTGTGCAAGAAGAATGCATGTCAGACGGACAGACGGACCCACCTCGTCACAGCAGGAAATGGTGGGAAGGAGACGGGTAGACAAACAGTGGGAATAAAAATTTAGATTAATCTTTTGGCTTCATCACTACCCCTCCATCCTTTTCAGTCCCCCTCCACCATCAATTAGCCAATGCCAGGAAATATATCTCTGAATACATTAACATTCCTTTGGGAATTATATGAAGGAAAGGTATCCTGAAGGTTGAAGACTCTGTCTAAGAAGTGCTGCTTGCTCTTGTCTGCTAGGTCTTTATTCTCCTCTCTCCCTTCTGGGATTTCACTGATTAAGGCAGGGCACAGGGCTGGAAAAACCTACCAGAGCCATAGGGTGTAACCTCTTGCTACTGCAGGTAACATGTCATGAAATCTTTTCTTAAATGAGTGTATATATTAAAATGCAGCCAGTTTTGGCACGATAAACAAACTCGACTCTTTTAGCCTCCTAAGTCAGGTCTTCATGGTCATCATAGTGACCATGCTCTGCACATCTCCTGCTTTGTGAGCATCTCTCTCCCAGACAGCTGGGAAGTGTCCCACGTATCTGGCCACTGCCCACAGTGTCATAGTCTATCTGATGGGTCTGTGGTTGTCCAGGTCTCAGCTCTGGCTCTCCTGCCCTCTTCTACTTGTACATGGGCGTGCTGAGGATTCATAGCCAAGTGGCATCCTCCTTGAGCATGGGGCATGACTGACACCCAAGGAGATCTGCACCTGGGGTATGTTATGATCCATATGGGAAACCTCAGAGTCACATGAAAGCCTTAGAGCATGGAAGGTTTTGTTTTCCTTGGGGTAGGGCAGAGAGGGTGGGGAAGGTGGTGATAAATTACTACCAGTTGTCTCTAGTGATGGAAAATGTTTGACAGAGCATAAGGGCTATGGTATAATTCCTCCTCTTTTGGAATATACTCTGCCTTCTAATGCCTCCTGTGCTTGGGTCAGTGAAGGACTGAGAAGATATAAGCAAAATTAGTTTTGGGAGAGAGAAAAGCAATGTGGTCAACTCCTGTGGCACTTCAAGATTCTTCTTCAAGCTCAACTTAAAGCTTCAAGCCACTTAATCAGAATTATACTTTTCATTTCTGAAACAATTTTTCTATTTCCAGAATTTTTGTATTTCCAGAAAAAAGAACTGGAGATGCATACACTGCAGTCTCAAAGCTGGAACTCACAAGGCAAGTACAAGCAACAACTTGGGTCAAAATCTAAGAACCTTATTTTTAGCATAACATTTTCAGACTCAGCTGTTCCTTAAAGTTTAGGGTTTACCCATACTGAGTAAAACTTATATCATCATGGTTTTAATGGGATTAGGTCAAATAGATTTTCACTTTTTGATTAGTATTTCATTTAGTCCTATGGAATGACCATTATTGCTACAGATGCACTTGCAGTGGAAAAATATCCGAATAATCAAAATGTGAACCAAACTGCCTCCAAAAAACCAGGAGCCCTGATTCAGGACAGCATTTGTACTTGCTTTCCACTGCCCCACCCTCACTCAACCCCGCACCTCTCCCCCTGCACCCAGCAGGGAGAAGGCAATGCCATTGCATGTCTGCTTTTCAGTCAAGGGTGGGCAATAATAAATCCTGAGTCCTCTCCTGAGGAGAAGGAGTTGGGAGTGCTTGTGAATGAGAAGCTCAACATGAGCTGGCAGTGTGCATTGGCAGCCCAAAAAGCCAGCCATATCCTGGGCTTCATCTAAAGAAGCATGACCAGCAGGTCATGGGAGGTGATTCTCCCCCTCTACTCTGCGCTTGCGAGACCCCACCTGGAGTGCTGTGTCCAGCTCTGGAGTCCTCAACATAGAAAGGACATAGAACTGTTGGAACTGGTCCAGTGGAGGGCAACGAAGATGATCAGAGGGATGGAGCACCTCTGTTGTGAAGACAGGATGAGAGAGCTGGGGCTGTTCAGCCTGGAGAAGAGAAGGCTCCGGGGAGACCAAGCAGCCTTCCAGTATCTGAAGGGAGCTACAGGAGAGATGGGGAGGGACTCTTTGTCAGGAAGTCTAGTGACAGGACGAGGGGGAACAGTTTTAAACAAGAAGAGGGGGGGTTTATATTGAACATTAGGAAGAAATTCTTTCCTGTGAGGGTGGTGAGGCACTGGAACAGGTTGCCCAGAGAAGTTGTGGATGCCCCCATCCCTGGAAGTGTTTAAGGCCAGGTTGGATGTGGCTTTGAGCAACCTGCTCTAGGGAGAGGTGTCCCTGCCCACGGCAGGGGGTTTGGAACTTGATGATCTTTAAACTCCCTTCCAACTCTAACTATGCTATGATTCTATGATACAGCATAGTAATAAATAAGTTTTGGGGTTGTTTGGAGAAGAAACAAAGGTTTCAACATCTCTTCCCTGCACATTGTCTGGTGTCTAACACTAACTGAATTCACTTCATGTAGAAACTTAGTATCTCAAAACTTCTGCCTGTTTCTCCAATTCAGCTGAAATCAGCCAACATCTTCCACAGTTTTGGGTGTGGGGGATAGACAGAGCGAGACAGCATGATCACATACGTCTTGCATTCCTCGGATGTCAGCCAAGGGGGAGAGGCAGCTCAGAGAGCTGGTAGGGGTGTATAACCAGATTAGATAACTGACTTCCCGCTGCTGAGAGAGGGAGAGACAGTGCTGCTTTCAGCACTCCTGCTCCATTACAAATAAGTGATATCATGACTTTAAAAAAATCACCTACTAGCCTACTATCTTGCTCTGCTTCCCCCAAAAGATTGCTGAAATGGCTTGCTAAGAAAAGAATTAAGATGTAATAGAGATGGAGATGAAAGAGGAAGAGAAAAAGCAAGAAGGCAAACTCTTCCTTCAGTTTAAACAAACCACGGAGCATCCTGGAAGAATGGCAAAAAAATTAGCATGGTCAGAAAAAATAGTAAAGTTGCTTTGTGTGGTTTTTCAAGAGTATTTAACATTTGGATATTTCCTTTCACTGCTTTCTGCCATTTGAAAGTTTTTAATATTTAGCTTTTCAGATCTAAAGTGTTTTTTTCCCATAAAATAAAAAAAAAATTCCTAAGGAAAACTGTATTTCTGGCTAAGTCAATAATGTGTGGTTATCTGAAGCAGGATCAAATGGAAAACTGAAAAACTAAATGAACTCTGAGCAGACCAAGTGGCTTAAGAGGTGCCCAAGAGTCAAACTTTGACCTGATGAAGAGTTTATTCAGAACTGAACAGCCAGGTTAAGGTTCATGCAGCGTGGCACAGTCTGTGTGCCATTCACAGGACAGTTATAGTAGAGAAGACCGGTGAGCTGGTCTGAGGAAGGTGTGGACCAGGCTGGCAAACAGAGTTATGCCTTGCTTTTGTTGCTTTGTTTTGTTTTCCCTGTAAGGATACTGTGGAAAAGCATTTGTTTTTCAGATTGAGAGGGCCTGCATTCAGCCTCAGGGGACCGGTTCCACAACAGTTCAGGATCCTGGATTGTGCTTGAGGAAGAAAATGAAGAAGCGAGGAAGCTCTCCAGATAACCAGGGTAGGAGCAATGAATGAAAATCAAATATCAAGAAATACTTTGTAAGGGTGGATGGGCAAAGCAAGAAGGGGACAAAAAGCCAGAGTTTGAAGAAAGAAGTGCCTTTCTCTTGGCCTCAGAGACACGCAGAGGGGCTTGTGGTCAGATCTGAGGACTGCCCATGACAATGCAGCTTCTGTGTTCCCCTTGATAGTCAGTGATCCAGCTGGCGAAAGTGGTCAGCCCTCCTGCTTTCAAGGTCTGGGGGAGTCAAGAGCAGTTCCCTGCCCACTGTGTGAGGGAGGGGGTGAGGGGAAGCTGCCAGGACCCTTGTTCATTGTTCCTCAACTCTCCTTCCCACTGTGTGCTTCATTCTCTTGGGCAACGCTGCAGTCACTCTGCTCAGTGTTTAAAGAAGGCTGCGAGGGGCCTGGCAATGGTCCTCACTAGCAGAGACACACCAGCCTTACGGTCTTTGCTTGGAGCAATTTGGTACCTTGTCTCAGTTCAGCTTATGCGAAGGATTTCAAGAGACAGGCTGGGAAAGTCTCCTTGAAAAAGTCCTTGGGGAAACGTGATAAGCATTTAGTATATGACAATGACAAGGGTCATTACTCAGTTTAACCCACCAGGGATCAAGAGTCCACTTCTGCCCTTCTCCACTCACCGACCATTTGAAGATAGTTCCTTTATAAGGACCTCAAGTGCAGTAACATTTGAAGAGAAAGACTATGAGGGGAAAGGCAGAGACTGGCACTTTAGGAAAGAATTAACTTGTCATTTTGAAGAGTATCAGGTCTGGCTTTGAAGCTGACCCTGCTCTGAGTGGCAGAGCAGGTTGGATCGGAGATCTGAAGGGAAAATCTGAATTATTATTTGATTCAATGGTTCTATGTAGGAAGTGTAATTTTATTTTATTTTTCAGGATATTTATTGAGGCAGCCAGCAAAATAAAGACTTTGATAAGAAAGTGTAAGCGAGAATTGTTTTGCTAATGCCACCCAGTACTGACAAGTGCAATATCAATAAAAAGAGGAAAATGAGGTTTTTGTGGTATCATAGTTGCAAAAAAGGTGATCCTTCAGGATCACTAACTCATCTCTACATGTCAATCTTCTTATGCCTGCTTTTAAATTTGGTGCCTGCAGATGATTATCTATAATAATTTCTACTTCGACCATTTCTACTTTGACACCAGCATCCAAAGTCTCAGTCAGTTCGTTTTGACAGATACTGTGCTAACACAGAGAGGAGGGGACAGATCACAGTATGAAGTTTTCAACTGAAATGGATTGTTGGTGCCAAGGCTAAGAGAGAAACAGAATTTGCCCAATGCCCTGGAGAGCATATCAGAAAACAGGTCATGAACCTCCCAACTGTTCCTGTGGACTTTCAACAGATAGAAAGATTTTGCCATATGTAGTTATTTTGCATACTTCTGTATATACTTCCTTACATACAAAAGTTCTAGGCTTAAATCAAGGTAAGTCAGAAGACTTGTACATCATCTCACATGTGGAACTATGGCACACTGGCTTTGCACCTTTTCAGGCTTTGTACCTTTTCAGGGACATCCACAGAATTATGAAGTAATTTCAATTCTTCCAATGGAATAAATTATAATCCTACCACCAGAACAGAACATTTCATTTTAAAGTGAAATAGCAGCCTTTGATTCTGCAAAGGTAGAGAGGACAAAGGGATTTTCACTTAGAGCTTCCACAATTCTATAAAATGGACATGTCTTTAAAATCCTCATTAGTTCCTTTCATCGAGAGAAGAAGTATCAGCAATTTATCTTTCATCTAGACCTCAGCTTTGTCCACATGCATTTCTTAGAGCAAATTAAATTGTTACTGACCTGTTCCACTCGGATATCAAATTCACCGTTCACCTTCTTTCCCTGGAAATATTTGGCCCTGCAGAAGAAGTGAGAGAGACAAACAAGATTAAAGGAGGTTTTCAAATTTCATAGCATACTGTTTTGCTTCTGCATTTCCCTTTCTGCTGAAAAATTTCTATCCGGGTCACAGCATGTTTTCTTAATTCCTATTTTCTTTCAGCTTTCTGTTCTCTAGGAGAAACCTGCCAAGCCAGATGAAAACCACATTGGAAAGTTCCTTCAAGGCTTGTGTCTTTTTCATTTTATTTTCAAACTGAAAACGAAATGCTCTCCTAATCTTTTCCAGAGCAGCAACTCTAATCAATGATTCCTTGGTATATCTCATTTAATATTCAATCTTTATTCTGTAGAAGAAGGAAGCAACATACGGCATGGCATTGGAATCTTCTGATGTTGAGGAAGGATCTTTATCATCACAGCTGAAGTACGTATCCCAGAGCCACTTTTTGATTCTGTTTGTCTTTCTGCTACCAATTTAAAGAAACATTATCTGCATCTACAGAGTCACTAATGAAGGTTCTCTTCTCCTAAACTGAGAAACTGTGTTTCATTTGGAGCTGAACAGTGTAATTAGAGAAAGACATACACCCTCTACCACCTCTGCTCCTAGCTGTCTATGCTATGCAAACAAGAAAGCACTTTCAGAAGGATTAGATCTTCATGACAGAGGGAGGATAACAGTAGTGTCAGAGAAAAAAAAACACAGAAAAAGAGCAGGCAGTTTCATCTTTTTTATTCATATTTGTATATAATGCCCCTCATATTGATTAGTCAGCAGGGAATTTGCCAATATAATTTCCCTGGTGAGTATTTCTCCCCAGTCTTTCACCTCACCAAACAAAATTGATGGAAGAAAATATGAGTTTATTCTCAGACTTCCCCCCTCAAACTTCCGGAAAACCATGCAGGTTCCAAAAAGCTCTCCTATTTGGAAAGCACTGAAAACACAGTTAAGCCCTGCAAGAGCTGTTTCCAGAGTCAAAGTAACTCTCTGCGTTCTGCTTCCAACTGGCAAAGAGAAGACAGAATAAAGAAGTAAAGGAAAATGAGGGGAAGCCGGCTTTGCTCCCTATTTTATAGTATTAGCAAAAAAAGAATCTGGCTCACATTTTTACTATGTGTCTATTTGGTCCAAAAAAATAAAAAAGGAGAGACTGTAGGAATGCAATTTTCCCCATGGCTGAAACACAACGGTTTTCAGCTGAATGCTCCCCTCCCCCCAAAATGTGAAATGTAAATAAAAAAAAAAAAGTTGTTTCGTCATTCTGGCTCAAAAACCAAGTAAAAAGTTTTCATTTTATTAGAAAAGGGCATAAAAATGTTAAAAGTTTTCCATGCTGTTCTAATGAGGGTATCTGAAAGTTGCATCACACTTCCCTTCACAGGCAGCCCATCTATCAGCACAGTGCTAATAAGACTCCTGTATGGATGTCAGTGAGGGACAGCGCAGCAGCCAGGTGTGACCAAGATGAAGTGACTCAAACAACCCCTGTTCAGTATAGAAGCAGAGCTCTGGCCATTTTTCCTCCCTTTTTTTGAATTTATGGCTGCTGCATGAAAAAAAAAGGAACTCAAGAAACAAGCTGAGACATCACGCCTCTAACAATAAACAGGAACGCTAAATACACTTAATAATTCCATTGTATTTCTGGAGGCATGGCTGTAGAGAACCTGGCAACATTCCTCGCTCCTAAACATTGGGGATACTGCTGGAAGCAGCAACTTCTCAAAAACTGGAATAAACTTTAAGTGGGCCCACAGGAACTGGTCTGAAATTTGAGGCGCACTATTCACTGGTACAAGCTTGTTTTTATTCCCAGCACACCCATAATGCATACTCCTTACCCACATTTACGAAACACGTTTCCTCCCTCTATGGCCTCTCTTCTTTGACAACCAGCTGGTTGCAAACTCCTTGGTGTTGCTTTGCTTCAGCTTATAATGAAGTGTGATTAACCAGTTTTCAGCCTAGTACAGATGGAGCTGAGAGGCTGCCACTGCCTAGTCCAGGAAATTAGCCTTTAGATGGTTAACAAATCCTCTCTTCCATCTCTAGAGTACGCGCTCTGGTCATGGATAGTCACACAGAGGGCACATCCAGCATGAGGAATTGCTAGAGTAGGGCAAAGGACCTCCACTTAGACACCATGTGACCTCTCCTTTTTATCCTTCTTTCCACACAAGTTGTCTCATCCCACGTCTCAGATAACAACTTTCTTTTAACAGCACAATGTATCACTTCTGTTCATAGACAGGCCCCCCAGGAAGGTTAACCTGCTTCGAGTGTCTCTGCAGACTACAGATGCTAAGCAATTTGCAGCTGAATATTTTGGTCAGCCCATCATTTTGACACAGTCCAGGGTAAGAATGAAACACTTCTTACTGAAACATCTCTGAAATGGTTGGGGTGATGTTTTTAATTCACACCTGGGGTTTTGGAGCCTCAGGGCAGCAGAGGCTATCATACTGAAATGAAAAATGTCTTTATCCTCATCCTGCAGCCCTTGAGATTTCAGTCATTGCTGATGCTGTGGAAACATCATGATGCCTCTGTTGCAAGAGGGAAAGTCTTTTGGTCATTACTGCACCATGTATGAAATGGCTTCTTATCTGTACAGTGGACATGAGATGGAAGAAAGGACCACGCTGTTCTGATGGGGATTCAGGAGAAAGACAGATGAATGTTTCTGGCAGGTGAGACTGTGCAAGACATTTGTGAATGCTCTCTGCCCCAAAGCCACCTGACCAAAGCTCTTCCAGACCTCTTCCTAGAAAGTGACATGCTGCAGGGTTATCTAGGCAGCTTGTAGTGCAGCAGGGGAGCAGCACCCAGAAGACCAGTCAAAAGCCTTCCTGAGGAGCCTCAGAAATGTCCTCATTCACCCCCAGCACAGCCAGCTGCCAGTGATAAGAGGAGGCTGTCTGGCATCCCCCATCTTGGGACACTGGGCAAGGCACTGACTATACAAACCCACCCACTCTCTGGGATAGCCTGAAGCACTGACCGCCACTTGTCTGGCCATTCCTTTATTTTAAAGCATGTCAGATGTTCAACCCGCCAGAACGCAGAATTATAATTTGGCTAGGCAGCATGTAGATGGGGTGGTGTGGTTGCTGTGATCTCAGTAAATCAGCATGTAAACATGTTTTGAGTGAAGAAAACTGCAGGGCCGTGCTCAAGACCAGTTCCTGGGTGGGATTTACAGTGGTAGCCAACATATTTAAATGTGGCTGGGAGGGAGTAAGCACCATAATAAACAGCCAAAGGTCTGCCCTGGCTTCCAGGGAGAAAGCCTGCCTTGAAGCCCTCTCTCTTTGTGATGAAGAAGCCACATGCTCTGGAAAAAGAAATAGTTTCTGGGTGCAAGGGCATCAGGCAAGCATAACTTCTGCTTTCTGCCTCAGCCCTGACATGATTACAGGGCCACAAGAAACCTGATGCTTCTTCTTATGAAGTAATTTGGAAAGAATAAAAGCTTATTTTCCAGAGCTGCCATGGAACAGTCCCAGTCTGCCTCAGTGACTGTGGTTGGAGGAAGCATATATACAATTTTCTGTCAGATACGGAATATATCTGTGATCAATTCACCTCCAATAACCTATGTAAGAGCTAATTCACAGAACGTTCATGCATGACATCAGTGCCCTTAGGTGTTTGCAAAGCATCTGTCTGTGCAAGGGATGCCAGCACTGGTCCAAGAAGGCAAATACACCTGTAAGATATTCAAGTTTATCCCTCTGGTGTCACCAACAGTCCTCTTGGGGTGCCAAATCTCCTGTCAAAGCCTTGTATGTCACCAGGCCCACAGGAGGTAGATCTGGGCCAGTGGGCTACAGGTATGGGAGCTGGGGCCGACCTGCAAGTGCTGTGGAGCTCCTGCATCATGGGAAAACATGGTACAAAACAAGCAACTCCCACGCATCAAGTCGTGGCTTCCAGGATCAACAGGAAAGGGCCAACACTCACGAAACTACTTCTGTTGGGAGGGCACAAACCATCTTGCAATTTTTTTCTGTATGATAAATAACTGGTTACATCTGCCTTGCTCTCTTGCTGCTTTTAAACAAAGGTAGGTGCAGTGAGTGATTAACCCTTCAGCCAACACACAGGCTCAGCATGGCAATTCAGGAGAAGCAATTCATGCAGAGCTTGTGCTGTCTCTCCTGGAGTTATTTCTTCTCTCTTCCCTCTGCCTTTTTTCCTCTCAGTGCAAAGAAGTGGATCCAAGCTGCTTCAGAGGACCACCTCAGTGTTTTCCTCTGGATCTGTGGGAAATAAAGACATCAGGGATGCAGCAGGGGACTGCACAACTTCTGCCAGGCTGAACAATGCTCTGCACAGGTGAGGAATCCGAAAAAAATGCCGAGGTATCAAGCATCAGCTAGAGAAAGTGCCCAAGGAGTTCGTCCCTCGGTACACTGCCATCAAACAACAGCCCATGTAAGAAAAGGTGCAGAACCCTGTGCTCAGCATCGAGCAGGCAATATCCAGGAGGAACAAAGGATTTGAAGGGATTGTGGTGAGTTCCAGCAGTGACTCAAAGCTTATGAGCTGTTCCTGCAGATCCATTAGCTGGATGAAGCAGAGGTAATAATACATTATGCATCTTTGAAGACAGACTGGCATTTTGCATCAGCTTCATAGGACTTCTTCGGGTTATCCTGTGAAATGGTTCCTGTATGAAGCAATTTTCTAGGATAGGAAGAGATCAAAGAAATATGGCTCAGATCTTCCTGTGAGAGATCTGTGTAGCTGAGGTAGCAAATGCCATTGCAATTGCTGGTAGTACTTTGTGGAGTCCTTCAGACAAACACGCAAGCTTGAGCCCAAATTCCCTTGATGTGAATGAACATAGGCACTTTCTGGAGCATCACTGTTCAACAGAGGCCTTCAGCTACAAACTCAGGAGCAGGTTTGTACCTTTAACCCAGAAACGGGCTCAATATCACTAACAGTGTGCCAAAGATGGGAGGTGGGACATTGTAATAGCAAATCCTTCCAAATCCTCTGACTGAGCTTGTGCCTCTGGAGCAAGACACAACAAGCAAAAAAAGCCAAGCCACACTTTGGATGAAGACCACTTCTCATCCGGAGCGGGAAGCAGCCTTTCCCACCCTGCGCAAGGGCCAGAGCGAAACAGAATCATAGAATGGTTTGGGTTGGAAAGGAACTTAAAAGATCATTGAGCTCCAATCCCCCTGCCATGGGCAGGGACACCTCCCACTAAACCAGGCTGCTCAAAGGTCAATCCAGTCTTCCAGGGATCCATCCACAACTTCTCTGGGCAACCTGTTCCGGTGTCTCACCACCCTCACAGTAAAGATTCTCTTCCTAATATCAAACCTAAATTTCCCTTCTTTTTGTTTAAGACTATTACTTCTCATCCTATTTCTACACTCCTTCATAAAGGTCCCTCCCCATCTCTCCCCACGCTGAGGAGAGGGAAAACATGCACGACTTGGGGAGACATGGGCAAGGGATTGGGTGGAAGAAAGAGGGGGACAAATGGTAAAGAAGACACATGGGTAAACAAACCAAAAGGGATCCATGGGTAAATGCTGGAATTACCTGAATTATATCCTTGAATCACATTACACGTATTTCTCTCAAGCCCCTTGGGAAATAAATAAGGCATATAATTCCTTTTTGGATCAGCCTGGAAAAGGTGAGGCTGAAGCCCTCTGGATTGGGTGTGGGGGGACCTTGGGGAAGGAGGCAGGGAAGGGGGTTAGGCACTGTACAAAATCCCTGTGTCAAAGGGCCTGGGGGCCCAAGTGATGCACAAGGCACCCACTGTATGTCTGCATTGTCTCCTTTATAAAAGGGGCTGGGACTGGGAAAAAGGAGGCAGTTTCCAGGATACTGGCCAGCAGCTGCTGGAATGCCCCAACCCCCCCAGCCCCTACACACTATAAAGGCAGTGAGGAGGGGAGGGGTGAGGAGAAATGCATTTGTGCCCTTCTTTCTTCAGGGGTGAGAGCAAGGAAGGTTTTTCCTTCCAGGGGCCAGCCCTCAATCTCTTCACTGCTTCTTTCCAGTTTAGTAATTCCCAGCTGCAAATAGTAAGGACTTTTGAGACGGTCAAGCCCTGGCTGTCCAGGACACAGGGAAGCGAAAAATCACTCCACAAATGTCAAGGTCTGCAACCTATTGGAACTGTTGTCCACATCTGCTTTGGCCCAGTGACCTTTATGCACTGGTCAGCTCTGGGGTGGACTAGTTGATAGTTAATATTTATTCTGTAAGAGTACCCTGGACCAGGGATGGGTTGTGTTAGGATGCTAAAGGTGGTGGATAAGCATGGTGGGTGTGTGCTTCAATAGCTCAGAAAACAAGGTCTGAATTACAGGTTAAATGAACCAAAGGCAAGCGCAGGAAGAAGGAAAGGGTAGCTGCACTGTACAGATGGACAGAGAAGGATCAAGAAGTACATCTCAGTTTTGGTTTGGGTCAAAAGGTAGGCCTGAATACAATGACAGCCGGGAGTTCCACAGGAATTTGGGAAAAAACTGGGCTGCAGCATTGCTGTGCTCAGTCCTGTGCCTCCTGGGGACGAGATCATCTTGCTCTTGGTGCTGTCACCACCTGACTTGCTGGAGCCACAGAATTAAAAGCCAGCGCAGCTGCACTGCAGGTAAGTCCGTGGTGTCCGAGGTTGGGCCACGGGAACAGATCACCTTTGTTGCCTTCTGGGAAGAACCACAAGACCCAGCCAGCTCTGGTTACTGGAAAACAACACCCAAGGCATTATTAGTTATGGGATAACACCAAGGAAAGAAATGCCTCTGTTGGAGAGGTTTGTACTGGGCTGTGATGGTGGTATGGGTTTTTTTTTTTTCGATAAAGGAAATCCTCGTGGTGAGGTCCTTGATGAGGTCTGAGGTCCCACCCTACAGGGCTGGAAGGATTTTCTTGGCTTGAACACACATAGAAAGGCAAGCTTTAGGGCAGGAAGGGAGAAGAGTTTTTTTAATCTTCTTTTGTGAGTCCTCCCTTTCTCTCAGGGAACCGAAAGCCTGTTTTCGAGGGAGACCTGGGTTGGCAAGCCACCAGCACTTTAACGATTACAGACACAACTATTCAGGCTGCTCTTTCTATTCAAGAAACTACAGAGTCCCACACAATACTGGCCTCCCAGCATCTTCCTGTGCCACCTCCTGCTCCTGAAATGGGTGTAATCAAAGATATCCCACCCCCCAAAAAAGAAGAAGCATCAGTTAGTGCAGTGTTATTGCTTTTTGTGCTTCTCCAAGCTGTCAGGATAGGAAGGACACTTTGCTGTAGGTCTGATCCACCACCCAGGCTACATCGCAGTCACATTCCTCCTGGCCACAAAGGGCTGAGGAGGGAAGGGGGGCAGTGGAGGTGGGGGCCTGCTTTAAGTACAACGTGAGGCAGCAATTTCATTTTGTGTATTATCAAAACAGTACATTGCTGGAACATTTCTACATTGCTAAATGTAGACAATGTGGCCTGGAGCAGTTTCCTCATTTTGTTGAAGGATTGGACAACACTTTATTCCAGCCCACTTCTACCCTCCTTGAACCTGAGGGAGCAGGGGAACCAGACTAACTTGAAGCAAGACTGAGGAAGGGCTGCTGGCTTTCAAACAGAAGAAATCTGGCTCACAAACCTTGAGAAATACATCAGAGGGATATTTTTTTTTTTTTTAATATGTACAGGACAAGGCAGGACATTCTGAGGTTAAATTCTATGCATTTATAAGAACTCTGGTAAAGCAATTAAGGTCCCAGATTTGACTTGCATTAGCATATTTATAACCTGGTGGGGAATGTTTTCCATATTCCTTGTGTCTATTTTTGTAATGATACTAATCCTTTACATTTCTGTATCACCTTTCATTCATGAGGACTAGATCCCAAGTTGCTTTACATATGCAGGACAAAAATACAGGCAGAGATGATGGTGATATACCTAAAACAGACTGGAAAGCAATGTGATAAATGCAACTTATTGAATATCTTTGATGGCCTTACCTCCTTTTCACCCCTATGCCTGTATGGTGAGGAATACAGGAACTCTTCATACTGTTTCCAAGTGAGTGCACACATACACACACATAATTTTAACACAAACATGCCTCCTCTTTCCCTAAAATTCCTTTCTGCCCTCAAGTCACACTTGGCATGAATTACAGGAGCAGAAATGTTCAGTCCCAGCTAGGCATGGCTAAATGATGAAAATGTAAGTTTTTTAGCCAGATTTGTGAAAACATAAATTCTACTTGTCAGTTTTTTCAAATTATAGCCACGTAGTTGCACAGAGCTTGTGAAATCTTGAAAGATCACCCCTGCATAATAAAAGCTAATTCATAATCATTCATTGCCAGTTACCACCATATTAGATGATTTTGGGCGTCTTATCAGGAAATATATAAAAAACTTTGCAATTTAACCTACAAATTTCTGAGGTCAAGCTTGAAGTATCAGCGCTGAGTAATAATAATAAAGATAAATGATCATGAAGTCCAAAGCCAAGAGCTAGTCCAAACCTTCCCATTATATGTAATTGAGTTAGGTACAAAAATATTTCTCTGAATGGGAGCCTTAGTATATCATCTTCAGCATACTGAAACCATGAAATGACTCATGACACTCATTGACTATTTTTGAAAAGGAATTCCTTGAAAAAGATATTAAGATTTAGGAAGTCCTATGTTACTAAAATTCAGTATTAGATTGTTATTATTTGACCAATTATACTTTTGGACAAATGCCATAGTTAAAGCTCAATATTGTCATGTCATATCAGAAGTAAAATTAGTTTTATTTTAATAAAAAGGGGTTGAAAACTTCCTCTGAACAGTACAAAACAGTAATCCTGTCAGGTCAGTTCATAATTAGACCTGAATCATGACATTATTGCTACACAAAGAACCATTTCAGATGTATTAAGAAGATTTCATTCAGCATTAATCACAGTTTTTCTCCTACTTCGTCTTTAAATTTTTGGAGACAGTATGTTCAGGCAGATTTAGTTGTAAAGTAAATGGTAAAACAACAACATAATTTTCTGTCTCCTAAAATATCTTCTGTGGCTTTTTTTCCCGTGAAACATGACACAATCCTCATGTGTAGAACTGCGCACATAGGGCATACGTATTTTGTGCAAGACAGCATGTAGTAGTTAGCACTTAAAATGGCCTGAAATTTGGACAAAACACACCAACGGCTTTCAAAAGTGTCATGAGATATTTCACAAATACAAGCAAGGTATCTAACAAATGCAACAAGAACAACTTTGTTATGCTGTCTGGTCCAAAAAAGCAATGCTTTTAGCATATGTTGTTAATAGGAGCCTTAGCTGTGCTTGATCGCTTCCCAAATAAGCTGTTTAAACACGAAGTATTAGGCTAGAAAGCTGAGCGCTTTCAAAGAGGGTGGGGGTTAACAATTCACAGTACTAAATCCTATTTGATCTGCTGAGAAATTCAGCCCAGCAAGAGCATGATTTTACTTAGCAGAGTGTCAGGCATGAAAGTTGCCAGAGGTGGGACATTTTCCTTCTGGCTGAGGTCGGGCTACCAGAGCTGGCCCATCCTGGAACAGGTTGCCCAGAGAAGCTGTGGCTGCGCCATCTCTGGAAGCTTTCAAGGCCAGGCTGGACGGGGCTTTGAACAACCTGCTCTAGTGGGAGGTGTCCCTGCCCATGGTCTCAATGATCTTGAAGGTCCCTTCCAACGCTAACCATTCTATGATTCTATGATCTGGCATTACACAAAGTCCTGCCATCGCCCTTTCTCATAGTCCCGCTCCCTTTCACTGTGTGTTTGCACATGCATACATGTGCGTGTGTTCATGTCGGAGCTTCATTTTTTCTTCTGGCAGCTGCTGTAGGTGCATTGTGGATGCATTGTTGGAAGTCTCCCAAGGCACAGATACTCCCAGCCCACAAGAAGGTGCCTCATTTTCCATGTGGAGGCTACCTGGCTGAGAGATGTGCCACAACATAATCAAAAGACGGGTAGACATGGCTTAGGGACATGGTTTGAGTGGTGGTTTTGGCAGCGTTACGTTATGGTTGGACTCGATGAGCCTAAAGGTTCCTTCCAACCTGAACGATTCTGTGATTCTATCAGTGGCAGAAAAGCAGCAGAGATTTTTCCCTAGCATGCCAACGCATTCACTGTGGGTGCCTTTGAGGGCAGAGCTGCCTGGCAAAGCCAAGAGCATGAGGGAGCCATAGAGGCAGTGTTTTCCTCTCATGCACATCCTGCATGTGGCAGATTCACTGTGTGCTTCCTCGCAATGCACTAGAGCCAGGTCTTGAAGAAGGATGGAAAAATTGTCAAAACGTTGCCACTTTAACAGAAAGCTGGGCGAGTTCCCTTGCTTTTAATAGAATGTACCTTTCTTTTACTTCTGCTAATGCAGAAAGCAGCTGATCATATTCTGTGGGGCTCACATTATTTTTGCAGTACTTTGGAATAAACCATAGCATATTGCATGACAAGAGTGGTGAGGATTTCATGGAGGACGACAGGCCATGGATTCCCAAGGATGCACTTCACTTCCTCCAGACCTCTGAGAGAAGCTGAGTGCTGTACTGTGTTGTCAGAGACACAGTATCTCCTTAAAAGTAGAAAGGATTGCTATTTGTCACTTTAAAGTACATTCAACATGCACTTGCCTATTTGTGGCGTTGGAGCATTTCATCATGCACTTGTGCAACATCCACAATTGCAGCTCTTTCCCTCTACTGTAATACAAACAGTGATGATGAATTAATGTCTGGCTTGGCAATATTGTTAGTCTCCAATTATGAAAAAGTGTTTTCATGTCAGGAGAGAAATCAAATGGCAGATTCCACCGTCTCTCACCCTTCCTGTCTGTGAACAAGCTAGTCCTTGTTGTAAACCCTATGTCACTTGGTGTGGGGGAGGAGGCATTGTGGAAGCCCTCCACCCTTAAAATAAAGGTAGCACTTCAGTAGTTATTTCTTGAGGATCTTTTCTAGTAGAGTTAATTATTTCAAAAGGAGACATAAAGGGTTTCTTGAAAACCAAATACAAGGGTTTCACAAGTGGCAGCAGCCAGAGCAGGCAGAGGTGAAATGCATTGCAATCATGATGGTGCTTCTTTCAAACCCAAAATTACCCTCACAGAAGTAACAATAGGTTGTTGTTCACTCTCCAAAGACTGGAACTGTTTCCACACATGATGCAGTGTGGACAGCCAGAATCCCTGGAAAATCATCTTCTTCAGCTGTGCTCTCACAAGGCAAACATTGCTGCCTCGGGCTGGTCAGCTTGAGCTCACCTAACACCCTGGCTGAGACCAAGAAGATGACTGGCATTGCTCAGAAGCACCTTACTGAGAATAAACATCCACGGAGCCATGGAGCCACTGCTCTCCGGTGCGGCTCTCAAGGGCTCACTGAGTTTCCTGGAGAGACAAAGATCAACTGCCAAGTAGCACTCCTGGCCTACTGGAGTGCTGCATTGGTACACTCTCTCAGAAAGGACCACATGCTACCTTTAGGCTGAGGAATTTTCTAGGCATGTGTTTCTGTCCGTGCTACAAAGAGCCATGGAAATCTGTCAGGCAAGGGTTAGTTGTGTCGTTTCCTTGGTTTTCATGTCATATGTATGTCAGGATATGGTCATGAATACATACACTAATTTTGTTCATTACCCTCACAACCTCAGAGAGAATGAAGTCAGGGAGCCTTTGCAAGCAGCATTATTTGATACCTGCAAGCTTGTGGATAGAGGCAGAGAGCTGGGAGACACGAAAGGTGTCCCCTATCGTGTGTGGAAACTGCTAAATTATAGACAACAGAAGGATAGCCAAGACAGCAGGATGTGAGGAGTGCTCGCACACGAGTGAAGGATTGAAGACAGCATGGGTAGCCATACCTCCTCTTTATACGTCCCAGCTGCTGCTCGCTGGGCAAGCTCAGCTCACAGACCACGAAATCTGCACCACATAACAGCAGCTGGGAGATATAAAGACGGGGATTTGAATGCAGTGTGTATTTTAAAATGTAAAATGTCTAATACTGCAGCAGAGTCCAAAACCTCCTCGTCCTTTCCCCTGCTCGGACTACCTTCAGAACCATTAATCTCAAGGAAAAACTAGATTGGCCTTTGAGCTAGGGCTTTCCTCTCTGATTACACTGCTTGGACTAAGCAGTGCTGGCTAATCTCCAGATGCTAGAGTTGTGCATTAGAGGCATTCCCATCCCCAGCTGGAGGATGCTACGTTAAGGGACTGCCACCTGGCAGCATCTTTAAGGAACTGCAAAAACGCTGAGCAGAGACGGAGGTTGGTGAGCATCAACCTTCTCGGGAGACTTGGAGGTGTACCCAGGAAGGAGAGATCAGAGTTGAGCCAGACTGGTGTTGCCGACGGAACTATCTGGCTTTAAGAGGCTGCTACTGTGATAAAAGACAACAGGCCAGTGAAACATTTGATACAATGGCCACCTTATCAGCGACTTTCCCACTCAGTTAAAAACTTATTTTTCCTTTGAGAAAAATCCCACTGTTTTTCCTCTCTTACCCAAAGTCAGCTGCAGAAGCCTGACCTACTTGTACTCAGTCATTGCTCCTTTTTAGCTAAGAGCTAAGCTCTTGTTTTGTGAAGATACACCAGGGAGGCAGGTCCCACCTTACTCCCACTCTCTTGGTAAAGCAGAGAAGACCAAAGGTGTCAACTTTACTGTAGAGTGGGTGGGATGGAAAGAACAATAAAGGGATCTCCTTTGGCCAAGACCTGGTAACCCAACTTCTTTAATTTTGAAGTTTTCAATATGATCCCCTTGCTTGTGCTACCCTTTCTGTTTTTTTTTTTTTTTTGTGTTGTGACAAGCTGGTAGAAAAAGCATGGTCTGGATTTTCCACTAAATAAGTCCCTTGGCCAACTTGCCTAAAGCTTTCTAAACCTTTGAAAGGGAGTATGTAGCAAGCAGTAAGTCATTTCTCTAACATTTCAAAAGACTTCAGTTGTCTTGCCCTTTGGCAAATGTTCTGTGATGCCCAATATCACAAGAAACAAACTTCCAAAGTTTTGCTTGTAAACAAAGACCCTCATGAACAAAACAAATATGAGGCTTAGCTGAGCATGAGAGCCTTTTGCCAATAGGTGCTATGCTTAGCAGGTGAACGACCCTTGACCAGAAAACGGACTCCAGTCGTTACTAATGGTGGTAGTAGTAAGCTTAGGTTATCTTTTCATAATTCATGTAACGATTTGCATACAGAGAAAAGTTCAAGAGAGACAGAGAGCTGGCCTTCTCATTTTTAGAGCCAGCACAAACAGGTCCTGAACCACATCACTAAGATATTCTCAGCTGTGACCTCTTAGGGCCATTGCTAGATGTGACATCTCAACTAAGCTGGTTGAGCCAAGAATGCTTTATGTGTGGTCATATAGTGAGGCTATGAAGAATTTTGTCAGTGAGTACCACGTGAACAAATTTTTTTTCCCAAGAAAGATGTGAGAAAAACTGCTGTTTATGCAAGTCATGATTCAGACACTGACCTGGAGCCAGAGTTGGTGACCTAGATGTGAAAGTATCTGGATACCACCCTGCAGATGCCTCCTGCTTACAGATCCCTGTCATCCCCCAAGCTCTGAATTCATCAGGGAGGACTGGGATGACTTACCAGTCCGTGTGCGCATCATCGATCACCAGGAGGATCTTGGGCTTCTGGGCCACTGGTGGCGTGGGACTGGCCGAGTGATCAATTAGTCCTGCAGCTGCTTGTGTGGTTTGCTTCATGGCACTGGAGATGGAGCTGAAGATGCTGGTGCCAGTAGAGGAAGACTGCAAAGGCTGCGGTGGCTGTGGGTGCTTTCGCTCAGTGGCAGGAGAAACTGGGGAGCTTGTGGAGTTGTCAGGGCGCTGTAAGTCCATCATGTAGCCATTGGGCAAATTTGCCACAAAACTACTGTCTGAGAGACGCCTCCGGAGGAAATTCATTTTTGCAGCGTTGTCTGGAAACCTTCTGGGCAAGAGTGAGCTTGAACAACGGTGTCACCAGTTTCAGGGAATGTTTCTGTGTGCGTGTAGTTTTTCAGCTATATTTTCTCTCTCTCCTGTGGGAAGAGGGTCAAAGACATATACGTGAGATACATGTTGTGAGTCTGAGATAAGAAAAAAATCTTTTGACCTTCTAAATAGATACCTAAATCAACAATGAGAGGAAAAAAACCTACTGGTTTCTATGCAGTATGCTACACTCGTAAAGCTAAACAGACAGGACAAAGTGTGTTTCATGGCTCTCATCCCAAAATATTTTTTGTCAGAGCAGACCAGCTTGCACTAGCCTAGTTGCTAACAATTCTATAACTGTTCACTGAGGAGAAAGAAAAAATATTCTGACCATAAATGTTAATTTTCAAAAGAGAGACAGCTCATTTCTGGTATTTTGTGTGTTAGAAAAAAACACATGCTTGTTAAAGAATAACCAGCAAAGGATCCAGTTGGATAAAATTGTTGTATCATCTTTGGCAGGCTTGTAAGCAAGGCTCTGAACTTAAGGCACAAATATCCTAAATTCAAATATCATGTAGAAAATAAATAGTAGAAAAGTCCCCATATAGATCTTGATCAAGTTCATTGGCAGCTTCAAACCACTTGTTTCTGTTCCTGCTACTCTCTGCACTCAAAATTGGACTTTCAGACAGATGCATGCTGGTGGTTGCTAGACATGGCAGACTACCTGAGTTTACAAGTTCACTTGTAGGATTTTTTCAGGTACTCAAAACTAGAAGTTTGGCTGTCTAATCTTCACATTTTTTTCCTCCTGTTGTTTTTTTTGGGGTTGGGGATATTTATTGTTGATGTTGGTTTTGTTTTTTTTTTGTTTTTTTTTTTTTTTTTTTTTTTTTTTTTATTTTTTTTTTTTTTTTTTTTTTTTTTTTTTTTTTTTTTTTTTTTTTTAAGAACAAAGGTCTCTTACCCTGTTCTTTTTCAGTGAGAAAATGAACACTGTAAAATATAACTATAGGGCTCTTATTCCTTGACAAAGTATGATGACTTCATCTTTCATCAACTAACTTCATCAACTAAATAATGTCACAGACTTAACATTACTTTAAAAAAAAAAATTTCACCTATAGAAACAGCCCAAAAATGAGAATTCCACAGTAATTCTCCAAGACCTTTTATCTGT
This sequence comes from Thinocorus orbignyianus, assembly GCA_013400375.1. Classification (NCBI taxonomy): domain Eukaryota; kingdom Metazoa; phylum Chordata; class Aves; order Ciconiiformes; family Thinocoridae; genus Thinocorus; species Thinocorus orbignyianus. The sequence continues at coordinate 722,344 of VXBW01003570.1, forward strand.
TGAGATAGTATTTGAGTCTTGACAAAAGGTTGGTTGGTGAGATTTAGGAGGAGGGGGGGGAGAAGAAGAAACATATCGCTGATAAAACAGATGTTTTTCAAGACAGACATACCTACAGCAAGAACAGTCAGAGTTTTGCCATACGTCAAGTGAGATGAGTCACAGGAATTCCTGGTATCATTGTTAAATTATGCCCCAAACTCCTTCAAATCTTTTTGAATAAGACCCCCCCTCCCCAAACGCTGGAGCTTCCTGCCGTCACCTGACTGGTCTGGTCTCCGTTACTGCTCACACACTTGTCCCAGTCTCCGATTGCCTCCTCCTGATGGCACAAAACTGTCTTTCCCTGTTGGTTCACGAGAGCTCGGCGTCTGCTTGTCTCCCTCCTGGAGCTGTGGCTGGGAGCTCATGGAGCAACCGAACAGCTTTCTTAAAATAAGCTGTCATATATTTCCACCTATAGGGATTTACAAAGCTTTAGAGACAAAGGATTCAGATCTGACTATGTCCACCCCTCTTCATAGCCCCCACAGCCTCAGGGAGGCTTGGACAAACCTGCCCGGAGTAAGTGAGCTACAAAGAGCCCCTTGGCATGTGTCCCCCAGATCTTGTCGTCCATCTCCACCCTGACCTTGTGGGCACAGGATCCGTCTGTAGCAGAGGGCTCCCTGCTGAAGCTGCTGACATTGGCTTATTAGAGCAATTTTTCTTTTGATTTCTCAGCCTTGGCAGTGCAAGCGCTCTGACTTTGCCAGAGTCTGGAGTTAGTCTTTTCCCAGGGAACAGCTCAGGAAATCTTTAATGACTTCCTGCCACATTTACAGTCAATAGCTTATCTCGAGGCATTGTGCTGACTTCCCGCCCGGTCCTGGTGTGCCCAGTGATTCACAACATCGGCAAGCCCATGCACTGGTGAGCACCTTGGTAGCACGGATGGTTCAGGCAGCAGTTGTTCTGAAAGGCAGGTAACCTATAGCATGAATGATGAGCTAGCTACTCACCTCAAATATATACACCCGTGCAGCACTTGGCCTACTCGTGTCCTAATGCAGTGAGTGCCAGAATAGAGCCATCTACTGTTGCCTATCCCGGATGACCAGACTGGTAGAGCCTGCAACAACTTTGGGGAGTTTATATACTACAGCTGGGGTAAAAAGATGTTGGGCTGTCCTCTGCTCAGAAAGGAACCTGTGCTTTTCACCTTGCATGACACAAATAAGAAAAATCCCCTCACTTTAATAGCAGTCCACTCAAGAGTAGGTCTGGTCCTGGTTAGGAGGAGCACCCAAAAGATGTGTCTGCTGTTGGAGGGCTTGAAATGAGTACCCTGTTGCTGTGCACAGCAGTTAGGTGTGCTCTCTTGGGGGACCTTGGCGTTAACTGGCAAGAGGTGGGTTATAATTTCAATACCGGTCTCCTGCTTTTAGGACGAGATGCCTATCCTTTGCACAGCATCAGAGTCCTGCTGGTTCTTGCTGTGGCAGCTCTCAGCCACGGGAGGGATCCTGACCCCAGCTGTACAGGCTGGACAAGGCGCTTTTCACAAGCCAGTATCCTTGGGACTGGGTCCAGCAGTACTTACATGCTCTTGAAAGTGTTCCTCACCCACTATCTGTACGACTGTTTCCTTCTCTGCAAGGTTTGCACTCTCCAAAAGAGCACAGGCTCCTTGCAAAGCATCAGGAAGTAAAATGATGGGCAAATATCTCTGCTCTGCACTGTGGAAGAAGCATGTGGAGGCATGTGACGTCGGGCTGGGAAGGGCCAGAGTACCCTGTGATGTGCCTGGAAGGCATGCAGGTTTCCTTCACAACAGAGCTTCCCAAATTGTGCCTTTCAGGGTACTATTTACAACAAACAATTTATCATAGTTATTGCATGACGACTTGCCTCCTGGACATTTTTAAACAGCAATATTTACAGTGTCCCATCATTTTTTCCACCAGGGGTTTGGTAGTGGAAGATGTTGCCCAGGAGACACTGAGAGCTGGCAAAACTCTCTTGTCCAGAGAGTTTGGGATGCTGCACTGAGGCTGGCCTTTCCCTCTACAGGCTGGCACTGCCTCCACTTGCTGAGAAGACTGGGCTGCACGCCTCTGGCTTGGGAACGAAGGAGAGAAAAACTAAGCAACTAATGTCACGGGGAATTCTCTCTCCAGCAAAGCACACAGAGGCTAATTTCAAACAGGATGACACTGCTGCAGCAGAGAGCAACAACTGACTCTGATCTGGTGTGGGGCGTGGTAACCCACCAGGAACTTTGACTTTGGGTCTGTCAAAGCGGTTGCATGGACTGTCCTCCTCTAATTACATACAACTTTTCTAATGAGCTGAGTAATGTAATTAAAATAGACTTTCTCCTTTTTTTTAAAAAAAAATGTAATTATTGGTGGCTTTGTTGGATCGATTTATCGATTGTCATTAGAGCTGCCACAGAGGATATCTCTGCAATGGCAGCAGCATAAACAACCAGCAGATTCCTTTGTTTACTGAAAAACCTCATGATCTGCTGTGCATCATTCTCACTTGCTGTTACTTAACTTTCAGCAACAGGGATTTTCACACGGGCACAGGCTTAATAGTTTAGGATCTCATTTTCCTACTGCTGGAAACTCCACATGGAAAACCTGAGGGCCCAGAATGTTGGGCTCTCATGCCAGCACAGCATCCCCCTGGTGTACGTACAGATCCTACCCTAGCAGGCAAGCAGAGCTGTAACTGCAGCAAAGCCAGGAGCCAACATCTCCTTCAGAAGCAAGACAAGTCTGGTAAGAGGTATTTTGTCACAGGTAGAAGAGCTTCTGCCTGTAAACCATCAAGTTGTACTTGCCTCTGTGCACACCAGTGTCTTCTTATGGCTCACATGGAGACATGTCACCTACTTAATGCTGTGCCAGACACAAACAAACCTGCCCATAGAGAGGCCTGTAGCACCCCACATAGCTGTAATGCAGCCCATGGGCTGCTTCCAGATGAGGCAGCAGCTCCTGTTGCGTTCCTCAAGCTGCAATAGAGCAGCTGCCTCCCACCACACAGGAGTAATCCGGTCCTGTAAGCTAGCTGAGAAAACAGTGGGCATCTGGGCCGTGGAGCTGCAGGTCAGGGGTCTGGGCTATGTTTCAGGACGGGGAAATAATAAACAAGGCAGAGGAGAATGAGCAAGCCCCAAGGAAAGGGAGCAGGCAGGAGCGAGGGGGAGAAGAGGAGGACGATGCACAAACAGAATGGGAGGAAGTAAGCGGCAATCGGCTTAACCAAAAGACTACATGGGAACACACAGAAATCCCAACAATGAGAGCACAGACAGGGAATCAAAAGGAAATGATATGAGCAACTAAATGAAGCAAGAGCAAGGTCAATTGGAGCTGACCTTGAAAACAACAAGAAAGAGGCTGGCACCATCATCCCCTTACTAACACGCAGTTAAACTTCCTGGCTGATATTTTTGGAAGGGCAAGGGAGGGTAAGCATCTGTTCCCTCAGCACACTGACAGCAGCCAGGCACCTACCTGCTTCTTCTAAAGCACGTACTCCGCAGAGAAGCAAGTTATCTCAAAAAAACCTGTTGACATGTGTTAAAAAACAAGAACAAAACATTCACTTAAACCTCTTGCCGGCTTACATTCTAATGTGTGGGAGCATCCAGAGGGAACAAAACTCAATTGGCTGATATCTGTTAACTGTGCCTAGATTTCCCCTGAGATTGTTATCTATGCCATCAGGTAATGAGCTGACATGACCACGTCAACTTGCATGTCTGATTCCTGCTATTGACAGCCTCAACGTAGCAATGTTGGGACATCAAGATGGAAAACCAACATGGAGAGATTATCCCCCCACATCTCGCCATAAGGGTAAATTTACTTCTGCCCCATGGTGGATGGAAAGATGAGGGGATGCTCCTCGCCTGGCAATGATCACTTACTGGTACCCCTCACACTGGTTTTGTGGATAGCCTTCAGCATGCATTCACATTTTAAGATATTCCCATGGGTCCCTTTCTGCCTCCAGGCATACTGACACAATGTGGGAGGGGACTTCTGCGGAGGCATAGCTATGTTAGAGAGCTCTAAATCCAGCTGGATGGCTTTCCACATATATTTTCCAAAAGAGGAAAGAAAGAGGTTATTTATTATTGTCAAGCTCTCAGTATTTCAGTCTGAATGACTACAACATTCCCAAGCTTGGCATAGCTTGGCATTTCTTGGGAAGAATTGAAAGCAGAATAAAATAATCAGTTCTGAAATTAATTAGAACTCCTGTTGTTTTTTTACCTCACTTGCCACAGTTTTAGACTCAAGAGGTTCATATCTTCAAACATTTCTTGGTATTTTTCAGCTGAAATTCCATAAATCAGGAAATTAAAACAGTAAGGGATAGAAAAAGGGAAAGGATACCCCACCAATACCTCCACATTTTGTAAACTTGGAGCATATACAAAACCTGTAAGGGTTGGAAAGACTGTACACCACCCCAAAGACCAGAAGAAAGCGGAGAGTTTCCATGCCCATCTTCAGTTGGCAGGGAGCTTTCCCAAGCACCAGGAATGCAATACAGCTCTAACATAGACACTGGCAGAAATTTCCCAAAGTGTGTAAAGCTACAGCACAAATTCCACATAAAATGAGACGGGTTTGTGCATGCCAGTGCCAGAGACTGACACTGACAGAACCGAGCTATCTCTTTTGAAGCAGTTGCAAGAAAGTTGTGACCCTGCAGCTACAGGGGGTGGTAGGGCAGGGGAATGGACACAACACACCATGAGGACAATGATGTGATCCAGAGCCCAAGTTCCCTGTTATATCAGACAATTGCTCTCCAGAATTTCACTTGCTTCCCAAAATCTTTATTACCTTTCACAGCAGCAGTCATCTTCTTTGGAAATGCACTCTTTAAGGATTTTTGCAAGAAGCCATTGTCTTGTGCATTCAATTTCTCTGTTTAGACAGATCCTCAGAGATGCCAGGAGGTCTCTTCGTCACAAATTGATCACTTCACAATGTTTGACATGCTTCATTAAGTCACTGATACATAAAAAGGTGTAACAACACTCTCTTGTGTTACTGCTGCATTCTTGCATGCCTTAAAAAAATCATTTCAAGTTTCTTGGGTGGCTATTTAAGTGGCTAGTCTAGGCTTCACGAATCTTATTTATTTTTTCAGTTTGCAAAGCTGTCAGTGGTTTCGATATAGCAACTTCAGCATAGGGGTGTTGCTTTATCTGGTCCGGAAGATAATTTTTTGTGTGCATACCAAAGTGAATGCAAATGGCACAATTTCCCAAGAGCTACAGCCAGCACAGAAAATGAGTTAGTCTGTTTTCTCTTCTGCCTATTACTTTATAATGACAGGCGAGGAAAAGGAGGAGGAAAAAAAAGTAAAAGGACTGTAAAATGACAAAACGTCATTGTAAGATTATTAGGCTTTCAAGTAGATTGCAAAGGAAGATGACTAAAGCCATGAACAATAGTGAAAAATCTTCTAGTGAAAAACAAATCTGAATATTATGATAATACTCTGTGGCTTTAATACCCCCAAAACCAAATCGTGATGTGCTACTTCTTGGAAACAATATATTATTTCCTCATTTTATTCTCACTGTGTAAATCCTGTTGGCACCTAACGGCCCCAGTGCTGTCTCAGTGGTAATATCCCCTTGTCAATGAGCTTAGGGAGCCCTTTTGTGGCCTGTTTCTGTTCAATATCAACACTTCCTTATCAGCAAAGGCAGACCCAGCTCAGCTCAAACAGGCTGTATGGGGCAAAGAAATCCTGTGTTAATCCTTGAATACTGCAGAGCCATCTCCATCTGAAAGTCAGTTGAGTTGGCATACTGTCTCTTTTCCTTATTTCCCTGGAGTATTGTGGTCATTCCCACCCTGAGCAATAGCGACACTAATGCTTCCATTAAGGCTAATACTTACACACATGCCAAAGTGGCTCCTCACGGTTTTGTTAAAGAAAAGCAGGAGACAGCAGTACAAACCGTAGAATTTGTAGAGATAAATGTTCTGCATATTAAGTGGATGCAATTGTAAGATGGAAGCAAGCAGGTCTCCAAAGCCCCCTGTCTTTTTCCTTCCCAGTCTTGAATCTGATGCAGCTCATGGTGTGTATGTGTGAAACATGCTCTAAGTTTCCTACAGTAACCATACAAGTCCTGATTTCATGGTGATAAGGGTAAAAGCGGCACCAGACACGCCATTAATAGAGCAGGGATTTCCTTCAGCTGAGAGACATGTTGCTTTGAAGAGTCCTGATCTGAATAAAATCAAGAAGCTAGATGTATTTAATATGTAGAGCCTGCCAATATGCATTAGGGCTCTTCCAGATAAAAGATGCCTAAGGGACTGACAACTCACAGGTTCTCAGGGGAAACTGCAGCAGCCTGCCCAGTGCTAATGGGGCTCCTATCTTGATTATGATCGCATACTCTTCCTAATTTTTATTTCTACTTTATTTTCTTTCTACTTTCTGCCACAGTAGATCAGTTATTCCAAATTCAGGTAAATAGAATATTTTATTTCTTCAGAGTTAACTAGATATGTTGGGGGAAAAATTCTATGGGCCATGACAGTGAAGACACAGTTCACTAAAAGGTCATAATATACACCAAATAGATAATTATTATTTAACTGATGATAAGAAGATTTTTCTGTTTGAAGCACAAATTATATTACTTTTCATATGTTTATAAGACAAAAATGGATATCATATTTCCAAATAACATATCTTCAAACACAGCTCTGCAATTCTTGCATCAATGCTTCCAACACATTTTAAAACACCACAAAAATTCAATTTCTATCCCAAATGTTCTATGCTTGTGAAGGTTAAAGTTTCCCTTCAAGCATCTGAAGTCTGTAGTGGTAGTATATTCTATCTAAGTTTTGCTGCCATTTGCATCCACCCCTTTTCTCACCCCCACACCATTCCAGACACCACCATATCTCAGTTTCCCATTTTCTCCCCATATGGTGTAGAACCCCTTATGATTTTTGATATTTACTCAACCTGATGGTGTGAACAGCAGATACCTGGAGAAATAAAGCCTGTGATTTGCCTTTGTGTGAAAAGATACTCATTTACTTTTAAACTATCTGTGCCCATCTCATGTAGCAGTCCTTAATTCAAAGAGAAAAATAAACTGAGAATTTGAGCACACTGGCTGATTTATTTTGTAGATGGAAGAGAAAGACAATGCATTATTGTACTCTGGGGAAAATTTCTGACATGACTGTAAGATCCCTTGATGCAAAGTCTTTCAGGAGACCTAGAAGTGGTAAGAGATTTACTGGCTATACTATTATCCTCAAAGAGGCAGAGAAAATGTGGATGGGTTAGACCTTCAGCTGGAACACTGTAGGGATCCATCTGTCTATATCTATTTCAGGCCCTGTGATGACCAACCCAGACTATGCTGGGTATTTGTAGGAGATATTTTTCTTCACCGTTTTGGATCTTCACCATGGATCACATGGAAACACATGAAAAGCTATGTGGGTTTGTGCAATACATCCTTTTTGCTCACACCATGTACCCACACACTTCTCACTCCAGCAATGGTGACACTCCAGCTCTGGGAGAGGGACTGAGCACCCCAGTCTTTGCACCATCACCAGTGTCTGCTTCCCGGCTGCAAGCTCACAAATATCCACAAGATCCCATCCAACATGACTGCAGGTTGGAGCTGCAAGCCAAATCTGTTCTTGGTGCCAGTAAGAGCCTGTGCAGGACAGTCAGGAGGCAGGTACTTTGCTTTCTTAATAAAGCATTTGGCCAGGTTTCAAGTGCCACTTAAGAAGTAATGTTGGCTCCATAGGAATATTGTGTTGACAAAGAGTTGTATCACCAGAGGTGCGTTGCTATAATTAGAAAGCATGTTTTAAAAGCCTAATGAAAACTTATTTTAGCAATTGTCCTTTATCAAGCTGTCTCCTCTCCTGGTTCCTGTCTGCTTGCCTATTCAGTTTTTGCATTCATACTTGATGGTGTAGGAGCCCTCCATAATTGGTTCCAAATGCCAGAAACTATGTTTAGGCAAAAAGCATTAGAAAATATAATACATGAGCGTGAGAACTGGAACAGATTCTGGACCCAGACAAAGTCCTGAGAGAGTAGGCCAGTAAGCTGGGCCCAAACATAGAAATAAAGTGCAACATGAGTCCTCTGCCATCAGCGTGGGGAAAGGTCACTCAGTGTTGATGCCTTAGTTTCCTCAGTTAAGAAGACAAGCTTTATTTTGTAGACTACAGAGATATTATTGTAAGGCTCAGCTCACATGCCCCGTGCTGCACCACTGAGCCAAGCATGGGCAGCTTGAAGAGCTCTGGTTCCCCTGCTGTTCTAGGGATGAATTGCAAAGCTTTTAAGGGTTACAAAATTGGCCAGCCTTATTTAAGCACCCATCCATCAAGGGCTGGTGGCAAGCTTTCTTGGAGGCAAAAAATGTGGCACTTAGAATCATTCTGTAACTGGGAACATAAAGGATTGATCCATACAGCTCTTGTAGTTTCTTATTCTCCCATACTTGCAGAACTCCTTTACCGAGGCTGGAAAGGAGAGAAGGAAGGGGAAGAGGGGAAGGGAGAGGATGCGGTGGCTCTGCAGTGGGACAGCCCAAGCAGGGCACTGTGGGAGGCATTCGAGATGCACACGCTAACATGAGCTCTTGCTGGGTACACACACAAACACAGCATGACTACCTGGTTACAGAGAGCATGAACGCTGCAGCCAGCAGAAAAGAAATGGGAACATCCTAAAAATCTCAGATAGAAGTTAGTTGAGAGCCACACTTGGGTCTGCCTTTCTGCATTTGTGTCCTCACTACCTGGACAGTTAGGCGGTTGCTATTTATGTGTAATTCTATGATGATACAGCCAATGATAGAAGCAGCATTACTAACTATTCCTATTCCTTGGTGGGACAATCTGTATTTGATCAGAACTAAGCCATGCAGCCCCATGTGACTGAAGCTTACTGATGAAAGCCACTTTTACTGTGGACAAGTATTTACAGGGGAAAAAAAGTATCCGAGATTAGACTGTAAGATCAGCTGAAGAGTCCAAAACAAACTCAACAGAGCTCTGAGTAATCGCTCAAGAGCTGCCTTGCTCTGCTGGGCTTATTTTCAGCCCTTCCCCTACCAAGTGCCTGAGCCCTCAGGTCCACAGAGGACCATGGGCTTAACACTTTGTGTGTTGAAACTGGCCACCTTCTAACAGCCGCATCCCTTTGACATCCCTGTGCTAGTTAAAAAAACAACCCCAAGGTGCAATCTCTTAGCTTCAAGATTTCAGGTGCTGGTGTGGATGGCAAGGCGTTAACTACAGCAGGCTGAAGAAGCATGCTTGTTCCCTGCAGCTTTGCACAGAGCTCTGCATTCGTGGAGCCTGGCCTCCCCCAGTTAGGATGATATGCCAAATTCTGCCTGCGCTTACATTTGCATATTCAGTGTTTTCCATGGGCTTGAGCTGAAGTGCAGGGCTGATACCCCTGCGTGATGCAGAACTGCAGTCAGTGCATTGAAATGCACAAAACATTATTCTCTATTTCAAGACTGCACACAAACAGAAACCAATCTTCTGGGGTTTTTTTGTGGCTAGAAAGAGTTGTTCCTTTCTTGATGTTTTTTTCTTACGGACTTTTTATTTTGAGCAAGTCACTTAACTACTTTGTGCCTCAGCATACCTGATTGTATAATGATATTTCTGTTAACTAAAGCATGGAAAGGCTAAATTGGGTCAAGTTTGAGAGAGACTGAGATGCGTGGTGATATAACTGCAGATTGCAGAGGTGTTCTATAATATACAAAGTAAGTACAGTAGCTGTTTAAAAATAAATCTACCTGAAAACTGTATAACTTTTAACATGGAAGAATACACAGAGCTCTCAGCTCAAATGAGAATTGCTAAGGTCATCAGAGTCCAGTTTCAGAGCTGATCACTGCAAAAACTGTACTGGTTATCCAGAAGACGCTAATTGTGTAAGAAAGTATGGTATGTGTGATCTTTTATGAATGAGCCAGGTTATACACAAGGATCTCTGTCCCCTTTCCTCTCTACTCCAATGCAAAACTGGCATCCAAACACGATCCAGTGATGGGGTTGTGAAAATCTGGTATCATCACTGAACTCCATCAAAGGAGTGGATCACCTCCACATGTCAGTGATAGGCCTTGCATATCCACATGTATTTTCCTAAGAGCTGCAGGAAGAACCCTGGTTAAATTACTTCACATGGGAATCCACATGTAAAACCAGGGCAAGAGTGGGTTGTATTGTGAGCATTAATAACAACATACACTGCATGAAAACAAATACGTAAGTCCTTCACTATTATCAGCTTAATCAGTTACTCTCTTGTTGCTTTAGCTCTCCATCATTAGTATCTCATTTCAGAAAGAGCATAATTGCTTTGGATCTCTTCAATTACTACCAAAGCACTGCAGAGCACTCGTAAAAAATCAAATAGATTTGAAGACTAGGATCATTGAGCTTGGCCTCCCACGTAATGCAGTTTGTCTAGTTTCTCCCAACAACTCCTGCTGTGCGTTTATCATTTCTGATTGAAAAAACAACTGCAAGGCTAGCTTGCAAATACTCAGGGGTGTGGTTCAAACCAGCCCTGTTATCTAAACCATCATTGCCACAGCAAGAGCAAAGCTGCAGCTCCCTGAAAGCCAGAGTGAAGAAAACAGCATTTGGTCCAGCTGTGATGATCGCCCAACTTCAGCAGGGTCTGCATGGCCATATAACACCCCAATGCAAAAACACTTGCTTGAAGAGCTCAGATGTTCACGCTGTAAATCAGCAGCTGCCTCCTGGGCAGCTAGATCTTGAGCAGCAGCTGCTGCCAGTGCATCATCTGCAGGGCTAGTCAGTGCCTGGCAGCAATCCCTACCTGAGCTGATTTTTCAGTTTGCGCTGCCCTGAAGGTTGAACAAGAAACATTGCCAAACGACGCAGGAGATGGCAGCTGGTTTTTCAGCCTTGGCCCTGCCCTCCCTCTGCCTGTTTGTCACTGAGCCTCATGGCAGAACCCATCCCCTGGGGTTGCTGCCAGCCATGGCTCACCGAGTTTTCTTTGCTAGCAAGAAGCAGTGAGGCTGCAGACTTCAATCAAGCTATTGGTCTTGCTGGCGCCTCTGTGCAATCGCAGCACCTGCCTGATGCTCCTTAATACTAATGAAGCAGCAGCAGGAACCTTCTGGCTAGAGAAACTGTGCTGGAAAACCTAGTTGATAACTGAGTATTCCCACCTAATAGTTATAATGACCCCTCTGTGCTACCAAAGAAACATGAGCTTTGCCAAGAGGAAGTGCAGAACCTGCTGTTTGTTAAAATGGACACCCTGACTGTATTTTGGGTTTCAGAATTGCTCTTTAAAGGCTCACAAAGACTTATTGGTGATTATTCCACCTCCTCCACCTGCTAGCCCTCACCATACCATGAAACAGGCATGTACTATGCTTTAAAAATGAGAGTTCTTACTTGCCCGTAGCCCTTGATGCTGTACCACTAAGAAGAAAAAATATGCACTCAGGAGGTTAGACAACTGAAGAGTCTATTCATTTTTCACCATCTACTCTGCTCTGGGAAAGTATACTGGTCTTACAGCATTGTATGAAGGTAACCAGCTATTGCTTCTGTTAGTCCAAGGTGTGGGAGGTTCTGGAGAAACTTGCAGTTGCATATGCCTCACCAAGGATTAAACCCTGTTCATGTCCCCTCTATTTTCAGCCAGAGGACAGCTACTTCAGAATTAGCTCAGGGTCCTCAGCAGATCACAACCATCAAACGACCAGATGGAGAGAAAGACAAAGTGACAGAAGCAGAGCTGAAGGTGTAGGTTCTTCCAAATAGAAGCACTATGGTTCTTTCAGCTGTGGCTGTTTAGGAGGAATTACAGCATAGGGAGACATATGTAGCTGGGCTAAGAATGATCCAGTTGAAAATGTTTATATTTGCAAGAGCAAGTTATAAGCCAGACTGCTCTTTTCAAATAAATTTTGCCATTTTTAAATAGTTTTTTTGTTGTTTTTTTTTTTTGCTCATTGAGTGCAGAAGAAATATTCCAAAATTTCTTGTAACATGTAAATCATAGAATCATATAATTCTCTAGGTTAGAAGGGACTTTTCAGATCATTGAGTCTAACCATCAACATATCAAATACCCTATTAATTCACAGCTTTTCTTTTCTGAACAATTTTTTCACAGGTGGAGTTTACAGAGCCTGTCTCACAGCTGATGAGCTGTGGTCTTTCAGTGGAGGGATGCTGCACTGAAATATTGCTGGCTGACTACTTCTAAGAGTGGGGTTGAAGTAACATTATGGGGTTTGGATATCACAAGTTAAGAGCATGTTACTGTTATTTGTTCCAGGCAACCAAAACTGACATTTCTGTCCAAAAGATGAAATACCACAACAATGCAGAAGCTCATGTCTTATATCTTCCTCTGATTACTGCATTACTTTTACTGGAACATTTACCAAACTGCATTACTGTGTGCAAGTTAGCAGAACAGAGCGTACAGAAAAACTCGCAATGTTATTTATTTAACTGGCAACTGTCTCAGAAAGCAGAGAGTAAATTCCTTCCCTTCCTGCTCAAGTGAAATTCTCATCAACTTCAATGGGATTTCTCATTGAAATAGAAAAAAAATTGGGGGTTTGGCTCTGATCCCTCTCTTCTTCTGACCACAGTGGAAGGTAGATGGTCTTGCATGGCTGGCATGACTTTTGCAGGAGCTAGTGACTTCAGAAGAGCTACAACTGCCCTGGGTAACTAAAGGCACCATCCTGCTCTTTCTGTGGGTCGCTCCTGTGGAGGGGACAATAATCACACAGCCTGACCGTGGGGCCTCAGCAAAAGAGGTGGCACTTTCTTTCAAGACAGAGGCATGACACGTAAAGCCAGAGGCCGGTGACCTGTGACTGAGTGCCAGAGACATCAAAGAACCTTCCTGGGAAAAGCCTCCCTGCACATTAATAGGACTTGTCAGCTCTAGCTCTTGACAGGTGCCATCCTCTCCTGTGTCTCGTGTTTCTTAGGAGCTGGCATGTTGAATGGCCTCAAAAAACTCTCATACATGAAACTGCCCCCGTGGGGAACAGCAGGGGAAGCCCTGACTGAAAGGCTCTGTTGAATTATTAAGGTTTCCCAGAGCAAATCAAGGTAACCTTCATGTTAATTCCTGACAGCCTCTTTCAGTTTTATTATAAAATAGCATCCCCCCTACCTCGCCTACTCTTCTCTCTTCTGTTAAAAGAAACTTCACAAGGCTGCTGAAGTAAGAAACCCTGCCCGCAAGATTAACTAAATACACACAGGCCTATTTTAGATAGATGCATGAAGCCAAATACGGCAGCCTTTCACTGCTGAAGGGAGTGCAGCATTTCATCCAACCCCTCTCACCAAAGCGCATTAATGCTTTAGCAACCAAACAGGAAATACAGGCACTGTGTCTCATCTTTAAGCACAGCAAAATTAAAAACTCTGTGGCTAAAAAAAGAACAAATACTTCTTAACTTGTCACATTATTTGGTTTGTTCAAGCCTACTTCTGAAAACAGCTGGGTACTGAGGGTGTTTCCCTGCCCTCATGTTGTGCCCAAAGTCCCTGGCAGCTGCTTGTGGTGGGCACAGTGATTCAGAGGTGCATGCAGTGACTCAGGGACAGAAACATCCAGTCCACCACCTCTGGGACCACGTCACAATTCTTTATCCCAAATTTCCTTTTTTTTTTTTTTTTTGGTCCACTGCACTATAGTGATAGCTATAAACAACTGTGCTGATAAGCTGAATGAGAAAACTTCTTTCTCTGAAGAGGATGTATATTGTCTAGCACTTTCCCCTAGAGTTTATCATCTTGTTCTGCAGAGTCAAGCAAAAGTGTTTCCAGCAGCCAAGAAGATTCTTAACATGTTCCTGTGCTGCAGTGAACTACTGCAAGGGCTGTTCAGCCTTACTCCAAACTCAGCGAGTTACAAATTAAAGTTGTGGAGGAAGAAGACAGCGTAACAGGTATGTACATTGCATTGTACAAAAGAAGCCAACCACACAGAGCAAAGATATCCTATATTAAAAATAATACTTTTTCTCTAAAAAAGGAGTGTTACTATAAACAACGGCTTTTAAAGGTCTGAATCATCTTGGAGCTGAATGTTCTGCTGCTATTGGTATTTCTTTTCTAATAGTCTTATGTAAATATGCTTGTGTTTACTTATAAAGTTAATTTAGCGTTGGTGAAAGTCTACTGGTCCTTCTAGATTAAAAATATTTTGCATTGGATACATAAGAGGTATGGCATAAGCATTTCTGGCTGTTTTTTTCCACCGGGCTTGGAAGTTCTGAATCCCAGTGGAGTGGGACTTTTTCCATTCACTTGGATGGGAATGATGCATCACTTAACCTCTTATTCTACCCTAACTACTGTGAATGGTTTTAGCTACCACTTTCACCAAAACGTGGCTTATCAGTATCCTTTCTTAAATGGCCTTGTGTTTCTAAAGGGTTAGAACCAGCAAGGTAAAAAATCTTTCCTTTTATGTTTGTGCCATTGTCACCTAAATGTAAAATTAACTGTAAATTAAAATGTTGGCCTTGAGGTAACACTTTTTACACTGGAAGGAGCTGAACAAACAGCCATTCCAAACCATGAAGACCTGGCTGAAGACACTGGTTGTCATCTTTTAAAAGAAGTTTGTATGCATGTGTTTGCTTCTGTGTATGAGAAGAAAGAAGCCAATGCTTTTCCAGGCTTCCCAGTTGAAGTATACAGGGAAGAAGGGCTGGCTTTGGTGTGTGCTGAGAGCAGGAAATAAATCAGCCCAAAAGCCACAATGCTTGGCACAAATGAAATATTCTTCTTCAAAAAAAAGACACACTTCTCCTCTACTTTGTCACTTTGTACAGCTCTTCAGTCCTTCTGTTTTCCTCCCTTTAACATGAACTCTGACTTCTTTTTCCACAGGAAAATAATGCTGCTTATGCTCTACAGGCTGGTGTATCACACCACACAGCAGCTGCCTGTCTTGTTCATATCCCAGTCTGATAGTCTACAGCAAAGTTTAACGTGGTGATAAAAACCATTTCAGTTATGCTCTCAGAAGTGATTTGAAGGTAATACTCCCAGTTCCAGGAAGCCTGGAAAAGGGGTCTTTTCTATCCCTTCTAATCTGCTTTGTTTCCCTCCTGTGAATAGCCAACCACAGGCCACCCTAGGAAGTGGGAGAACTTTTCTTTACCCTCATGTCACTCTGGTGGCAGTGCAGAATGCAGCCCTTTGCAATGCAGCGCGGTCACCAGGACAAAAGAGCATTTCTACCCTGAAGGCCACATCGCAGACTTCCTCCTACTTTTCCAAGGCCGTCTCATTATTTTTTTCCCCTTTATGAGCAAGGTCTAAATTACAAGCATGTGCCATAGGCCACCTTTCCTGTGGCCACTGTAGTCTGCTAATGGCAGCAAAGTCGAACTGCACCCTTGCTTTAGCATTTGATCTGCCTGGGCACAGTAGGATTATTTCTCATTAAACAGACAATAAATGAGTGTCTGGAACCTGACAGCCATTAATACAGACATCACTAGCTCTGCATAATGACTTAATTTTCCTTGATAACCATATTACAAATATATATGAGCCTAAGTACTGAACCAGTAACAGGTTTGCTACAAATCAGACCTCTGCTGTTTGTCAGCATTCAAGAAAAATACTTTGATGTTTTCTAGTCTCTACATGAGGTAGGACAATACCACAACAAACCATGAAAGATGGAAAGAAGGGAAAAAATATCCAGAACAGAGAGATAGCATGGCTTCAGCACTGCTTAAACAGAAAGGAAACCATTTTATCCCAGAAATAACAGGTGTATCTGGAAATTGGAAGGTTTCCATTTGGTCTTACCTGATTTGTTTGAAAACTTATGGTCCAGGGCTTTGTACACCTCTGGGAATGCAAGCCAGCTGAAAACACAGAGACCTGAGGGGAGAAGAGAAACACTGAAGTGAGTGAGGGGGAGGGATACAGGAGGCAGAGCATTGACATGGTTTGAAAGAAAACTCTCTTACAACAGCTCTGAAAATGCCCTGGGTGTTTTGTTTGACATTTCAAGTCAGCAGCTTCACCTACCAATAGATTATCAGATCAAGTCACTGCACCTTTACCTTTACTAATTGTATCTTGGCCAGGACAGCTCTTTGTTATTCCCATCTGGGAACTCCATGCTTATTTGCTTAGCTGTTAAAAAGACATGAAAGGGATTTTTAGCCTAAAAACTTCAAAAAAAAAAAAAATAAAAAGGAATTTTTTATAAAAAAACTTAAAAAAAAAAAAAAAAAAAAAGAATAAAACAGCCTAGAGTGTTTACTGCAAAATCCAAACTTCCAAAGAATTTCCAGACTGACTGATCCTCCACCCCTATAGACAGAGCAGCATCCTCTGAGGGTAGGATGCCACAATACAATACATCAGTCACTGAGCAATGAGAACGAAACTCCTCTTTATCCTCCCATATTTTAAAAGGAGGTTATTTTTTTTTCTTTTCTTGCTTGACACTACTACATAAATGACATAAGCACAAGGAATTTATGGAAAGCGGAATGAGATTTTCAAGGTGGAAAAAGCCTGAATTAAATGTTAAAATCAAAGCAACAGTCTTTATTACAGAGCAGCTGTGATAGTTAAGGGCACTATGCTTCTGTCCTCTAGGGTAGAATTCGCAATATAACAAATCCCATAAGAACATTTACCCACACAATACATTCTCCCCCCATCCCCACCCTGAAAAAAAAAGAAAAAAAAAAAGAAAAAAGGAAAAACAAAAGAAAGGGAAGAGCATCAAGCACAGAAAAACAGTACCCTTTCTGGGGGAGGAAGCATGATGTGGAGGACATGTAGTTAGTTTCTTGTAATTAGCATTAGCATCAATAAGGAGCACAAGTTTTGCAACCCATCACACCCCTCATTACTAGAGTGCATAACCTCCTAACCTCCACCCAGGAAAATGATATCATTGCATGAATTAATCATCTGGGCAATTAATGGCAAAAGCGACCTCAGGTTTCCAGCACAGTCTTTGGCACCAGTGAATTGGCAATGACGTAAGCTTCCCTGGGACTACACTGGCGTTTCGCCCATCCCTGAGCCTCGCTGTTGACTCGGATGGCAGCAGCAAACAATGTAGTCACCCGACCGGTGATAAACGCTGCAAGCGAACGCCGGGCTGCTGCCGCTGCAGCATCAGAGGGACGCTTCTCCTGCCTGTGCCTCTCTCAGGGAAGAAGTGTATCCTGAAACAGGCGAGTGCGGATGACTTCCTCTGATGCACAAAGAGATGGACTCACCAGGTGTATGTTCGGATACTCTCCAGTATCTGTCGTCCTCTTAGTTAGGAGAGCCTCCTGCTCTGGACCTGGAAGCTGTGCAGTTTTTTGGAATATCTGAGTAAGCAAGTGATTTAATTATTCCTCTTCTGCTGGGGCAGAGGTAAGAGGAGAGAAGCAAATTATACTGGGGAGTTTATTTTCAGGTGGCAAAGATTGTTTTGCTTCCTTCCTTAGCTCACTCGTTTGTTGTGAGTGATTTGAAAGTTGGAGTCACACTCAATTATGACCGAGACTTTTGCTTACTCAAAGGGGTTGAAGGACAGGAAAGAGGCACGAGAAATCAAGAGACAACCCTCTACCCCCTAAATTATGGTATGTGCCCTGTCTTAGACATGTTTTTCAGTCAACTGTTCCTGGTGAGATGGGGAAATCATGGCTCCATCCTACCAGAAGCTGCTGCACATTACCTTTGGGTTTTCTATCCTCTCTAAGGTGGAGTCTTTTTCTACCTGTGCCAGGTGAGCACCCCTTCAATCTCACTTGGGGCACGTGCACAGGTTGTGAGACAGAGGGAGTAGGACTCAGCCAGCCACCCTCAGCAGCACATCTCAGAGATTCTCCTGGGCAGAGGATAGACATGAGCAGTGAGGAGCTCCCTGACCGGAATATCAGTCATGTTTGTATTTTCCCGTCTTTGGGCTGCATGAGAAAACCACAGAAAAGAAAGGAGTTTGAGTAGAGGAAACTTAACCCCTCATTGACATGGTGCTTGGGGATATGGATTAGTGTTGGATGTATTTTGTGTGGTGTGTTGGGTTTTTTTTGTTTTGTTTCCCCCCTCCCCCCATTGGTTGGACTAGATGATCTCAAAAGGTCCCTTCCAACCTAGGTGATTCTGTGATTCTGTGTAAGAGATTCGGTGTCAGGGAGGAAGGAGAACTTATCTAGCCAAACAGGTTTGGTTTGCCCAAGATCCAAGACAAAGCCATTTTGTTACTCGTCCCTGTGGGGCTTTCTGCCTTACTGCTCTTCTCATAAGGAGCCTCTAGCTATTGCTTTCTGACCAAGCAGAAAAAGCATATCTCCCTCAGCACTCATCACCAGAGTTAGTTTCCAGCTGAGATGAGAGATCCACAGGTGAGCAGCATCTTTGTCTCAACAACACCCTCCTCTAGATCCTGGCTTGAAAAGAATGAGGTGGTGAAAACATGTGAGAGGCAGCTAAACCTGTTAATGCCTTACAGCAAGCTACGATCCTCATTCTGGTGGGGATCAAATCTTAGGACAGACTTGTCTTAAAGGCTTGCAAACATGTAAGGTGCAGAAGCATGATTATAGCATCATCACTGCAAACAACATTCCCTGCCTGCATGGCTTAATGCCACTTGTCACATTTGTAATCCTGCTTCCCCCACCTTCCCTGTCTGTTTAGCAGTCACTTGGTATCAGAGCAAAGGCAGTGAAACAAAGGGAAGAGAAGAGGCTAATTTTCTTGATGTTCTCCCGCTCTTCTGGATAATAATAATTTGTGGGCTCTAACCTGATCCTCAGAGATGCTCACCCTTTCTTCGCATCATTAAAAGGGAGATAGCAAATCTGTGGAAGCAAGTCAATCAGTTATCACTTTAGCAGCAGGAAAACAGGACAGTTTGATCATCAGCTTCTAACCGGTCAGATAACCTGTCCTGATTTCCCCCGCCCTTGCTTTCCAGGTGTAGCTGGCTCAGCAGATAGGATTAATCCACTTTCCTACTCACTTGCACTCTCCATGTTAGAGGATCTGATTACACAGATTGTTTCCAATTTATCTCCACCTGCCATGACTAATGCTCCAGTGTGACCTCCTCTTTCCCATTTTCCCATTTCACTGCAGATCCGATACACACACAGACATATGCACACACGCTTGCTCTTTTTTGTTTGCAAACAGCTTGCTAAGAGCCTCGGCATTCCCATTTTCAATCAAACCAGAAAGCACTGATGTTTTCCCCACACTGCCCATGAGGTAATTTCTCTGTTTTGACTCCTCTCCTTACATTTATAATGCAAAGGCTACATACGTTGCTGCACTATCCACAGAAAACCCAGGAATCTCTGTACAGACACGCACAATCAACATGCAATATTATAAGACCCTGCAGCACATATAAAGACAAAGGCACACACACACTACATGCACTGAGCAAGTGCCACCACACACATTCCTGTTCCCTCCAAACCTTACAGGAAACCATTGCCTGCAGAGTGCTTTCCTATAAACAAAAGCACCCTCCCTTGCAGCACAGAGTCGGTACATGGGTCTGGCGAATCCCGTTCCCACTCGCTTCCTTACCTTTCTTCAGTCTGCTAATCCGGGGGCCCTGGACCTATTCGCTTTCCCTCCTGCACACAAACTGCCAGTCCCTCCTGCTTCACATTCACAGCACACTGGCAGGATTCACCGTCATCCCATTCTGCTGGATCCTTATCTCCCTATTGGCCAAAGCCAGACAGTAAATTCAATTAGGCTCCTCCTTATAACTATATTATCACAGAAACAGGATGAATAATTTAGTAAAACAAGGGTGTGCAGGCTCTGGTGTCACAGACTTCACCCCCACTGGCAGGCTTTTATCAAAAAGAGGCGGGTAGAGAAACCAGAATCTGTCACCTTCCTGGAAAGGAGACTTTAGATTATCCACTTGTATTTCCCATTCCATCCCTCTTCTCCCCCTTATTCCCTTCTTATTGTTGTACATCCATCCCCAGCTCCCAACACAGCATTTCCCTGGAGAATGGTCATTACTATCGCAGTGGATGCAGAGGTTTCTGTGCAGGCACAGTGATACTGCAGCGCATCAAACACTTTGCCTCTTTCCTCAATGCAAGATGCGAAAAAAGAATAAAACCATTCTGCAGAAGGGAGTGACAAGACAAGCAGATCACAAGGAAATGGGAGAGTCTGCTTTATATGATGATATCTTCTGCTGAGCAACTGCATTGTCATCCCATCAGTTCAGACACCCAAGGGATGCAATTACATTGTTCCTGAAAGAGAAGGGCTCATATACACACCACTTGGGGACTATGATTTCACATGCCTGCCCTGGGAATTTGAATCCCCATGTCAAAAACACACACCAAAGTGCGAGCTTTCACCCAAACCGATGACTAAGGTATTCTGTTTCGCCTTTTTTTTCTTCTTTTTTTTTCTGATCAGCAATTTGTACTGACAACTAACTACACCTTGTATTTCCCAAAAAGTAGTTTTCTCAAAGTGAAGGCTGCTCTTTTTCCTCAGGTGGTGCTTGGTTTGAAGAGTCACAGAGCACTGCAGCTTCCCTTAACAGGGTCAGCGCTAAGTCAAGCCTCAGACCACCTCATTTGCCTGAAGAGTCTTTTGTTACAGGAACCAATGGTAGAAGTGGAGGATCTCAGTGGAACAAGCCCTCCCACCCCCAGATCAGACCAAGCAGCCAACAGGGATTTTAATGACCACTCACAGCAATAGTGAAAGCTATTGTTAATACATGTTCACGTGTGCAGCATTTGCAAACAGCCATATGATTCCACCATAAGAGAAAATAAATAAGCATGATGAAGAAGCCATTCTTCTACCCTTGGAGGAGCCTGAATCCTTTAGAGTCCAAGAACACCCTTTGCACTCTACTTCCCCTGAGCTAACGTTTACTCAGCAGAGTCTATACACTTACTATTGTAATAATGTGAGGTTCAAATTTGCACTACAGCCCAAACTCCTTCAAGCAACTTCTACACCAGTGCTCAGTTTGGCTCATCTCCCAGGACTGGCTGGCTAGGTAGCCCTTAGCTCTACCTCTAGAGGCAGCGGGGACACAAGGCTGAAGTCAAGCTCAAGTGCCAGCATAGCTACAAAGGTAAACTGCTGGTGTAGACCAGCAGTTTTCCTAAAGGCAACGTCTTTCTTTAGGCACTGTCTTCATGTCAAGGGACTGGCAGGAAGCTGGGATGACACACAGCTATTGCCACCTCCTAAATTACTGGGCTGTCTACCTCCATCACAGCCCCTGTGCAGGATGGAAGGTCAGGCTGCCTTCCCCAGGATAACAGGACACAGGAATTGTGGATATTTTTGCTTTTCCCACCAAATTAAAGGTGATCTAAGGAGAGAAAAGAGACTTGACCAAGTTTTTGCCTTCATCTGTTATGGATTTCTCTGCCAGAAAAAAAAAAGGACAAAACTGCTGTCCTGCTCCTGGAGATGCTTCACTTTCGAAGAATGGCAGCGGATCTTTCCTTTCCTCTTTCCCTTGCAGCCGTCCAAACTTTCCAGAGCTTTTGTATTAAAAGGAAACATTGAATTATGCACTTGGTGATAGCTTCAGAGCAATTAAATTAAGCCACATGGCAAGTTGCCCAATGTCACTAGCAACACTCAGGACGTTTTAGCATCATTTATTGAAGAGTTTTTACATGATGCTTACTTAAATCACAAAAAGAGAGCAAATTAGGCTGTTTCCATGACAACTACAGAACCTGCTCAAAATTCAGGAGATGCTGGGGGGCAGAGCTTCATTGGAGAGCTCTGTTTCATCAATATGACCCTTGGTTATCAAAACCCTTTCAAGTTAATTCCTAGCATCAAAGCCTCCCTGACAAAGTGTTTTATAATCGGGAGCAAAGATCTGGCTAAAGAGGGCACAAGTAAAGTCTCCCAGCGCTAACGTGAATTTACTTCTGGTAAGAGGTGCTCAGCTGAGGGCTCTGAAGAGTAATGACAGAAGTGGCAGCAGTAGTACATAAACACACACCAGGCAGGGTGGGAGAAGTAGCCTCCTGAGGCTTCATCACAGACAAGCATTGACTCAAAAGGCAGATTGTGGCTCTGTGGTGCAGTAAAGGTGAATGACGACTTTCACAGAGTAGACTGGGAGTGAGAGAAGAAAGCAGAGTCTCAGCCATTGCTTGTGAAAACCGTCTGAAAGTTGGAATAATCTGAGTAAGGTTTTCCACCAACACCAAGACATTAATTAAAGCAAATAAGAGAACAAAATGGCAAGACAAAGAGCAGGATCAATGGTGTCAGAAGAAGCCGACAGGCTGAGCAAATGGAAGACAGACTACTCCAATTCTTTTTCAGGAATTAAATTCTTGGCAGGATTGTTGAATATTTTCCATCAAAGCTTGTTCTCTGTGTATCTTTATTTTACAGCTGAACATTTATTCTGTTGCAAGCCTTCTAAGAAAATTCCTATTTTAGTAGATTTTTTTTCAGTAAAGGCGTTTGGTTCTCAATTGCAATAGCTGAGGTATTTTTGGATGAAAGCAAAGAAAGTTGGGTTGTTTTTTTTTTTTCTTTTTCTTTTAATTCCAGAAAGCTTTGTAGTTTACATAGAAGATCTCTCCTTCCTGATAGTTAATTTGATCAGAAATTTTATTACCATTAGAAGCTTTGGTGTTCTCCTTTGAAAATATGCCTCACTGGGTATAAACCCCTTTCGGAAGGTAACAACAATGAATAGGAACATTTTCAAAATTAGAGAAAATTAAATGCACAGACAGATGGGATAATCTGTGAAAGTTTCTCCCCCTCTCTCTTCATCCACAGATGAGGGAAACTGTGTTTGGAGACGAAAACAAGAAGCAATTGAGAAATTTAGGGAGAGACATAGGAACATATTATTGTGATTGTATTGTGAGTGTTATACATCAAGTAGGATACTTGAGAAGACAAATGCAAGAAATTATGAAAAGAAGCCTAATAACAAGTATGCATTTTCAGGATACAAGTACTCTATTATCTAATGTCGTGCCCATCCTTTAAGTTTCAAGACTGATTGTCAGTCTGCCTTACTTGGGAGATTGTGGCAATATTTCAGCAACTTGAGTTGGAGGCGGTGATCTCCTGATGGGGGTCTTCTTCCTTGTGCTTGGGTACCACTTTTATAGATTGCTAATAAGGTTCAGCCTTAGAACAAGTCTTTAATGGGTTATCAACTGACAAATGAGACTACCTATTCCTTTTAATGTCCTCTCCCTGCCCCTTACTGGTATTCTGCAAAGCCCTGCAGAAAGCATTTCTTAGCTAATGATATTGTAGCAGCAGGAGAAAGTCAAACTGCATGTGAACCACATGGTCTTGTTTTGGATCCACAAAAATTTTTGGGCCACAAAAATGATCAGGGGGCTGGAGCACCTCTGCTATGAAGATAGGCTGAGGGAGCTGGGGTTGTTCAACCTGGAGAAGAGGAGGCTCCAAGGAGACCTAATAGCAGCCTTCCAGTGCCTGAAGGGGGCCTACAGGAAGGCTGGGGAAAGTATGCTTACAAAGGCCTGCAGTGACAGGATGAGGGGCAATGCCTTTATGTTGGAGAAGAGCAGATTTAGAAGAGCAGAGATATTTTCCTAGATATTAGGAACAAGTTCTTTACTCTGAGGGTGGTGGAACACTAGAACAGGTTGCCCAGGGAGGTGGTTGAGGTCCCTTCTCTGGAGATATTCAAGGTGAGCCTCGATGAGGCCCTGGGCAACCTGGTCTAGTTGGGGTTGTCCCTGCGACTGTGGGGAGGTCGGACTAGATGACCTTTGGAGGTTCCTTCTGGCCTGAATGATTCTATTCTATGATTCTGTATATGGCAGAGATAAGAGGTTGAACTGAGCATTTTTTTCATGCTGAATGTATTGTGACACCCTCTTTAATAGCCATCAGTTTGGCAAATATGCTCTTGAGATGGTGTTACAGCAACAGACGCATTCAAGTGGCAGGTTCCACACAAACTTATCTGAGGAATAGAGGACAGGGTTAGAGAGAGAAGAAGGCAAGGGCAAAGCAGAACAGGAATAAGCTCTTGTGAAGTGTTGGGATGTTATTTTCTGAAATGAGATGCCTTTGGAACAAGCTTTATTTCACCTAGTCAGTCTGAGGAATTGTCCTGGAGATTCACTGCTACAGCATAAACGTACATATTACTATTTCACTGCAAACATCTTGCAGTGTTCCAAACATGTTCCTAATTAAAAGAATTTTTAATTCTTCAATAATAGTGACTTGTGATTTTAATAAACTTTTAAAAACCTTCTAGGTATCATGTCTTAATCTAATGAAAAAAAAAAAAAAACAACCCAGTATTTCTACTGTCATTCTTACTTCAGTAACATTTTTCTGTAGTCTTTTTTGGTTGCAGTGACTTCATGCCATCTCAAACACCACAGCAATATGAGGTCTTAAAAAGCCATATTTTATCCCACTATGCCATTCTAATGCAAGAAAACACAAATATCATATATTTCCTTGAGGCTCTATGAGTGAGAATCTATTTAATAGCATTCAACTTTAAAAATACAAGTGTACCACTTCTTCACCGTACCACCTGCCATATTTTGCAAAACACTGTTCCTAGGCTGTTGAGGTTTACTGGTGGGACAGCTTTCCCCCCACCAAAGGTTAGAAAAGAGAAAGACATGCCCTAATTCCATGTCATCACAGGGATATCCCAAAGGTGTGCACTCATTTAGGATGCAGGGAATAGAAGGCCCAAACCTGAACAAAGCAAATTGCAGAATCATCTCTGGTCCTCCTCAGAGCGGAAGGAAAATGCACCAAGAGTTTTTCAGCTATTGAGAAGACAGACTATCATTATACGTGCTGCGTAAATTATTCTACTGTATGGAGACTCCTGTAACATTGGGCCAAAGACTGAATGGGTGACCAATGCCCACAACGCTCATCAGAAAGTGAGATTCATGTCAGTAGCTTGTTACTCACAGAGAACAGCTTCTTTCTCTCTTGTCCCTGTTGCCTCTAAGGCTATTTTCATCCAAACTACAAATCCTACACTGGACATATTTATCCAGAGATAGAAACTTCCACCTTTTTATTTGTTTGCTTTCTTGAATTGGAAAAAATGGCTTCATCTTCCAGAGTTTTTATCCCTTTTAACAACTGGGGAGAACATCTGGTACAAAATCTGGAGCTAAACATCACGTTCAAAAGGAGCAGGTGAGCTGAATTCTTCTTTGGCTTCCTTTAAGCCAAGGGGCACTGCTCAACCACATGGTGTAGCTAAGACACCACAAGGAAGCTCTTGTGCACTGACCAAATCTTGTTTCTTACCTCACTTATTCCCATACAATAAGAATAGTTCTGGCAATGTCAAAGGACTCATACTAGGATAAAACTCACATAAAATTAAAGCAGGATCATCATCCTCACCTTCAGCAGACAATCATCTAAAAAGGGCCACTGCAGATGACCTATTGCAATGGAGTATCTCAAGAGAACCAAGAGCTGATTTGGCCAATCAGTTAGCTACAGAGAATCTGCTACTTCAGGTACTTCCATGCTCTCACATGCTTCTCCTCCTCCTTCCTTCCCTGGTTGCCAGGCAACTGCAAAAAGGACCCGAGGGCTTGCTGAGGAAACCACCCCGTAAGGTACCTTGTGGGTTTGGGTTTCCTTTCCTAGAAAATCTGCAAAGGCAAAGTGGCCTTGCCTTCAGAGTCAATGCCTCACCGTGAAATACTGCTTTGGCTGTGGGCCAAGTGATATATATCCAGAATAACAAAAAAAAAAAAAAAAGCCATCACCAACTCCAAGCTTGCTTCTGAGCTTTTTCTGGGACTCAGATGTTCTCCATCAGTTCCACAGATCAATAATTTAAGGATCTCAAGCACAGAAATCACAGTCTGTACAGCAGGAGATTTCACAATACCAGATGCCCCATGTAGTTGTTGCAATGTCTCTGAGGATCATTGTTGTAGCTGGCCATAGCCATATGCTTACAGCACTAACTTAACAGTGTCCCATAGGGCAAATGCAAAAGAAACATAACATTTCTGACGAGAAATCTGTTTGCTTATAAAAGCTCAGGCACTTATGGCTGAGGAAGAATTCCAGGCACCAACACAGGTGCTGGAAAGCACTTCTGAGGAGAAGGATCTGGGGGTCCTGGTAGATAGTAAACTACCCCCAAGCCAGTGATGTAACCTTGTCGCCAAGAGGGCCAATGGAATCCTGGGCTGCAGAGGAAAGAGTGTGACCAGTAGGTCAAGGGAGGTCATTCTCCCCCTCTACTTTGCACTGTTGAGGCCACAGCTGGAATACTGCATCCAGTTCTGGGCTCCCCAGGTCAGTAAAAAACAGGGAACTACTGCAGAGAGTCCAGCGTAGGGCAACAAAGATGATTAAGGGATTGGGGCATCTTCCTTAAGAGGAAAGGCTGAGAGAGCTGGGGCTCTTCAGCCTGGAGAAGAGAAGGCTTAGGGGAGACCTTATTACTGCTTCTAAGTATCTGAAGGGTGGGTTGAAGGAAGAAGGAGCTGGACCCTTTTCAGTTGTTCCCAGTGACAGGACGAGGAGCAATGGGCACAAGCCGGAACATAGGAAGTTTCATTCAAATACAGGGAAAAAAATTCTTTATGATGCAAGTGGCAGTCCCCTTCTCTGGAGATCTTCAAGACCTGCTTGGATGCAGTCCTGAGTAATGTGCTTTAGGTAATTCTGCTTTAGCAGGGAAGTTGGACTAGATAATCTCTAGAGGTCCCTTCCAACTCTAACAATTCCATGATTCCATGAAAGTGAAATGGAAAGTCCTATACTAGACTCCACGTAGTCCCTTGGCCAACTCGGTGTGAAAGAGGCTGTCTCTTTCCCCCAGGCCTATCCAGCTTCCTTCTATCAGGGTTTATATTGAGAGATAAGCCTGCAGTATACGAATAAAAGAAGCTGTGCTCTGATGTTTGGAGCTGAAAAAAAAAAGTCTGCACCCTGAAATGACACCATTAGTATTTCAAAATACAATTTAGTTTAAAAAATGATGGCATCAACTAAGCACAGGTATAAAGTCAGACAAAAAATACCTGGAAGATTATGCATACACCTGTGACACTTTTCAAAACAAGCTTAATTTACAAAGTCTTACCCTGTGCAAGAAAGAGAAAAAACTTTCTGTTTCAGCAACTTTAAGATTACTTTTTGATTCCTGTAATCACACTGAATTTTTGATGGTTTTCAGTACTCCAGGCATATTTTTGAGACCTATTACTCGATGATAAAATCTGATTTTTCCCCCTACATCCATATATCATGCCAAAAAAGTCAATCTTTTCTTAGCAAAGTTTTCCATTTTTATTATCTAGTGCTCTGCCTAAAATGATTAAGTTGAATGGCCTCAGGGTACAGCCTTTATATCATTTGCTACAGACTCTGAAGTCATAGTGTAGGACTATATCCTGGGACTACATATCCTAAATATCTTGGGATTAGGGACTAGTTTTCACAGTTTCCGTAAGAATTCTCCTTCCTTCCCTGCCCTTCTGAGTAGCCACTTGCTATTTCTGTATAGTCCACAGACAATTTGTTACTACTGATCTGAATGATCCCATGATAATCAGACCCATATGTTGCTCTCAGCTGAAAGGGTAAATGCTTTTGCTTCTCCCCATACACCTCAACCAAGGTTGAGTTTTACTAGCAATAAGATAATTTCCTAACTGCAAAGGTCCTACTCTGCACCCTGCTGCTCTTCTTTGAGGCTTTTTTAAACAACTGCATCTAGCCTTCAAGTTTCTATCTTACATCAGCCATAAGAAACAGATTTCTCCTTCAGTTCTCTCAGTGCAACAAAGGTAGTTAATTTTTGTACCTGATTTTTTTTTTTTTTTCCCCTGGCACATCCAAGGTTCCCTTATCCCTTCAGGTCACATTTTGGCCTGCTGCCTTTTCTGCTGAAGTTTGAAGTCCAAAGTAGTACTCTATTACAAAATCCTAATAGTACTTTTGCAGTTCTTGGAGTAGAAAATTGAAGTTTAGAGTGATTAAGAATAGGAAACTAGGATTTAGGAACGAATTTTTGCTGAGTTGTCTCTTTCCTTTTAAACACCACTTAAATTTAGCACCTAATGGTAGAAAACCCCCCAGTTGTTCTGATTAAGTGTTCATTTCAGCTTTTTGATGTCAAGGTGCCCCTGCTGTTATGGGAAAGATATTGATAGAATTATGAATTCTGGCATCTAAACCCTGATATTTTTTAAAATGGTCTATCCCTTTACTAGCTCCCAAGGGAAAACCCCTTAGAATAAGGAAATAAGGTGAGAAAGGATTTCCTTTAAAAAAATGGACAGGCTGGATGGATGGACACATTTTTCTACATGATGCAAAGACCTCAAATACATACTTTTGTGCAGCAGCAGCTATGGCAGTCCAGTTGGGCTCTGGACAGAGACATATTTGATATTATCACAAAACTCAGGACATTGCAACAGGTAGGAGGAATGAGGAGGGGGCAGAACAAGTTGGTAGGAGAAGGAATTGTGCAGGTGTTACGTTAGCAGTCCAGCTGGTTGGAGGGCAGCTGATGTGGAAGGAGCTTGGTGTAGTCATGTAAGGTCCTTTAGTTTGGGGTGACTGAAGCCTTGCTCTGTGTGGAAGAAAGGCAAAGGAACACATTCTTTCACGAGTGCGCACATCCTAGGGGAGCATTTCAAATAGCAGTCTGCAGTGGGCAAGAAAGCACTGTATTTAAATACAGCTCACTTCCCACGGGTATGGGGAATCAAATGAGAAGATACTCATAAGGCTGTAGAATGAAACCACATAAAATGTTAATAGAAAAGTCACGTTTTAATTTAGGATACTCACCAATTGATAAGAGAGTCAAAATACGAATATGTTCCTAATATTGATGGCTAAACGTCTTTCTCAAAGCACATTAAAGGAGAAGGAGATAGCTGCAGGAGGCTAGAATGAATCTGAGAGAAAGCTGGTCATATGCTACAGAACCAGACAGAATTGTAAGGACCAAATGACACAGCAGGACAGTGCAGGTATTGACCACTGCTTCCACTCAGTACTTTTGCTATCTACTCTGGGGTATCATAAATAATGTGACTTCAGCATAATTTTGGAAATACCTTGTTCTTCCTTGGGGATAATTTTCTGGGATTTAATAAGTGAGAGTCACCCCTAACATTTCTTAGGGTATGTCTATGTGCACCCAGCTAGGGTGCTTAGGGAAGGGGTTTAGTGGTGGTTTTGGCAGTGTTACGTTAGCAGTTGGACTCAATGATCTCAAAGGTCCCTTCTAACCTAGATGGTTCTATGATACTGTCTTATAAATGCCCTTAAGCAAAATCACACGGTAATCCTTCTGAATAGGAGAATATTTTCATATCTACAGCTCAGACATATTTTGAGCAGGTCTCTAGCATGGGCTCTTCCCTATTTCTTAATTGTTTCTAGTTCTAAATGACCTCCTGCCTGAATGTGGCAATGCCAAAAAGCTGGACATCTTACACATTCTTATGGGTTTATAATTTATATCTTTGTTATATTTCCCTCTCCAGTTCCTTAATGGTTTTTGATTAATTGTAGCTGGACAGATTCAAGATTTCTCTGCCTTCGAGCCCCAGGACTCTTTCCCAGATGCCCTTACACATCTCAGTCAAATGCTGTTTTCCACATCATAAGCTTATCTTCTCTTCTCTGGTTCAGTAGGTTCTAAGATATTTCACAGAGAAGGAGAGACAACACTGAGAAGCCCAAATGTAATAGCAATAGCACCTGTCCTTCCCTTGTGAGCATTGCAGGGTAATCTCTGCCCATTCCATTATTCAAAACTGAACTTAAAGCAGAAGTTCATAATCACCTTGCAATATACACCCAGTGCAACTACATGCTAAGCTCTCTGAGTAAAACACTTGGAGAGGTTTGTATTTTCTAAAAAGAGCTGCAACAATTTATTTGTACTCTGGCTTCTTCTCCATACATATTTATGGGTTCTGTTTAATCAAGTAAAGCAATGTGTGAAATTCAACAGACACAGAACCTCACAGAGAAGTCTTCTGTCTGGTTTAATTAAAGAGAAGAGGAAAACACCCAAGGATTCTTTACTGCAGTGAAAGTTAAAAGGATCAACAGGAACCACTGTGGGTGGATGAAGCTTCTACATCTTAATGACTTATGACATGTCTTTAAGTCCTCCAGGCTTTCAAACCATTATGATACAAGGAAGTTCACTGTGGTCACTAGGCAGACAGATATGGTCCCAGATTATGTACTACCAGTTGTTAAGAGGGAGAAAAACAAAACAAAACACCTTCTGCTTCAAGGAAGGAGGGAAAAACAACACACTATTTTATAAAAGTGTACAATACCCAGGATGCGGAGGATGAGGGCAGAGCAGACCTTACCCTGAGTTAAAATTCTCTGGTTCTAATATGCACATTGTGAGTGAGAAATAAGAAAAAAGCCAAATCTTGAGATTGACAATTAGGAAAAAAAGTAAAAGCCTATCTGTTCAAAAGAGAGAGATTCATATGCAAGTAGAATCACCATGCTTCCCCATATTCCCTTCCATTTTGTTTGGGTTGAGGCTTGATTTGTTTACAATATTTAGGGCTCCTTTTTAATGAGTTGTATGAAATCTGGCAGACACATAACCCCTTTGAACAACAAAGAATTTCCTGCATTAATGAAGGAGGAAAGAAAGCCAAGAATTAATTAATTACAACACATTAATTACTACATGAAACAAAAGTTCAAATAATCAGCAGGAATCACAAGGGTGAGGTAAAGGTGAAAGGAGATAAAATATGCACATTCTGTTTTGGTGATGGGCAAAAAGGGCCTCTTACTACCAAACAAATATATAAAAAAAATATGCAGCTTGAGTTTATTATTGTAGAAGAAAGGGAGCAAAATAAAAACAAAGAGATATCAACCACTGCTAACTAGAGTGAGTGGGTAGGTGTACAGAATTGCACAGCTTGTTCTGAAACAGATATATCACATGCTGAAAATGCAGCTAGAGACTTGGAGGAAAGTTTTGTCACAAGGTGGGATTAAAAAAATACCAGAAAATTATGAAACTTTTTCCTCTGAAACAGGGATTTCAAATTTTACATTGTAAAAATATGTGTGCATGCATGGGCAGTATGTGTGTTTAAATATTTACAGAAGTTACACTACTGAGGGAAGTGGTGCAAATGTCATTACTACAGGATGAATGCAATCATTTGTATCCCCATGGATGTACAAATGGAGATGAGGTTCTTCTTTTGCAGTGCATATTGGAATACCTCCTAGAGGAAAGCCAGCAGGAAACTGCATCCTGCTCATCCCAGTGTCTCAGTGTTTGTCTCTGCTATCTCCATTCAAATCAAAACTTTCCATTCAAGAGATAACAACAATTTAAAATGAGCCTAGCATTTTCAGTCTCGCATTTTCTGTCTGTTGCCACAGCTCAGAGAACAGAAGACAGCATTGCATGGTATGTACAATGGCACTGCCAAGTCTTGGTAGCTCTGCTAAAGCCCTGCCCTTGCTGATGACCAGGAAGAAGTGACTCAGGACCATCTTTCACACTTTCATTTAAAGGTTTACTGAGGAAAAAACCACAATCCTGAATACAAAGTATGAAATGAATGACTATAAACTTGCTGGATTAGCTAACCTGAAGAATTTTTTTCTGAGCCAAATGTTGGGATAGCAATTTCTGCCTTTAGTTACCTATAAGGTGGCCTGCAAATCATTTCACTGGAAGGGCAAGATGAACGTTTGTGGTTTTACATGTATTTCTGCGGTTCTAGGTTTCCTCAAAAGAAATATGGTTTTACAGTCATTAAAAGTTGTGGTTGATACAGATTCTTCATTTAGCAGTAGAGCCACAGAACATAAACCAGAGCTACAGGTGGAACCTTAGATTTCCTGCAGTGCTATTAACATTTTCCTTTGTGTGAACAGTCAATGTTAGATAGACAATTATGGGATGGGAGGCGTCTTTGGCACTTGTTTCTGGGTATCCCACAAGGCCAAGTGGAGCGCAAATCTCTTGCTCTAAGAAATAAAGGATGACAATAGGCTGCTAACTGCAAAAGAAAATGGATCAGTTGACTGCAAGACTAAGATACACAAGAGGACAGAAACAAGGCTCTTTGAGAGGAGGTTTGCTCTGAAGGGGACCACATCTTCAGCCCTGCTGCTCAGTGGACGCAGAACACTTCAGAGACAAGTCACGAGCTGCAGTAACAGCTCAAAAGAAACCCAGCGAGCTAGGCAGGGCTCACCCAAGCGCATCTGTGAGGACAGTGTTTCCTGGAAGTGGAGTGTTGCTTCCTCCTCTCATGGCTCTCCCACTCCAAGCACCGCTGGTTGTTTTGTGAATGGCCTTATTCACTGCATGCTGCACTTGCCTAGGGCTGGAGATCCATCTTCCCCCCTTCTCCCTCCTCTCAGCCTGCCGCTAGTTCCGATGGGATATTTTATCCCTGCATTAGCCTGCTCTCTGCTTCTCCCTCTTCCTGAGCTGGGCCTGTTTCTTCCTACTAATTATTCATGCAGGAGAGCAGATGGCAGGGGGAGTGGATTTCTCACTCGTTGGGAGTGTGCTAGCTTATACAGACACTTGGTTTTGTCACACAAAGGGGGAATAACGCCAACTGCAGAAAAAAGCAAGATATTCCAGAGCCTGATTCCTAGCATCCCCTGTTCTCTGTTCAAGCAATAATATATTTTGGGCAACACCACTCAGTTCAAAATGTGCATTTATGCCAGTTACATCACATTGTGCTTTTTCCTTCTCTTGTTTTAAATTTTTAACTAGGCTGAGAAAACAATTCACAGCATATCATTTATCAAAGTGAATGCAGATTTTTCATCTCAAGAAATAACTGCAGTTCAATAAAGTAACAAATATTTGGAAGCACTATTTTCAAGTCTGCAGTGGAAGCTTCAGTACTCATTTGCAAATATTTCACATTCAGACAGTGGAGGTAAATTGTGACGAGATACATAGAGCATGAGCGGAATTTTTGACTGGAGGACATTTCTACATACACCTTGTTTGCAAACTGCACTTCGGACACCCACCAACCACCCTACACCTAACTCAACAGCGAGGGCATTGCTGGGAATGTTCCCAATAGACAGCCTGTGCAAGCCATGCTGTTCCATAGTCCAGCAGTATGTACTGTCACAGAAAAAGGCCACTCCATGTTAGTTGGTCTCGTTACCCAGGGACGCTCCTAGACATACATAATTTATTAGACTGGATATAACTGTGCCACAGGTACCCACACAGGCATCTCAGTTTTCCTTGCCCAAGTGACCTTTTCATTACTATGCCAAAGATGTTGCCTCTGGAATACAGCTGCAATTATCATTGACAAAGCTTCTGTTACAGTTAGCATCCTCACCAAAACAAAATGCAGATGAGAATATATATACACTCACCTAGCCTTTGCAGTGTGACCAGCTCTAGCTGACATTATCAACAAAGCTACTGTTGTAGCCTCATTAAGAAAGAACAGCAATCAATCAAAAATTCACCTTATAGGATCTGCAGCAATAACAAAGTGCAATCACCTTTTGATTTATAATGACCTTCAATGGGTACCCCAAGAATGGCACAGAGAAATAAGTCATTGGCAAAGGCCGCTGGGGTCTGTGCTGTTTTAATTGAAGCAACAATGCTGTCTTTGACTGCTACACAAATACTGCCAGACTTTCAAGGGTTTTGCTGTTTTTCAGAAAGCCTGAACCAAAATGACCTTGCAGAAAAGTATATGCAACTGAAAACAACTATTCAGAAAGAATGGACAAGTCAACCAAGTCCAGATTTTAATCTGTGGTTTCAAAAGCTTCTCTCATGCTGTAAATTAAGGTGACTGAGTTGTAAATCAACAGAGTTGCAGTGAGGGAAAGCTGGTGAGAGAGGACCTGGTCTGATGTTTAGCACACTCAAGCAAAAGCCATATTTCAATTTTATGTCAGGAGAATGAGCAACAGAAGCCAATAGGCTTCCAAGCAGCAATTTACCAGTTCATCAAGGCAAGTCTTGCAGAGAAAAAGCCAGCAAAGAGGAATGAGAGGAAAAAAACCCAACACACGACAAAGTAATTTAATGTACTGTCTTCAGACATCAGAACCCATTTAATTAAATGTAAATTTAATACAAATGCCACTTTGCTTCCATTTGTCATCAGTGATACTAGACTGTCAAGGTAATACAAATGAAACAAGATACGTGTTTTCATTACATGTCTCACAAATAAAAGCTCCAGCAGTCTGAGGAGAAGAGGAATTACTACATTCCCTTGTTCCATCATTTGCAACATGCTGTGTAAGTACCTCCCTTCTGGAATGGTTTCTAGGATGGTTTATTCATCACCACAAAACTTAGGCTATTGTGGCTATAATGCACCTACTAATCAACTTCCATTTAATTGGGTCCCTGATACGTGCAATTGACATGTGACTTTTGTCACGAAGTTAGTCATTAACTCTTCTTTTCACACTACAGCAGAAAAAGTGGATTCAAAGGAGGTAGCTGTAAGAAAGGCACACTACATAATCCTTCAAGTTTCAACTGGGAAGCATGAACTTAGCTCAGTTGTGTTTTGGTCCATCAGTCATACAATGATCAATCAACCAATAAAGAGCTCAATTTCTCAAGCCCAAAGTTGTATGATGGGATTCTTAACTGCTTTAGACTCATATCCTTCCAGACCAGTTGAAGTCGAGACTTGGCCAAACACTTCAGACTGTAACAACGTTTTGTTGGATTAGGGAATTTAGCCACAAGATCATGAAAAGAGGTTTTTTGGGCAGTACTATTGTTAAGACAAAACCTGGAAACATGTAAGACTATTTACTGCAATAACAGACCAAAACAACATCCAGAATTGACCAGGATTCTCCTCTGAGCAGTTTAAGTTGTATTTACAGAGCAGAGCCCCGAGAAACCATTCTGAGCCACTTGTCATAGGGTTATTCCAAGCATTTAACCCCAATCACATTAGTACCCAAAGCAATGCTTTCCAGTCCTACTAGCATTTGCTATTTGCAATACCAGTACATAGAAACAACATTCTGGGTAACCCCATGCCACCTACTTGCTAACTTGGATTTCCTCATCCACCACTCCCAACTGCTGCTGACTCATTGGCAAGGTTTTTCTACTTCCAATTTGATGTAATTGCTTTATGCTGAGGCTCTATTGATCTGTTGAGGATGTGTTAATGGGGGAATTTCTTGACAACTCTGAGGCCACAGGTGTCTCCCTGCTGGCAAGTGAGCATGAGGAGTCAGATGGGCACAGGTGCTGGGTCAAATCTCAGTTTCTTTTTACTGACCACCACCTTTCTTGTGCCAGCAACACCACCACTATTTACATAGCCTAGCAGAAGCATTTTAAATGGCCACATGAAATTGTGATTGTTACTGCCTCTCCCAGATGCTAAGACAGACAGAAAAGCAAAAAGCGAAGCAGAAGTTAACAGAAGAACAGGCAGACTAAGCATGTTATCTACAGTGACACAGATGTTAATCCTGTGAGTTACTGAACCTAGTTATTACAGCCTGAGCTGTTGTTTAGTCTCCTTTTCCACATGGTTTTCAAAGTACTGTAGTTCTCCTCCTCAGGAACTGAACTGCTGTTCCGCCCACCTCTCACAATGAACAAAGCATTTTCTGTGTTTTAGGTGTTGCACATCTCCTCTTCAGGCAGCAGACCCTGCTGGGAGCCATACAGCCCTGGGCACTGCCACATCAGTTCTCACTCACTGCTTCTTCAAATGTTAGTAGTTCCAGGATTACTGAATGTTTATCTTGGGTCACGGCAATGACCAGGGTTGCTTTATAGGTCTCATAACTGGTTAATGAAACAGATATTCTGTTTATCATGAACAAAATCACATTATGTATCCAACCAGCCTCCTGATTGATTCCAAACGCTGAGGATTCCCTAGCCAAGTTTCCAGGTATGAAGTTGCCAGCACTTCAAACCTCACTATTCCTCAAGCCTTTGGATTGGCTTTGTTGCACAGATGTAGTCAAAACTGGGCTGAGCAGAATACACAAAGTATTCTGCTATTGTGCAAAGCTCTTTCACTAACACTTCCTGCAACACAATGTCATTTTGCCATTCAGCATGAGAATTGCTTGTGAAAAACAGACTAGTCCTTTTATTTGCAATGGTCCCAGCATACAAGAGGAGGATAAAATTTGAAGGTCCTCTGTGGCTCAGAAAGCATTGTTAATGCCCACCTAAGCTTTTGCAAGACATTCATTCTCTGGCCAGGCAAGCTGCACTGCAGCCAATATTAGAAAAAAAAGGAAAAACAAGTTGGTGTAATAAGGCAATTGCAAATGGGGTATGCAAACATAGAAGACACACTTACGTTCTTGTTTGGGAGATTTTTGTAAGCAGAAAAAATGGGGCCCAACTCAGTTGGTATAAAAGAAACACACTGAACCTGTCTGACCAGATTACAGAGATGGCACTATTAGAGAGCAATGCTGACACCGATCAATATATGCCACATGGGATTTCCGCCCCCCTTCCTCCAAGATTTGTTCTGTCACCCAATAAATTTGCTTTTACTTATTATGGCTTAGAGGCTGAAGATTTTGTATTCATCTGGCAGCACAGAGTCTCAGGAATTGTCTGGACTTGTCC
The DNA here is from genome assembly GCA_013400375.1 of Thinocorus orbignyianus. NCBI lineage: Eukaryota > Metazoa > Chordata > Aves > Ciconiiformes > Thinocoridae > Thinocorus > Thinocorus orbignyianus. Next base: position 759,085 of record VXBW01003570.1, read on the forward strand.
CAGAGTGAGCTTATTTTAGATTGTTCTAGCAACAAGGAAACCACTGCTTAAGTTTTTTTTATTTTCACTTTAGGTTAGAGTGGTAACAAATAGATATTCTATATGGACCATGGTGTTTGCACCTTTCCTCACCTCCGTGCTATCAGTAACCTTCTCTCCTGATCCTGCATACACACAAGGCTTCCTGTGCAGGGCTTGTCACTAAGATAAGTGACACAGCACAATATTACTTACCACCCTGCCCTCCAGCGTGCAAAGTAATTAGATGTGAAGCAGGAAAAGTAAAGAGGCATGTTGGTATATAGACATCCTTAGCAGATAACCATGGAGCCTTGGAGGTTCCATCTTTCTCTGTCCAGGAACATAAGCTCTGCACTCCTCGCTGCTCCTGCCAGCAAGCGTCGCAGTTGCACTTTGCTGCCTGCCACACACGATACTTAGTAGTCTGGATGGGCTCTTCTGCCAATGTCTAAGGTAAGCAACTCAGTTCCTTTGGCTGCCTCATTTGCCTCCAACAACAGCAGCCTGTTGTTGCCCCAGCCCCTCAAGAACGACTCAGTGTTAAGTTCTCCAGGCAGCTTGTATCCTATGCAAAGCTGATGACCTCTGCAGCCTATACACAGGGCAAAAGTAACAACCTGAGGAGGAGTCACCGGGTGTAGCAGTTTTGTCAACAAGCATATCTTTCAGCCTAAGTAGACAAAGTAAGAGGTGAGAGAAAGGGGCCTGCTGCGCCCCTTGAGAGGCAGAATTGCTGTAGGTTGTGCCATGGCTGTTTCACTGTCTGCATTTGGCAGAGTTACTTCCCAGAGGTTAGGGGACAGGCATCATTGCACAGCCAGAGTGCTGCTGTTTGTAGAGCAAAGGGCACCATAAAGCAGCAATGAAAAACAAGGATGGCCTATTAAGATGGCAGGAATAATAGGGATAGCCCAAAGCATTAGCCATGCAGGGCTTGCAACTAACTCATATTGTGGTTTAATCCCAGCCATCAGCTAAGCACCAACCATCCACTCACCCACTCACCACCCTGGTGGGATGGGGAAGAAAATCAGAGGGTAAAAGTGAGAGAATGGGCCAAGGTAAAAACAGTTTATTAATTAAAAAGAAACAACAACGACCACCCACACCAACCACAACACTACCAACTTGTAAGGAAAAGAGGGGAAAAAAAAAATAGGAGAGAAGTAAAACTTAAGACAGACAAGTGATACAAATGAAAACAATTGCTCCCCACCAACTGACCCATGTCCAAACAGTCCCTGAGCCATGCCCCTTTGCCAGCCTCCCCTCTAGTTTCATTGCTGAGCATGACATCACATGGAATGTCCCTTCAGTCAGTTGAGCTGTCCCCCGCTCCCAACTTTCTGTGCACCTCCAACCTACTTGCTGGTGAGGTGGTATCAGAAGCAGAAAAGGCCTTGATACTGCGTGAGCAACTGCTCAGCAATAACAAAAACATCTCTGTATTGTCAAGCACTGTTTCCAGCATAGACCCAAAACACAGGGGAAAGTGGGGTGGGAGTTGGATGCAGGGAAGTGCATAGGGGGTGTCCAAGTTTGGGTGGGGGGGTCAGTGGGCAGGTGGAGGAGTGCAGACACCACCTTGGGGTCCAGAGACAGAGGGCTGTCTCTGTCTGGCTGTGTGGGGTGTGGAATATGGTGGTGTGGATGGGGAAAAGAGGAGAGGGGACAGAAGACAGGAGAGCAGAAATGTGGACTGTGTGCGTTATGTGGGAAAAAAAACCCCAACAACCCTGAAGTGAAAAAAAAAATAAAAAAAAATTAAAAATGCAAAGGTCATATTTTCACCTTTTTATCTTTTTCCTTTCCTGGGATACTCCACAGCTTACTCAGGCAACCACCCCAGGATCTGGCAGTCTTCTATCTCATTCTGGAAAAGACATTCTGTGCATATTTGAAAACAATGCAGGCATTTTCATGATTGTCATATAATCTTCATATTGATGTTTATACCAGTTTGAAGTGGAGCAAAGCCAGCTACCTGTTGATTGAAAGTGGCTCTTGCTTTATATTTGTTGCTGTGGCAATCAGGGTCAGCTGAGCTGGTTGTTTAACCTGTGGAGGGGTTGCACCTGTGGGGAGGCATGGACAGGTCAGGTGACCCAAATTGACCAATAGGGTATTCCATCCCCATCTGCCATACTCAGTATAAAAGCTGAGGGATCAAAGAGCTCTTTTTCAATGTCTCTGCTATAGTGTCTTTCTTCAATGACTGATGTCTGAGGAGGACCCTGTCAATTTGTCTACCATTGATCCCCAGCAGTTTCAGAATCCTGTTCCTTCTGAATCCAGTCTGGAACTTTCCAGTGCCTATCAGTTCCACCTCCCTGGGAGGTTGATATGGGTTTGTATATATTTATATATATTGTAATCTATTTCATTGTTTCCTTTTTATCTTATTGTTAATATTTAATTGAAGTAGTTTAGTGTCGTCCCCCCCAGCCTCATAACTATTTCTCTTCTTCCTCTTTGTGGAGTGAGAGGTGGGAAAGAGCATCTATCCTCTTGTTATTGGCCAACTCGACCCAGACCATGCCAGTCCTCTAGCTCTGAGTCTTCTATGAGCTTTTAAAACTGCACTTCAGACCTGAAAAGAAGGATGCTAGCCCCTGGAATTATTTAACAACTTTTACTGACCTGACACTATCAGCTACACTAAATGAGTGGTGATTCTGGAGACAAAGATAGAAACAGTGTTGTGAAAACACACGGTTAACCCAGAACTTAATCCGCAGTGAATATCTAGTTGATTTGCTATAACCGTTATTACAGTACATATCAAAAGAAATTCCCTGTTCCCCTGGTCCACTTCACAGCATAAACCACCAACAGCAAACTGTTTCTACTTCTTTTGGCCAACAGTCTTAAACTTGATTCTGAATTTTTTCTGATTTTTCATATACAATATGACAAAATGTTAGGAACTTGGAGATTTTTAAACAACTGAAATTTAGGGGAAAGCCTGAATAGAAGCAACAGTCTTGCATTAGGACTACAGCAGGTTATCAGAAGAGTTTGAAAGTACAGTTTTTCAGTCTTATATTTGGGAAGATTTGAAGTTTTGACCCTTTCATTTTCCGTTGTCAGAATGAAATATGTAATTTCTGATCAAAAGAATTGAGCATCTCTGATTTGAAGACTTTCAGAAGTGTTTTCTTTCAGTAAATTTCTGTCTCTCTGGACCAAAGGAGAACCTAATTTTGAAATGTTTGAGCTCTCAAGGATTGAAAGCTCTATTTCTGAAACAGCTCTACTGGATATTTGGTGTACCACTTGGCCTTTGTGCTGGGAAGGAGCTTTGAAACCATCTTTCAGAAAATCGAATGAAGACAGCCCAATTCTGCTCTTTGGTCATGGAGTTTAGCATCACGTAGTGCTGACACCAAAGAGAATTTACATCAGAAATGACAGATGGCAAGATGGTTTCCACCACTTTAATTTCTGCCACCAGCTCTTGAATCTGAATCTGCCCGACACTACGAGAGCTCCTGTTTATAGCTGTTAAGGCTGAAAGGGTGTATTTTTCATGTCAGCAGAGCGGAAGAGTTGGTAATTTTTCCAGAGCAGAGATTACAGGGGGCTGCCAGGCAGCCATCAATTCTGACACACTATTCAGAGATTCCCTGTTGCTCTGTACCAAATGTCTAATCCACAGCTCAGGAAAGAACTGGAAGGTGGAGTACCAGCTGATATGCATATAATAAGCTGATATTTCTGCAGCACAGTGATTTTTCTAATAGTCCTTTAAAGATTATAAAATATACCTAACAGTTTGCTGGAAAAGCTAATATTTACCCAAGATTTAGTCTCACATACACACTGATAGGAGGCAAGCATTCAGGTGCACTCACTTAACAGCAAGTTCTCTGGATACTTCAATTGATCCAAAACATAATACAGTTTAGTTTGGAGATTGTAATAGATACAGGCAATATTATAAAATAGGACAGTAATTTTCTGCCCTTTTTGCTCTTTGCAGGTAAAGAAACAGCAAAAAAGGTTACTCATTAAAGGGCAGACCTGGGCAGGGGGACTGTCCTTACAGAAGTCTGTAGGACTGGCTAGGGACTGCTGAACATTGAGTCAAAGCCAGAGCTCTGTGCTTGAAATGAAAGCATAATTTCAGACCTGTCGGTGAAGTGATCTGGTACACTACCAATACTTGGTTAACAAATTGTGGCTAGAAGGGAACACAGCCTGCATAAACAGCAACCAACCCCTTCCCTGACTATCCTGTTCCCATGTGAAGGCACTGTTGCCCTTATTAGGTCACTGGATCCACTCTCCTGTGGAGAGAAAACATCCCTCAGGAAACAATGTCTTGGCTGTTTGTTGTTTAGGCATGTGTACAGATAACTCTCCTGCTCCTACCCTCAGAAAGTCTCCATAAGGCTGACTCCTACTGTTCTGGGCCATCTGGATGCATCGATTCTAAAGTACTGCAACAGAAAAGCAGTCTATAATGTACTAGAAGACAACGTGCAGTGTTAGCTGGGTACCAGAGATGAGGTAGATTAAGTACTCCCCTACAGTTGTCACGTGCCATTTGTGCTGTGCATGTAGGATGAGTGGGTATTTAACAGACACTGCTCCCACTTGAAACAAGATCTCATTGGCCAAATGATCCCAATTGTTTTACAGTTAATTAAAAAAAAAAAAAAAAAATCCTGATTAACCTGTGTAGCTCCCTACTGTGAAAAATAAAATAAAATAAAATAAAAATGATGGGTCAAATAAGTCACTTGTTACAACGTAAAGGCCTTCTAGCTCCCAATGGCCTTGGTTCAAGCCTTACCACTGGCAAGACAGTCTTTCTAACACCACTAGGAACAACAGAATTGCAACAGCTATTACTTTTCATTCTTTACTTAAGAAAATGATCCACCACCTAGAATTTGGCTAAAACATTTTCCATTGAAGTATAGCATTTGAAACACACTATGCAAATTGTGTGCCTGCTTTTGAGGTATTCAAATCTAGTAATCAAAGAAGAAGAGCCATACGGTTATACAGTGTAGTTACATACAGCAGGAACTCAGCTCTTACACTATTATGCACCTGAGGCAATTCCCCAACTCTCTTACAGAGGGAAACAGTAAATATACCCCAGGCCAATATTTTGTGTGATGTAATTCCAGCCAACAAGAGGGAAATTATGAGATTGTTCTGATGCAAATGCATCAGTAGGAAAAAGGGTCATCTACTGCATCCTGTACCATTTTCCTCACAGCATTTGTCACCCTGATTTGCTGCTCTTTTGTCTACAGAAGTGAAGGGTTATCCTTTTGTGCAACTACCTCCTTCTCCAGTAATTAATTTGTTGCTTGAAGGAACAAAACTAAATTAATTTTAATTTCATTTTGAAATAAACTGTGCTCTGCAACTCCTTTTACAGAAACTAGAAAGGACCTGATTTCCTTCTGGACTGTGTTGTTTTTTCTTAGCATTGTGTGCTTGGTAAATCATATTAGCACAGCATGAAGTTGGCACAAGATACACAATGCAGCCTGAACTGTAAAATCAAAACTGCTTGGCGGAAAGAATGAAGGATATTGTCCCCACCCACTCTATCCATGATATACAGGGAAGAGGAAAAGCACAGTTTGGCTATGTTCCTTAATTTGTCATTAAAACCTATAGATAAATTCTACAGCAGATTCCTTTTGACTGATGCTAAATGCCTGACTAATTCTGTAGGCTGAGATCAGAAGAAGTGACAGATCTATAAAATTTGCATTAAGTCAGTTTTAATATGACATATATTGTACTTTCTTCTCTTGGATCAGAATCAACTCGATGTTACTCTGAAGAGTTTTGCTCAACCTCTGCAAAGAGTCCTACCAACAGTATGGACTGGATGGTTAATAAAGAAATCCAAGATAATTGATGCAGGATCTATCCTTGATATATTCCCTGTCAAAAGGAACAACTTCAACTTTTCCTCAAGGTAGGACCTCTTTAGCATGCCTCACTGGATAAATTTGGCCAGGACACTCAATCCACTGAAGAGATTTTTTGTTATTAAACACCTATTTTACCATTCCCATAAGGCATCTCTGGATTTCAGATAAATTCAGATGCCCTGAAGGAAAAAGTTTTCATTTAAATAGCCAAAATTTTCTTTTGGATTGATTTGATGTTGAATAGCTGGTTTTCCTGTTCAAGTTTTCAATGAAGAAGGGGTTTGAGTATGACAAAATATACCCCAAAAGCAATAAAGGGGCTTGTTATCATTTTTATTGAAGTTCCCTCTGAAATCCTCTACTCTATTTTTATAACCAGCTTTGAAACTTACGTACTGATTATTTCACGTAGCAGGACTTCATGCATGCTGAAGATCATAAAAATGTAGTTATCTTGAAAGGACTCTCCACTTATCTTATTCACCCTAGCCATGAGAAGACTCTTCAGAAATAGGTTTAGAACCCCATTAGCTGCAATTACCCGCAGTTGGTACTGCTGAACTTCAACTGTTCCAGCTTCCCGAGGGAAGCTCGTGTTACAGAAAACTATTGTTTTTCTGAGACCTTTGATATCATTCTCTCAACATTTTAAATATCCACGGGTAATTCTAAATCAAGGTAGGGCAGAGGGCTCACAAATCTGAAAGAAGGGGAGTGAGGATTTGGTTCAATTTCAAGTAACAACCGACAAAGCAGCTCCTGACTCAGCACCTTGGACAGGGATACAAAAGTGGGTCCACTGTCCCGGGAGGGCAACTGCCTTCCCATGGATAAGCCCACGCATGAACCAACAGGTCAGGAACACTCCAAGAACTCCTAGAGTTTTGATGCTAGCAACAAGAAATTTCACAGTCAGGGAATAAGTGTGAAGAGAAAAAGTGGATGAATCATGAACACAATCTCCAAATCACCTGCATTACAGGTTTAGTAAAACCCTGCAGTAGCTGCAATGATGTGTGAGGTGAGGAGTACTTTTTCACCACCACAGTTGTGTACTGTTCATAACATTCAAATTCCACCCAAGGATAAGCTATACGAAGAAAATAAAAGTAGAAATAAAAAGAAAATTAGGGCATGTGTAGTCATAGAGTTGCTATTTCTGCAACTCATGATAGCACAGCATAACAGTATGCAGTGATAACACTGACTTTCCTTTTTTTTTTTAAAAAAAAAAAAAAGGAAAAAAAGGAAAGAAAGAAAAAAAAAAAAAAGGAAAGCAAATAATATGATAAACTCACTGGATGGGATATATCCAAGTCATAAAAGGACTTAAGACTCAATGAATTCTCATGAGAACAGCTAAAGAATACACTGAAGTGCTCTAGCATTTCCTAGGTCTCTCAATCTCTTTCTTTTTTGATAGCTTGTTCCAAGAAAACCAAAGCCCCAGTTTTTTCAGTCTTACTTTTAGTTATCGACCTCGGCTTATTCACTAGAGAGGAACAGTTAACCTTCCAGCAAAAGTACCAATGCATACACTAAAGAAATGGCATAGAATGAGTGATGTGAAGTCTGAAATTAAACCACACTAACGTTTTAAGCTCTTGAAGAGATTAATGAAGACAACCATTAAACCAGAAAGAGATATTCATTGAGGGTACCTGCTTATTGCAACACATCACAATAAGCTGCCACCTACTGAACTAGAGATCTTCAGTCTAAAATATTTTTAAAAGATGTAACTTTTCTGAAGAGCTGCTTTCAGACTACATAAATTTTTATTAAGCTGTGGAGAAATATGGTCATATAGGATCAGAGATCTGACAAATGCCTTCAGTCCCATGGCAGTTTACTACAACTTATTTGGCAAGAAACATTAGAAATTAGGTTAGATAATATCTAGACTGGAGGTTTGAGTTTCATCAGCACATTTAGCCTGGGCATTCTCCAAAAGGACTTCACCCCATTTAAGAAGAGCTGTATTGACTGCATGGACTATTGCCAATGAAGGCATAAGGCATGCATGTTGTCCAGGAAATCAGTTCATGCTGATGATGTACAGGTCTTTAAGAAGGCTCAGACTAAGATTTTTTTATTTTTTTTTAAACTTGTCTAGTCTTAGAGCAGCGCTTGCCAACAGTGCTATGCCATGATTAGGGGGAGTTTGAAAAAAATGTCCACATTTGTTTACTCGAAAGACTTTACCGAAGATTAGCAACAGCTGCATATGAAACCTTGAGGAATTTTGTATCAGAAGGAGATCTAATAAAGTACACATTGAATTTTGAATTCAGGCAAATACATTTCTACCTCCCCTGAGAGGGGAAACAAAGCTGCTACTGCAGCAGAATGTGTGAGTGTTCCATTTCAGAGCTATATGTAGTGAGACTAATATTATCTTTGCATAAACGTCAATAGTAAGCCGTCCAGAATCTAGAAAAATAGAGCTCATGTGGAGGCACACACACACACACACAGAATTACATATATATGTCTTTTATATACATGTATATAAATATAAATTGCAAAGAGCCAGAAGGAAGTTGGCTACATTTCAATTTTCAGTGGAAAAATCAGTTCCACAGACTAGTCAATTATTCCCACAGGGTGAAGACTGGAATATTTTCTGTATTCTTACTCAATATTTTCTAAACTTCTGTTATCACTCTGAAATATGATACAGGGCAGAAATATTTCAGCATATGTTTGATATTTTTATTAATGAGGGGAAAAGTGAAGAAAATACTGCATTAGTGCATTCTGAGGGACTCTGTGGAAATAGATAGGGTACCAGTTTGACTAAAAGACTGAATCCTGGCCTAAATCAACTACTATGAAAAATTTAATTATTTTCTCTTGTTAGGGAGTTTCTCTCATGCAAAAGCATCCAGACTGAGCTGCATACTTGACTCCCATAGCTAGGAATATCACCTAAAGCATGTTCTCTGAAGTAATATATTAATCAAAACCTGAAAATCTGGAGCAAGGACTAAAACTATTGAAACAAAGGGGTCTTAAAGGGAGCAACTGGAGTTTTAGATGAGTCAGATCATCTAGATTATCCACATCAGTTTAACTTGGTTTAAGATACAACAGCTAGGTGTTGCTATATCTTTTTCTGAAACTTAAAGTTCCTCCAGAAGATGTTGTCACCTTTTCAGAGGAAGCTACAGACCATATCAGCACCAGGTATCTCCAAGTGTTGGGTACACTAAGTTACATTTCCATGGATCTCAAACAAATTAGAAACTAAAATGTTAAACTGCAGCTTGACTTGAATTAAACTAATTTTCTACTGATGCTCCTAAATAACTATATACTTCTGTTCCCTGCGAATGAGGAGTCAGATTCTCAGTGTCCTCTCCTTTCCCCCTTCATCAGTTCCCACACTGAGTTCCAGGAGAAACCAAACACCAGCCTGCTCACCTGAAGTATACATCTTCAAGCAGTGAAAACCTCCCTCAGCACAGTAAGACAACAGGACACATGGCTGCATGACTGAGGAGTGACTTTTATAGTATGCTGTAGCAAATTGAGTAACAGACTATGGGATACAACTTCATCTTTGGAATATTGACTTCTGGAGCCATATGAGCTTCACTCTTGGAGGCTGGAAGTACATCCACTCTTCTCCTCAATTTACACTGTCCTGTCACTTTGACTTCATGTTTACAGTTCTGCGTGGTATTTTAGTGCTACAGGAATATGAAGCTTAACTATTGATGAACATTGCATGTCATACAATTTTTTAAACACTATCTGCAGGATAAGTGCATTTTTTACTTATTTTTGGTGGGACAGGCCAGCAAATATGCTAGGAGAGCAGAATGGATACAGAGCTGCTGCCTACTTCACATATACCAGAGCCAAGGAAGCCAGGGAGGAGCAGGGTATGTATGTGAAGCAGTAGGTCTTGCTTGGAAAGGGAAGAAAAGAGTAGGCCTACATCCAGGGATGCTACTAGACCAGAGAGAGTGGAAGAGATTAGTGTTCTGCAGATGCACCCAGATAGCACAGCTGCAAATGGACAACTTACATAATTTAATGAAAGCAGCTGTTTAAGTATCACCATCAAGTGAAATTCTGATCATCCTCCCCACCTGACTTTTAAAAAAAAATGACAAGAAGGAAATTGGTAACCCCTCCCTTTCCACACAGGAAAAGATAGTTTGGCACCCCTGAGTACTGTCAAACTGGAAAAGGGGAGCACAATAGAAAGGTTTCTAGCCTTTCTCCTATTGGGTTTGCAGTGGAAATCACAACTATTGATAAATGTGTTGCTAAATGTGCAATATATGTTTACTCATTTTGGCTCATTTGTCTCCATTGAACCAGTCAGAGAAAATTAATCTCCTAGCTGGAAGTAAGGCATTGTCAGAGCCAAACTCTTCCAGCTTGTCTACAGGGAGCTCCTTTCACTATGATTGAAGGCCTGTACCACACTACTGAGCTGCACCTCATTAAATTAGCAGATTTCAGAGAGCTGCTTCCTTCCTACCAACACCAGACCAGTCAGAGCTTGTTGCTGCCATCAGGAATGAGCTGCCGCATGGCACAAAACCACGTACATTTGTTTCAGCTAGAGGTACCTGTCATTAGGAGCCACACAGTCAGGTTAATAATAATTTCAGTACCGAGGTTTTCTGCCTCCCCCCATTATGAATAAGAAACAGATAACATGTTCTATTTTTGTTTCAGCAGCCTGATTTGCTTCTGCTGGTTTTAGGTGACTTCCATCAACTTTAAAAAAAAATGTGCATATGGCAAACTCTTTGACTCAGATTTGGGTCAGTGTGAAAGACTTCATTAGCAAAGCCCCTCTTTTGCTGCACAGTATTCATACACTTTATGAAATCAAATATTTAAACACATCTACAGACTTTGTTCCACCAATTTGCAGAGGAAGGTGGGAGGGTAAAAATGATTCATTGGAGGCGTGGCCTTCAAAAAGATGCTTTTCTTTGCAGGACAACCCTTCCAGATAAAAGGAAAAGAGCCTCCTGGAGCACCTACTGAAAGTAAGAATAAGGCAACTGAAAGCACAAATAAGGCAAAGCAGTAATCCTGTCCCCAAACCCAAGATTAAAACCTATTGTTTATGCAGCTGAGTAGTTCAAAGTGGCTAATAAGAGGTGTTTTCAGTAGTTACCATGACTATTTAATGGGTAGTCTCAGCTTAGAATGGTGAAGCTGAAAAGCCTGTAAGGAACAGTATTTCAGACTAAGAGATGCAAGTATTCTCTCTGGCCTTAGGGTTTTAAGATGAGGTCTCATCTAACTGTTCCTGGATAAGTGTCCACACTTCAGGTGGTGCTCCGTGTAGTGTCAGGGTGGAAGGGCTGATTAGTATCAGCATCTGCTCCTGAAATCGAGCATGCCATGGAACAGCAGCATTAGATCAGTACATGGGAGCTCTGCCGCTGCTAACAAGCCTTTCATTGCAGCATAACTGGAGGTGCTGCTGTTCACTTTGTATCCCCTTCCAAGTATACCAGAGAAAGCTTTAAAAGGCAGAACTGGAGACAGAAAGTCTGTCCATGCCATATCCCATGTGTTGGTGCCCAGTTTGCTTTCTACATTACCTCTCAGAGTCCACTCTACGTGTCTGAGAAGCCTGTGAAGTTATATGCTTTGTTACTGTGTTCATGAGTCTTGATAGGACATTCTTTTGAAGGTATAAAATCAGCTGCAAAGAAGTGATTCCACTTGGCTAACAAGCATAGCACTAGTGTGTTGCACTGCACACTGCCACCTCCCTACCAAAGCACAGCTCAACCTAGAAGTATGAGAAGAAAAGAACAAAGGCTTGCCTTAAGAAATTTTTTTTTCTGATTTTTCTTGCTGTTAAACATTGTTTTCATCTAACCAGGAAGATTAGAGAGGACTTGAACACCTTCAGAATATTGCTGGAGATTTACCCTTCCAAGTTGTGATGTCTCCTTCTAGCAACTGTAGCTACCACACATTAGAGCGGGTCACAGCACTGCTCAATGGCCGAGGACAGGCAACCAACTAAGCCACACACAGGCTGTGCAAAATGAATGTGCCATTTTTACTACTACTTTGTCTGAAGGATGTAATTCAAAACTCAAGAATTTACCTTGCTGAACAGCCCAACGATTACCTCTGATCCTTTTCTCACACCAGACCTTCTAAGATTTTACTGTCTGCTGGAAAACAGCACTGAACCGTGAAGGGTATCGAATGTTACCCAACCTCCAGCAAAAGCAGTGCCTTCAGGTGGCTTCCCCCCATCTGAACTGAGTTTAGTCTCTTAAACCAAAGTTAAAGAGTATAAATAGACCTGATACATTGGGGAAAGGAGGGGAAAAAAGGAAGTGTAACTTTATATTAAAGAGAGAGCAAAGACATAGCCATGGGAAGACCTTTCCTCATATTCTGCCTTGTAGCAATTACTGCATCTCTTGTGCTTTGGGATGCCATCTTTTTATGTTTTGTGAGACAACTTCTCTCCTTTGTTCGCTTCCCACCAACTTACTGACTAGAACATAACCGATTGAGCAGTTCCTGAAGGCCAGTAAAAACACATTTCTGTATTGACTACTACCACTTTATTAAAGGAGAAAAACAAAAAGGAGTGTGTTTCAGCAAGAGTTGGAGAGACAGCTCAGCTTGTGTGGGCTGCAAATCACTTTTGGACCTGCAACATGCCCAACTGAATTACTGTCTCTCTGTCTCACTGGCATGGCTGCTGAAGAACCAGATTGCCCTAGTCTCTTTGGAGTTCTTTACTATTCAGAGGTTAGGGCTCAAGTGCTCATGTTTAAATTTTATTTCTCTCACTAACTTCCTTTTGCTCAGCTAGGTTATTGCTTTCAGTAAATGGGCTGCTTGAAACTAGCTGAATTTTCTAAGTCAGGATAAGGCTAAGACATCTGCACAGAAAAGGCTTTGGGCAAATGTCTTTTTAAAAAGCTTTAAACGAGTATGCTTAATTAATGGCTGAATCAGATTTCACTGTTTGTGTGATGCTTCCTCATTGAAAAAAAAAAATAATTAAAAATGTTTCTGTGGCAAGAGGACTGGGAAAGTGAGCCTTTTCGATACTCCTCTGAAACATGTTACTGGTAGGAGCCACAGTCCTTTGGAGCTTCCTGGGAAGGGAGCTGCAAGCTTGGGCCTTCTCACCAGGGCCCTGTTCAGCGTAAAGTTAACTAACACACAGGGTCTTTCCTGCATGATTGTAGCCAACCTCGGTATAGACCAGGTAACACAGGAGTACCCCCATTTACCACAACCAAGCCACAGGCCATTAAATGGAGAAAGTTCTATCCATAGCTATTCTGATGCACAGTGACTGGGTCTCAGGTCCCCTGCTCCTACCTCCTAGTTCTTATACTGATGAACTTTAAATTCAGAGCTTTAAATTTTTCAAAAGCAGAAATCTCATGGTATGCTGCTAAATTCACCAGGTCAAAGCCATGATACCACTAAAACACATCCAACCTGTAAACTGAAGGTGACAGCCAACTTTACAGCTGCAGGCAAGGGAAGTTTTGGCAATAGACTCTGCAATTCTAAAGAGCACCGAAGGACACATGGATCACACAGGTTGTGAGTCACATTACAGCTTTCTGCCAACAGCCACCATAAAGCCAGTTGCACAGAACTCTGTTTTTCTGCTTCCAATAACACCACAGAACAGTCTACCTCCTGCCATGAGATAAGCCAGCAGTTCAATAGAATCCATACAATTTCATCATGGATCTAAAATATAAAACATTTTATTTCTAGAAGTATATTTCTGGAAGGATGAAGACCGTCCCACACCCAGCTTCCCTTGCTCCCTCAAGAAAACTATTTTCAGAGACAGCTTAAATATCTGTAATAGCTACTTGCTTATCAAACTCCGTTGCCTTAAGTACATGAGAAGTAGAATATCATTCAGCCAGCACATGTAACATGCAGACTAACACTAAGTACAACTTTTATTATTCAAATTATATATGTTTTATGAATTTACTTACCCACTCACTAAAAATGTAGTGCATCTTTTGCTGGACAAAGCCTCTATCATAGAGGAAAATGTGTGCTGGAAGCAGAAAACATCAGTGCTGGGTTTTAAAAAAAAATAAAGAGGAAATTTGTGTAAATGTGCTTCGGAAGCAGCATGTTAAAAGGGACTTACTAACCAAGAAGGAACAAGATTTCCAAGGCAAAAGCTGGGAAACATGAATGCATCTTAAGATATGCTCATTATAGTGTGTAGTACACTCCCAAGATTACAGACACTTGTAATATATAGACTGCAAAAACATAGATGAAATTACTATATCAAAAGGAATATAATTAGGGGACTACAAGTAAGAGCATTTTGAAGGAGTGAAGTTTTATTGTGCAGTTACTCTAAATGCTCTTGCACTCCTTTTAGAAGGAACATTTTAAGGCCCTTTTTTTGTGATTTCCTAACACACCCAATCAGGCTTCAGAAAAAAAATCCCTCCTCCCTTCAGGTTTCCCCATCATGGCTCTTCCATCTAATTGGATTACCTGCTACGCACATTCTCCATGCATAAAAATATTTCATTTAAGAACAATTATAAACAATGGATTTCTCAATGAACAGACCAGTTCTGTTTGGCAGGCCAGCTCCTGTAATTTCAAAGCAACATGTTCCATTTAAAAAAAAATACGCAGGAAATTGAAATCACAGGTTTCCTTCCCTCACCTAATGAGGTTAATGGTGCCCAAGCTCCATGGGGAAGTCAGTTACAGCTTTGAAGGCTTAACTGACAGGCTATTAATTCCATAGTTTCCACACCAACTGCTTAAATATTTAATCTCTTGACATGTCTTAACGATATTCCTCACTGCTAAAGGTTTAGCTTTGTGAAGGCACTTACTAGCTGCCCAGAACCCTACTGTTGAAGTGCCAGTAGAGTCCTGCAGGAAACCAGCAACCAAAGAGTTAAAGCTGGAGATAATTGGTATACACATAATAATTGTAATGAGCCCTCATTTGGACCTGCTTAATGAGCATAGCAGATTATTTGTGACACAACCGCAAGCAAGTGAAAGACCCCAAGTGAATTTGATGCATTCCTATATGGCATGGCTAAGAACAGGGGCTTTAGCAAGTTTAAGGAGAAATGTGAGAAGGCAAATGGGGTTAAACAGCTTAGATGGCAGCTGTTCTTGTCCCTGAAAAGAAAATGTGTTCAATTATTCATGTTCAGCTTAAACTGACAATGAAGCCAGCTTCAACAGAGCAATTCTTCTGCATTATTCATACCATGGAGTGAGCAGAGTCTCTGCAATGAGATGTTTTTGAAGATGGATGAAGCCTACAAATGGTTCAGAAGCTGGGCTTGTTCATAAACTCAATGAGGAGTGTGTGTGTGAGAGAGATTTAAACATGAAAATCTATTGGGTGACTAGATAAGGCATACAACATCTAGAAGCTACAGAAGCTTGGAAACATCATTGAGGTAATTTTTCAACCATCAGCAGGAGAAAGCAGTGAAGTTTCCATCTCAGGTATCTGGTCATTGTCTCTGTTATCCTGCAGGACGCAGCAGCACCAAGAAAATCCATTTAACATATTGGTTACTGCATCACAACAGGCCTTTTGTGCTCACTCCTGCATAACTGTAGGGCCAGGGAATCTCAGTTTCTCCAAAGACTGCAGCTAGGCTTCAGAGCAACTTCAGCAGACAGCTGCATCTCTCTCACGGAACTCAAACAGCTGTGCTACTCTGGCCATCAACAGCTGGAGAAGCTGATCAGGTTTCTGGGAATCACAGAGGGCAATCAAGGTAGTACACCTGCAAGTGCAGTATCTCAGAGGTTATTTTGTGAGTACAAATTTTAAAGAAGTCTGGAAGTATGCTTTGGCATTGTGTCTCTTGCTTATGACTGTGGAGCAGAGCTCTCGTACAGGAATTATAGGGGTCTATTCAATGAAAGCACCACACAACCACAAGTTCACTGGAAGCAGATCTTGTAGCTTTCAAAGTCACCCCTTCCATTCTTCTCTGAACCTGGTGTTCTTCAGAGCAATATCCTACGTTGGCACATTCAGAAACCCCTAATTTCCCTACAAAGGCTGTTTATTTGGGCTGGAGAGACACAGCAAGTCTCTTTAAACAAGCCCTGTTCTGCAGGCAAAGAAGAGATTGTGCTTTCAGCACAGCTAAGAAGCCAGTTTTTCAGGGGACGTCAGAAGATGTCCCTCAAATTGGCACAGACCAAGATGGCTGCCTTTCACTCCAGGTGATTTTTCCAGTCACCATAAGAGCTCTGCATGAGAAACACTGCCTCCATTTCTAATCTAAAGGAAGCAGCTATACAACAAAGCCTTGTCAGTAAATTTCACCACTATTAGCAAGCCAATACAGCTTCTTTGGGCTATGCCACCACATTTATTTATAATCACAGGCATGCAAACCCAGCTACAGATACATACCTGAGGCAAGTAAGGGGCTCTAAACTCCAAAAAGGAAGGAGATGTGAAAGAAAACCACATTTATAAAGTCAGAAGACCACTGACTACAGTCATATAGGACTGAGCATCAATACAGCCCTTGAGGTGCATGGAGAAAGGTAAGTATCCTATCCTACTGTAGATAGTTATGCAATCCAGTGAGCTCATGGGGTAATACTTGCCACCACAAAGGAGAAGAGGATAGCAGCAAGCTCTAACTTAAGGCCATAGATGACAGAAGCTCCTTTTAGTACTTTACATTTCATGAATGATGAGAACCATAGACAGCACAGCTCTCTAATCCACATTGGGGATCTTAGGCTGAACTCTCACAGCAAGCCTATGCCAGTGTAAAACCAACAAGGCACAGCAGAAGCCTTGCACTGCCTCATCTACATTACTGACCCCCAGTGAACATCCATGTGCACATGCTTTCTAGTGACTGGTGACACTGTGTAAAACTCAGTATTCCAATCAGCCTCACCTGTGTTACATTACAAAATCCCTTGTTCCTAGTCTACACAATCATACTTCTTATCAACTCAGTTATTCTTCCATAATCACTTTATTTCAGAGACTGAAGTTTGCCATGTACAGACCAGACCTAAAACTTCTGTTGAAGTTTCTGCATCAAGCCCAGAACCCATCTTTGGGATACAGAGCGTTTTGAGAACCAGAGCCAGGCTTTTAATCAAGATTTAAGTCACAGAGTCCTCATGTCCTCCCTGCAATTAGTCATCCCATTAACCAATTATCCTCGCTGTTGGGAGCTGGAACTCAATTTTTAGTCAGACTTTGTCTCAGTTGAGGTGCCAAGTACTGTGTATAAGAATTTTCTCTTAGCTTAGAGAGCCATCTAGCAGTAGACTCAGCACCTTGGGAAGTCTTGTAGCACATTAGTCATCTCATATAAGCAAAGTATGCATGAATTTTGCTACATCCATTTTCCTAAATTAGCCTCATAAACATTTTCCAAACCTTTCCACACCTCTCCCACCACCAATTATCCTTTATGAAATGTACACACCACAGACAGCTACTATGGAAGTACTCAGGGACTTAATAATGGGGTGACAGCATTACTATTTTCCAGTTTATCATTTTATTGACCTGTTAATTGCAGAGTCGCCTTTTACTACCCAAACCAATTGATTTTCTGTGCTTTACGTATTCTCACATCATACGTTCCCAAAATGGTATAAAGTATCTTGATACTTCACTGTGCTTTTTATTGGAATAATAATATTCTGGATGGAATTTCAAAGATCAACCTGGAGTTTATGGAGGATGTTTTATGGAAAATGTTTTATTGCCAAGAGGAACCCAAGCTAAACATAGCAACATCCTGTCTTTGCATGTATACCACAGGAAAGTGCACACCCTTCCCTCGAGGAATTCTAGACCTGGTTTCTCTTCCCTTACCAGCCTTGGCATAAACCACAGCACTGAAACACGATGCCAGAAAATGACATTTCTTGGAACTGAGACTTTCATCCATGAGCAGAAACCACACTCATTTTAGCAGCACGATTACAATAGCAGCACTAGAGTAAGAGGAAAAGGGGAAAGAAAAAAAATAAGTCAAGTTCAAGAATAAAGCTGAACCCCGGTGCAGGGAGAACATGGTCAAATATTTATCCCTTTTGAAGATGTATTTGTCATTCAGACAAGTGACAGACACCAATCTGAGTTTGTTCATAGTCCTTGAATAAACTCATTGATGTAGGTAACCCCAGATTTACACAAGCCAGAATCTGGCTCTGAGCATTTCAGAAGAATCTGTCTTAGAGGGGGGTTTCTGGCAATACATCAGTCCTCAGACAGACACAGATCTGAGGTGAATGGCAAAGCAGAGCCCATGCAACTCTTCCCCTCCTGTGCCCTCAGGCACCCCTTGGTTCCTCCACTACTGAAGAAAATGTGAGCTGGCAAAGCTGCAACAGAGGAGAACCAGGAGATGTTGACAGTAGAAAAGTGAACCCATCATGGCCCTCCTGGTAAACCTACGTGAGTCAATCTCTTGGGTTTGTATCATTCAATATAGTTGCCTTCAGGGATATCCACTCTGCATACCTGAATGCAGCCAGAAGGCCAGACTGGTAGCAGGCACCTAGGCCACAAGTTTGGGATACTCTGACCTCATTTTTATTATTTATTTTAACAAGGGAAGATTTTTATTTTTTTAAGGAAAAAATATTTTTTTTTCATAAAAATATGACAAAAGTGAAGCTTATGGGTGCAGGAAATTAAAATAGTATTTTAAAATTTAAAAAATACATATGATGATATTTAAGATGCTCAAAAGTAAAAAAATATTGTAGTTTTTTTCTCTTTAGGGAGGACTCCTATTTCTTTAGATATCTTTTCTCCTCACAGGCTTATTAATGGAATAACGTAATTCCTTCAGACCACTAACAGGCTCCAGGATCAAAGCATCACTTCCCCAGCTATTATTCATCTAATTGCATGCGTTTATAACAAGAATAAGCTACTAAATTTCCTCCTATGCTGAAAGAAAAAAGAAATAAATCACAGTTTATACAAAGTCAGAAGTTAGCCCTTCCCTTCAAGCATCTTGGGGAGGAGAGTCGGGGGGGGTGTCACATAACACAGAGGTAAGTGTTTCCATAACTTTATGTCTTCTAACAGAAGAAGACAAATGAACCTATTTTCCCTTGTGGAGTTGGTGCTAGTGTGCTTGTAGAGGCTTTCTGACAAGGATTTCTGTGGGACAGCCCTGCCCGCCCATGAGCGCAGGTACTGACCGCCCTCATCCCCAGGCAGGAACGAAGCCATTCTGCCCTGCCACCAGCTTCGCAATCCATGCCTTCCCTGCTTTTTGTTTTCCTGGATAAGCATCGATATTTTCCCAGCAAGTGTGATCAGGAGGCACCATCTAGTGGCGCCTAGAAACTCAATTTTTTTTCATTTAGTTACAGTTTCTGAGACTTGCAGAAACAGTTTGTATTATTATCTTCCAGGTAGGGAAGGAAATCTAATATAGGGAAGGCAAGACAGCCCTGCAGAAACAGGTATAACAAGAAATTGCTCACTGGCATCCTGGACAGGCTCTAGACTATATTAAACTTCACAAAAAACCTGAACACCCTGTTAGTTCACACTACCCACTGAGTGAAACGGAGCACAGAGGTGTTACCTGTTACCCTGCCCCAGGATATTCAAGCTTCCAGAGCTGGAAGTGGTGTTCCCAGACCTGAGGTCTCCTGTGTTAAAACAAGGGCCTGCAAAAACCACGGTCCTTGTAACAAAGGATGATCCTGAAAAACAGGTAGCTTTGTCAAAGGATGCAACTCCATTTGATGATGTGGCTGTCTAATGCAAAAGTCAGCATAAGGATAATTTTAAAGGATTTTAAAAACTCCTAGAGTTTTTTTAAAACCTGCCTTTCCCGCAGTTTTCCCCTTTGACAGCTACTTGTATTCCTTCTTTATGAAAGCCAGAGAAGCAGACACTGATACAGAATAAAACCCATATCTTGCCTAGGACTTAGCATTTGCAGTCTGTCATTAGTTATGTGCACTCAAATGAGTTATTTGGAGATAAGCACACTATGAATTTCATGACCTTTAGTTATTCCATGATAACATGCATAGATTCTCATCCCTTAGCAAATACAGGATTTTTTGATGTTCAGCGAAGGGGCAATGAGCTGCTTGCACAAGTTTTTGGCTAGTACACACACAGCATCTGCTGTAGTTATACAACACAGCATAAGGTTTCAACCTTTCTTACCTTCCAGAAGCATATCACGATGTCTATACTTTATGTTTACTTCAGCTTTCCTATCTCCTCCACCCAGCAAGCCAACTTCCCTGGAAACTTCGTTTAGGTCAAAGTCCCTCAACAGGCATTTACTCAGTCTCTGACATAACTTTCCAAGCATGAACTCAGCCCTCCTCTAAGAGTCTCATAATGTCTCACAATACTGTAAGCTCCAATACTTTTCATAAACCAACACGACCTCAAACCAAATAGAGGTAAGGGCTCTCTCCTGGACTTTTGGAGATACCCACCACACCCACCAAAGAAACAAAGATGTTTTGGGACAATCTGCTTGGATGTAATGAGGCAATAGGGAGGTGGCAAAATAGCTTGTTGGTTAGAGAAAAGGCAGGATTGTGGTAGTCAGCTTGGTAAGAAGCACTGACTAGAAAAAGCCACTCAGCCACTTCTCTGGCCATGGGGATCCTACAGCATGGCAGAGCAGTGGGGAGAAACCATGGTTTCTGTAGAGAGGTTACAGGAGTGGCTTGTTCCTGCTTCCTGGGGCAGAAGGAGAAAGCCAGAAAACTCATCCTGTGTCNCTTTAGGTCAAAGCCCCTCAGCAGGCATTTACTCAGTCTTTGACATAACTCTCCAAGCATGAAGTCAGCCCTCCTCTAAGAGCCTCATAACGTCTCACAACACTGTAAGCTCCAACACTTTTCCTAAACCAACATAACCTCAAACCAAATAGAGGCAAGGGCTTTCTCCTGGACTTTTGGAGACATCCACCACACCCACCAGTGTGAGACAACCAGTTGATTGCCCAGGTGATACAACACAAACGAGGCTGAGTTCAATAGCCATCAATGATGCTGGGCAGCAGTTTTTTAAGTGGGGAAAATCCCATTGTGGGAACAACATTGAGGACCGGTTCTCCTGGAGTATGTTTTGAAAGCAAAAGAACCAGTACCTCAGAATTTAGAAATGAATTAGATTAAATCCTTTGTCACAAGCCTATAATGACTCACCTTAACACATAAAAATTTTTAAAGAAAGATAAAATTCCAGGTCCCAGTATTTTTAAATAAAAAATATTGCAAGTCCCAAAGATTTTTATATCCTTCAAGCACTTTGCAGTCCAAATTACTTCTCAACCACTCTAAGCAAGATGGCTAATTGAGTGACAGCGCCTGACACAGAAGATGACACTTGCCCACAAACCTCACTAGGGTTTGTAAAGGAGAAGGAAGCCCTCAGCTTTTAGGAATAGAGTATTTCAAGCTGCATTACCAAACCCTAACTGAAAACAGATCTGCCTCTGGGCTGTAGCTGCCAACACATCAGCCAAGGGAACCATGCAGTTGTGGGTGGTCTCCAAAGCACGGATGGCTTTATAAGTATTATCTCTCACGTAGTTGCCCTGACTCTCTATCCAAACATCGTAAGAGCTATAAATGAAAAAGACTATGAAAAGCTGTCACAGAAGTAAAGGCAACATTATTAACTGTTGCTTTCTATATGGTCTGGTTATGACATAGATGGAGTATCTCTTAGACTTAATAAAAGGCAAACAAGACAATGTGCAAAGTGATGAAATAGGACTTCATCAACTTTTTTTTCTTGTATTTTACTTTTGTGTTGGTTTTTTTTTCCTTTTATTAAATAAAGCTCAGAGGTCAAACAGGACTATGCATTGAGGTAAAATGTTTAGATGTACACAGGTCTTTACATTCCCAAACAGTAACCTGTTCCTCAGATGACAAAATCACTTTGTTTTTTTCCTGATACCCTTTTGTTTTACTGTCCATGTAGCATGTGCTTATCATACAATGTTGCTGGCAGAGAAATGAAGGAAAAGGAACAAATGCACCCTTAGCACAACTGCATTAATTTTAATACAAGTTTGCTAGAGCTGCGCTTGGCCTAGTACCCATATACAGTAATTACAGCAAGATTTTACTTATAGCCATTATTAGATAAACCCTGTTATTTTACTTAAGAGACAAGGCAAGCAGTGGAGAGAAACAAGGATGTTTTGGGACAATCTGCTTG
>VXBW01003571.1:0-124717 GCA_013400375.1 Thinocorus orbignyianus
TTCCAACTCTAACCTTTGTATGAGTCTATGATTTTACCTGAGGAACAGCCCCGTGAGACAGAAAATCACTGAATCAGAAAGAGGTCAACAGACTAGAGATCTGAAAAGGAATTCTTATGTTTATGAGTTGTAGGTACTCAGAGAAGTAATGTTTTTCTAAATTTAATCTAACTTAGAGTCAGATCCTTGATACCAGATTCTCCATTCAAAAACAGATGTATCAATAAAATATTTATGTGCTATGTGTAAATTTTTACTAAAATCATTTACTCTGCTATCCAGCAGTGGTTTCAAGGACCACAGCTATGATAACAGGCAAAAAGGTTTGAACTGTACTGAGAAATTGCCACCACAGCAGAATTCTGAAAAGAGGTCCACTGAAACTTAGAGTCCTATAAAATAAAGCAGAATGAATTGCCCATTACAGGAATTTAAGAAACATGATTGTTTTGCAAATGAATACAGATCATGTGACGATTCTTTTATCTACAGTAGGGGATCCAAACTTTCTAGACCAACTACTCTTAGCAATATCTTTTATTTCTTACATATGTAGTTACATTGCTTTAAGGTTTTAAGTTAAAAGATTAAAAAAGTAAAAATCTGCCTTTTATCCGTATAAGAAAGTCCTGAACCTTCTTGGAGTCAGTCACAGAATGCATGCAAGAATCTAAAGGCTGTAGAATGGAAAGTGCACAGGAAGAAAAGCACATAATGTTCCTGGCAACCTGTAATTTATTCCCTGCCACTATTTTTGTACTAGGAGGCTTGATGCTCACACAGGAAGCACGTGATCACAAATTCTTAAAGACTTCTTCCCCACTTGCTCCCTTCTGAAAAGTGCCGCTGAAATTGGATGTGTTAAGTTCTATTTTATCATGTACAGTGACATCATATTTAACACATCCAACAAAGATTAAGTGTCCATGTTTTATGAACAGTTACATATGCTTAACTTTTTACCTCATTAAGGTAAGAATTTACAACAGTTCACAGGACCAAAACCCAAAAGATTTACATATACATAGTAGGTGCATAGTAGAAGTTGGCCCACTGAACTTATTTTTATTTCCCTGGATTGATTGGACTTGAGGTATGAGTTTAATGAGGGACACATATGTGCTTACCAACCCCAGCTTTCAGTTATTTTGTTGCTTCTCCTAGAAACCTTAAGCTTTGTTTAAATCTCAGACTAATTTTCACCTTTATATTTCTGACAAGGCACGGATATTATGTTTAGTAACTCGAAATAGCTTTTCACATACTGCCAAATAAATAAGCAGGAAGATGCCTTCAGACCATTAAGGAGAAAACATCTGTCGCCACTCTAGAATTCACCACATTTCAACAGAAAATGCTACAGAATAATGAAGATGTTTGTTTATTTATTTTATCCCCTGATTTATTTGGTTTTGGGAAACTTAGCTTAAAATAAGAAGTAATTATATGTAAGGCTAAAAACTAAAACTTAGATGCAAATAAACAGGAGTCATCGTCAAGAAATATATCAGTCTCTCCTAGCAAACATCTAGAAGTTAATTACACTGATTTCACACATTAATGGCTTTGGACTCTATGTAAAAGAGCCTACAACCATTTTATGAAAGAAAAAAGTTAACAGCTGCTGTAAGGGTGAATCTGAACAACAATGTACATATCCTGGTTATAGCTCTTGCTACTGTGAAGTTATATTTAAATTCTTACTCAGTAGGTCGGGTAGTGACACTTTTCTGCCTTAGTTGCAGAGCCATTTGTACAAATCTTTATTTGCCCTGGTTTGAAATCAAAGAGATGAGCTCCGGATCTGCTGAAGAGACAATCAATTCTCATCCCCTGAATGGAAAACACCCATCATGGACTCCTCCAACAAAGCCAGCTTAATTATAGATCCAGCCACAATCTCTCAGAATCACATTAAAAAATACATATATCTAGATCCTAATTTATACATTCACCTCAACTCTGCCTTTTTTCCCTGATATATTAAAATATCAGCTTGTTTCATTTATTGTTAATTCCCATTCAGACTGAAAAATATGCTATCATCCAAAACCTGCTACTGTGCAATGAATGTTCCATGCTACTTTCATTGAAGTGAAGGGGCACTTTGTCTTTAATTTCAAGACTGCTGTGATACTGTGGCCTTTTAAAGCATACTGTACCCTTCCAATCTGCTTTTCACCTGTAATGTACAGACCCGCTAACCATCTTCTTTTGATCTGTGGTGAATTCTACAGGGTGCAATCAGCTAATTCTGAACACGTTAGATTCAGTCCTGGATATGCAAAAGTCATCAAGCAAACACTAAACTCCCCCAATTTTTTTTATAGCCAGGGTGCAAACAAGGCCACTTAAATATTTACTTAACTGCTATGGTAATTGCCAGGCCAATTCTCAGTCTTCCAGGTCATTGCTAGCTCCCCTCTAGGTAATTTCCACAGTATGAGACTTGATCAATGGATCAACTGAAGTGAATGAAGGGCAGTTGCTCCTGCAAATGTTCATACCCCTCTGTCTCTGGACATCTAAAGAAATACAATCTTAAAATTCTTCTGGAACTGCTGAGTTGGTAAATCTGATTTCCTGTTCAACCTGTAGATCTCCAGAGCACTCTTAAGAGAGAGGATGATTTCAAAATCATTACATGATACAGGATTTCAGTCCTGTTACGTCTGTTTTATTAAAGACTGAGACCTGAGAATCTACCACAAACTCTTTTTTTTTTTCTTTATTTAATAGTCTAAGAGGAGTAACACTCTTTCTAGAGTGTACATTCATCATTTTGTAATCAGTATTCTGAAAAGCACAAGGCTAATTATTAGAATGGACCCATAAGTAATTGTATAATAGATGTCTTCCATACATCTAATGTAAATTTTATTTACAGTCATTTTACATATGCAGTATGTCTTTCATTTTTCAATAACAGATTAGGAGCAAAGTCAAATAAAAAACCCAGATCTTCTGACTCCAGTGCTCTGCTGTGCTACCTTGGCATTAAATTTCCTCTTGTTCCTTCAGAACAATTAGTAAAATACAGTGCAAACCTAACAAATGATACTAAAAGTCTAAAAAGCCAGAGAAAGTTTTATCTTTCCAATTAAAATATGCTAGCAAGGATCTGTTTTGCAGCTCTCATCAATTAAGTCTACGACAGCACCATCATGTTTTGAATTCTGACTTTGTTTAATTACAACTGTGGGTAAAACTTCTTTGCCTCTGGTTAGCATAACACATTGATATGTATGACCTATAAAAATTCAAGTCTTAAATTAAACCTAATAAAACCTATTTTCATGTTATTTAAAAGTACTCCACTATACTCTGCTCACTGCCTTAACTAGTTGCAAGATTAGAAATTATCATTTCCTGCTACAGAAGAAAAAGTAACTTACCCATATTAACCTGCACAACAATGATTTGTGTTTAGGAGACTGAGTTAGAAATACTGTTAGTTTCCAAATACAGTCTTAAAAACAGTTGTATGTACACTGTAGGCCCACAATTCCCATACCAATTTGTACTTCTACAATCACAGTTACTTAGTGTTAACACTCTTTTTCTCTCCTCTGTTCTCTAACGTAGAACACCTACATTAAAGGTGAGAACTGATTTATTAGCACTCTCTTTTTTGTAGATCTAACGCACAAAGATGCATCTGGAGCATCTCTCTACTCCTGTGAAAGAGCAAAGTAGCTCTGCAGCCTGTTCATCTTTTTTCCAGACTTAAACTAATTTGCATGAGCAGTGATGTTAGAGACACCGCTCCTATCTGGGACAGATGCTACACCCAAGAAACAGCTACTGAATACAGACAACATCTTTTCTCTGAAAGAGACAGACCACTCCAATTTGCTTTAACTAATACTGATGCATGGCAGAATGAGATGCAGTAGTTCACTCATGTAGCACAGACAGTTTCCTTATACACAACTGGGTAGGAACACTTGACAGTAGTAGGCATTTAATTGCAGGCACTGAAAAAGGATCTTCCTATGTGACAGGGGAAAGACAAAAGTAGGGCAGAAAAAGAAATGAGAAAATGGCATGTCTGGCTGAAGTCCACACCCCTGCTTCTCCCATTAGTGCAATGTTCTTTCCATTACAGATTTACTATTGCAAACCAATGAAGAGCATAATTACACCAGAGACAAGACACGACAAACATCTCTTTCTCATTTGCTTGTTTCAAGAGGTTGAAACTCCACTTCCAAACTCTACTCTGTTCATACTTAATTGAACCATATGCTATATGCAAACTATACACAAAATATTGCTGCAGTAGCCAGCACTACATATTCTGCTACGAAGAAGCCGATCCTTTCATCCATGCATCCAGATTTCCATTTTGAAAATGTTAAATTCTTCTTTAATCTCTACTCCGACAAAAAGAAATGTGATAATCTATTGCCATATAATCATAGAATCATCCAAGCCAGAAGGGACCTCCAAAGACCATCTAGTCCAANCAGGGGACCACATTAAAGGCCTTACAGAAGTCCAGATAGATCACATCCACAGGTCGTCCCCTATCTACCAACACAGTAACTCTGTCATAGAAGGCCACTAGGTTAGTCAGGCAGGACCTGCCCCTAGTAAAGCCATGCTGGCTGTCCCGAATCATCTCCGTGTCCTCCATGTGCCCAAGCATGGCACCAAGAAGGATCTGTTCCATGATCTTCCCAGGCTCAGAGGTGAGGCTGACAGGCTGGTAGCTCCCAGGGACCTCCTTTCTATCCTTTTTAAAAATGGGTGTGATGTTTCCTTTCTTCCAGTCCATAGGGACTTCACCTGACTGCCACGATTTCTCAAATATCATGGAAAGTGGCTTGGCAACTACATCAGCCAGCTCCTAATGCATCTCTACAAATAATATCAATACCCAATTATTATTTTTTTCAAAATGCATTCAAACATTTTATAGATTTCCTGTGAATTCAATGGACTGGCCAAGCAATATCTAATGTATTATCTCTGTCACTTCATATTTAGAGCCACTTCTTTCAATTTGTTGTTGCCTGTTTCCTCAGCTATGAAAGGAGTAAAATGAAAAGCCTTCCATTTATTCAGTCTTTAATGTACTGAAAATCCAGAATACAATTTTTCTCTCCCAGTGTTGGGCTCACTCTTGATAAAAAGTCAAAACCAAGCCCTGTATCACAGTTTGGTTCAGCTCTGCCATCCTCAGTGAAAGCTAGTCTAGTGTGATAGAATTATATACTTTAGCTGCTATAAAGCTCCCTCTGTTTAAGCGGCAGGAGATAACCACAATTAGTTTGGCAAAGTTAGTCTCAAGTGCAAATTCTATTCTGACACTACTCCAGGTGAGAGGGATCCTCAGATTCATCTGCCTCAACTCTGGAACTAGTCCTTCAAGCCATTTAAGTGTCACAGTTAATTAAGTAAATTTTCCAAGACAACACATGGCTGTAACAGAGATGCTGTTAATTAATTCATTAATTTCTTAAAAGAGAACAAGTTGGTAACAGAGAGAGCTCAAATTCAGCAAAGGAATTTCGAAAAACATAGAAGTGCTGACAAAGAAAATAAGTGAAATCCAAAGGGAGAGGGAATTAAGTTCCTCAGGGGAACAACCTTCTGAATGTCATTTTACTTCTCAAACTTCTAATGAACATTATGTTCATCCAGAAGCTTTGTTCATTCTCCTCCTTCATATTAAATTTCTGGGCAAAACCAGCCTCCTTTCAAATCTTTCCTACTTCTGCTGTCTCAGTGTAAGTTCTCTTTGCTCTAATTCTCCTGTCATTTGCTACTGGATTTCTGGCCAGAGAGCTGTTCAGAGTAAATGGCCCAGCCTAGAGAACATCCACGCTGTTCCCAAAGGGAATCAATGCCAATAGCACTGCTTTTCACTCTCACATCTTCCCACACTGGGCAATAGTATTCTTGTACAAAAATTAACACTTAGAGCCTTAGCAACAATCATATTCAGAATAAGACAAATGCGTTTTGACAGCCACGTGCAGACACACAGGAAAAACCCATCCAAAATACCAAGGACTGCAAACACTGGTGAAGCCTTTGCCATCATCTGAGCATAGTATGTAACACAACAAAACAGGCTTGAACCAGTGACTGCAGTCAGTTTGAAAGGGCGATTCAATCCTTAAGACTGTTCCCAGAAAACAGCACCTCATAGCCCAATATTTACTGGTTTTCAATGTCTTTTATCAGTCAGCATGGCATCCAGAAAGCTGGTTTCTCTGTCATGTTCTCCCCAGTAATCTCAATCCAACGTGTACATAGCAATGGGAAAACTATGGCACAGATCACTTCTCTGGACTACTGCCCTCAGCAGTAAATGTGGACATTAAAAATTACCTTTATTAAAAATTATTTGTTTGATAATATTGATAAATCCCATACACATATTAAAATGCGTCTGGAATCTATCCCAAATTCTCAGTAGACACAAACTCCAAGTACACATGTTGTTTGAAAAAAATGTCTTTACACACTTTTTGAAGGCTAGCAGCACCAGATGGGTTGGACAAACAGTTTGGCTCCAAGGATCTCACAGGAGATGACTAGGAGTATTTGAGAATGTTCTTCCTGTAATCACTGTGAAGCAGTAAGTTCTGGACAGATTGGCCATTTTCAGTTACTAGAAACCTACTCTGCATAAAGGGTAGTTGTATTTCACTCGAGGATGACGTAGCTCAAGCAACATTAAAAAACAGTTGCACATTTCTGGACATAAAATTCAGTAACAACTTTTCATCTGCTCTTGCTACAGATAGAGCATCATCAGTAAGGGGTGGGATCTCATCACTATACAACCGCTAGTAGAGTATCCAAGAGAGTTCTACCAGGGTGGATAACACCACAGCCTGCAAGAGGCTGGCGGACAGGAGACAGGCAGAAGCACGAAGAGGCAGCTGCATCACACTTAAGACTGTGTGTCCCAACTAAAGAGGAAGGTAATAACCGCTTTCACCTACTGAGTAAATCCAAGCTACATGAGGGTACAATGACACCACCCCAATTTTTTTTTTTTTGTCTGCTTGTATTAGTAGTCTAATAACTTTTCCACATTTTTAAAAAGTATACAATAGAAAACCTTTCCTCTTCACCATAAATCAACATCTCATTTGAAATATTTATGGGTAAAGTATCATCTGGGTTAACAAAGAATTTAGGTTTGGCAGCTAATCATATTGACTGCACAAAAAGAACCTCTATCTTTCATAATATTTCAGGTAGTCAGAGGTTACATTCTTGATTACCTAATCAAACACCTGCATTTTGCAGCACTTGGCTCTGTAATTAAAGGTGCAGCACTGAGCCCTAGTGCTCAAGGTCAACAACTAAAAAAATCAATCATTTAAGTAATAAGCCCTGGCTGACTTTCCTAAAACCATTCTTCAGCTGCAAAGTGTTTTTAAATAGATCAAGAAGATGGCTAGGTTATGAAATATTTGTATTTCTCACTGTCAGACCTTTTCAGAAGTTTTAATTACAATATAAACTTCAGAAACCTCAGTGTAGCCTGCTTATTAAGACTCACATAGGTAAAATCAGGAGTGGTGTTCTATTAAAAGAATGTTACGAAATTATTCTGTCTTGGTATTTCTCCAAAGCTAAACACTTCCCCATCATACTCTAAATATTATCTTAATTAACTGTATCTTAATAATGCCCAGCATTGTGTACTGTAGATACAGTTTATCATGTTTCATTAGGCTGTAATTCAACCAGATATTTAACTACTAAGAATGTAACTGATGTTATCTAAGTCAATGGGTCTATTTAATAGGCATAAAGCTGAGAAATTCTTGCGGAAATTTTGAAGGTTAGTACCAGCACACAGAGACTGCAGAGGCAGTTGTGCTCCAAGGCTGGTGCAGGTCACTGGGGAGATGAAACATTTGCTCAAGGAAGGACCTTGCAGTATTTGAGGGGAAAGTTTCACTCCTGTATCTCACTGATGGGTGGATGTAAGTAGCCTTCCTTAAGCAAGACTCCAGTGCCACTCATGTAGCGGACTTTTTACCTGACTGACTGAGCAAGAATGGAGCATTTGGTCCAAACTACCTTTCTGAGTTTTGCAATTCAGCAGAAAAGCAACCCAAAAGTTCCCTGAAAGTTTGAGTACCACTTTTCTCTATTCAGACATCCAATAGTAGGAGTTAAACGTCTCATTTTAACTGTTTAAACATGGAAAATAACATCAGCCATGTGCACTGATGAGAGAATTATTGAAAATGTGAATATCTTCTCTTCTTCATAACTCTCAAGCATCCAGTTGAAAGGAAGAGCCACATACTGTAGTTCAGTGCAAAAATGTTCAAAACATGTTTACAAGGCCATGCTACAAAGGAATACTTAACTCATTTATCTTTTCAGAGCATTTTGAGACCTTTGAACTAATTATAGCCGCTTTTAATGAACTTAAAACTCCCTTCCAGACTCCAGTGTTCTACAAAGCAAATACCTCTGCCCTTTTCATTTCATTTCTAAAAGATTTTCTTTTTATTTGCCTACCCAAAATAGAAAAGAAAAAAAAATAGAGACCATATTAAAATCAAGAATGACTGAAAAGCAGTTGCAATGATTCACTGTTGCACAAAGTGCTGAGTGGAAAGTAAATGGTAGAAAGAAGGAAAAAGGAGTTGATAAAGTGTTCCAAACAGTGACAAATGAATGCCTTTTAGTACCTGTCAATCTGCTTTGGAGTCATAGTTACTCTGAAAAGTCCTATTTCTTTCTTAAGGGTTAAGAAGAAATCTTATCTATTTAGCATAATTATCAACCCCTCCAAGCCAGTTAAAAATATTAAAGTATGTATTTCAAATACAATGGCCTTTTCACATTCTATCATATGCACAGCTTCCATACGCAAAATATCTTTAAAGGGAAATACACTGAATCTGCACTCCCTTCCACTAAAGCTTCCTGATGGAACTGTGTAAATATTTCTGTAGAAAATGTGCCACATTTTGTAAAGTACCTCTATATGAACTGCAAAGCTAAAGAGTTAATTTTATGAAAGAAAGACAGCTTGTGATTACATGAACTAACTCCCTGTCATATCAAAATTTTATCATCATTCTGTCTAGAAGCCATATAGATCTGCTTAGTGAATCCTATACAAAAAGTACAAAGTCTTTTAATTTCAAATTAATGGGGAGAAGGTGGTGTTTGCATTAAACCAGAGGCTAAGAACACTTTTTATTCCTTATATAGCAGTACACCAGCTATGTTGCAAGTGATATTTACCCTCCCAAATCTGCAATTCAGATCAGGTCTGAGGGCCTTATGTAACTCTTTTTAATCTGCACAAATTCTTTTAAGGTCTCATTCCTCATCTGTAAATGGTGTTTCAAACAACTGCTGATAGTACAGTTACATTTGCCAGAAAATGATACCTACTGTATTATATTAGCGTGGTTCCAGGCACAGATCATACAGAGCCCTTTTAAAGACTAGACTAGAGGTCATTCAGACCAAACCCATTACCTGTCAAAAATGGCTTGCTTCCCCTTACTGTCTAATTTCAGTCAAGTCTAATTTAAGCATGCAAATTATTCTTATTTGTATGCTTACATTGCTATATAAAATAGACATTTCAATTTATAGTGTATAAAACAAAACGTTTTGAACTCTGCATTCTCAGAAACCTACGCACTAAGTTATCGAGGAGAGAAAATATTTCTCTTCACAGTACTTTTCTATTCTTTTAAGGCAAAAAAAAAGATCCAATACATGTTCATGTATTCCAGTGCACTAACTGCAGCAACACATTAGAAACTGTAACATACAGCAAGAGAATGTAGACATACATTTTTTGACACATTTACACCAATTTATATTTGCACTATTTGTAAAATACTGAGTTTTCTTCTTGTGCCCTGAACAGAAGTGAAATTTGCATGTCTCCATTTATTTAACAAGAGCAACTTCAACTTGCACAGTGTCTTGACATTCCAATATATGTTTGTCTGCATGCTACCATCACTTGACTGATAATTGCAGGAATAGTGATTGCTTTCTAACTGTAGCAGTATAACAAGGTGTTATGGTTTGAGAAAACCCATAACAATTTATTGTCATGCAGACAATTATTCTATCACCCAATGACCCCTCCCCATCCAGGAAAGGGGAATCGGAGAACACAAAGAAAAATAAGGGTTGAAATGTAAATAGATTTAATAGAATAAGATTACATAACTAACAATAATACTAAAGAACCAGTATTAATGCTGACACTGATATAAGATTTACAAGAATTATACTCNTTGGACACAAGGGAAGAACCAAAAATACCATGTACAGAAATTACTTTAAAAATCCTTACATAATAATACAACAAAAGAAGAGTAACCCAGCCTAGATAAAGGGCATCAGAAGACTATAACCCAGCAGAAAATAACACACAACAATTGAGTTTGATTTGATGTCTGACATACTATTACAGAATAAATATATCATGCTGGACTAATACCTGCCTGACTTCTTGCTACCCTGCAATCAAAGTAGTCTGATCACATTACCTTTGAGGACCTGAATAAAAAGCTGGCATTTGTTTCTTACATTGCTAGTGTACTAATGAAAACTGCTCTGCTCATGCCCTGAAGAGTCTGACTTCTAATAAGACAAAGAGGAAAAAATGTAAGGAATAACTAGGACATAAGAATTAGTTATGTCTCAAAGACAAAACTAACCAGACAAAGAAAACTGTAAATGGACAACACATGAAGCCACAGTTACAAGTTTCCCTACAAATGCATAGTTCTAGTTACTTACAGATACAGAACTTCAAAGCCGTTTGGAAATGAAAACTGACTGACCTTGAGGACAGTCCCCACGTTCTGCTGCTATTGCATTAACTGAGGAAAAAAAAGTATCTTTACAGAGGTGTTATTTCCTAATAAAAATTCTTGTGCGCATGCCCCCATGTGGCATTTAAAGAAAAACCTACTCCCCCCTCAAAAAAAAAAAGAAACAAAAAAAAACCCCTTTGGCTGAAGAGCCTAGCATATTAAAAACTGCAATAAAAGCTTCCATGTAGTTTATTTGTTTCAGTAGAAAACTGGAGCTGGTCCAGGGTATTTCACTGTGTAGCAGAGAAGCAGTTAGCCGCATTGATGGAACTGCAGTCCATCTTTGAATTACATGTATTTGACTCGGCAGTCACTTACAGACAGAAAAGTACAGTTTTTTAAACAGTAAATCTTAGAGTAATAGCTTTAGCTAGCTGGTACTGTGGGATTAAACTTCCTCAGTAGCTCATCAGCCACAGTTTAGCTCAGTCAAGCTAAATTAAGGTCAGAGGTTCAGGTATAGCTGCCTTTAGCTGATGAGTTCTGGGATAAGCAGTGCAGGTTGTCTATTATAGGCCCAGAAAACACATAGAACATCGTGTTTCTCTTCAGTTTATGTGGGTGAGCTTGACAGAATAACTTCCTCTTCCCCATCTCTTAGCAAAGGTTTGCTTTTTCTAAAGTTTTAAGCATATGTTGGTATTTTAATGTATTACTGAAATAGCTTTGGCCAGACCTACCTGTGGAGGGTTTACTTAATCATTTCTCTGCCATGCTTTGATACCTGCTTCACCTGCTGTACCTGCAGTCAAGCAGGGCATGTTCTGCAGGGGCTTCATCCCATATTCTCATTTGAGATGTTACCAAAACTTCATCAGCAAGAACAGGCTTTTGCAAATGGAAAAGAGAATAAGGTAGGTAATGGGACAGTGTCCAGGGAGGGGCAATGAAATGGAAATGCAATGGAAGGACTGATAAATATTGAGAGGTAAAGTTGAGAAAAGAAAGGGAAAGAGAAGGCAGAAGGTTTGGGGACACAGAATAGTTACGAGAGCATTCTGGGAGTAGATTTTTTGGTAAAGTCGTGTGGAAAAGGGAGTAAGGTAAATAGATAATGGTAGGAAGTGGAGAACAGAAAAAGGGAAGGAGGAAAAGGAAAGAAAAGAAAAAAAACAAAACAAAAAAAAAAAAACAGGAAGCCATAGTGAACTTTTAATATTTTAAAACATATTCATGTCTTAAAAAATCCATGGGCATTCTCCCTCCAAAATCTCTTTTGAGATTCAAAAATTTGCTCATTCACAAGAAATATCATGAAGACACTTCTCAAAATTCATCCGTCTATGAGTCTATGACTATGTGATACTAACTGGAATTCAACTAATAGAGGAAAACAAAACTAGTGGATGAAAACTGGTTTTGAGAGTTTGAGAATTGCTTGCAACATTTTTTTTGTTTCTTTGAAACTGCAGCATATTTCTCTTGAAAATAATAAAATCAAGCAAAACATCAAAAACTGGTTTCTAATGGCATGTTTCATTAGATAGACATTTATTCCCCTTTCAACCACAGCCACGGGAAGCAGATATCAAGTTATTTAACACTCTGTAAAGTATTAGAAGCAGACAACTGAATAGCACACAACTCCTTGCAATATCTTCCTAGCAAGGTATTCAAGCTGGTTAAAAAAAAATAAAATAAGAAAAGGCAAATATAGCAAACCCAAGAATACGGCAAAGCAGCCTATTTTTGACTCTCTACTTGTCAAAAACCTTACTAGTAATCATATTTTGAACAGTCTAAAATAAACATGGATAGATAATTCTGGAAGCCTCAAGCAGTCAGAGAAATGCTATCCAACAGGATTAAATAAAATTCTGCAGCTGCAGTCAATTCTGTTGAGCAAGTACAAGCATTTCAAGATACAGACACAGAAATGAAATGTGCAGTAACACTTTGACCATAAAAGCTCAAATACACAAACAGAGTGTGAAATGGAAACATACCATTTGTAAAAAGACAATAAAATATTTTCTCCTAATAGGATTCATACACATTTTAAATTTCAGTGGACATACAAGAAAAGAAAAAAAACTTAATATCTTAGTGAGAGACCTTACCAAAATCAACACTAAACCCAGCCATCCAGAAGATAAATGCTTAAAAAAATGATTACTCACCTACAAAAATATTCCAAGTACAGTGGGCATCAGCATCAGCCAAGCGTTTAGCTTACCACAGACTATATGGAAGGATGTCACCAAGATGATTAGAGGGATGGAGCACCTCTCCTATGAGGACAGGCTGAGAGAGCTGGGACTGTTCAGCCTGGAGAAGAGAAGGCTCCGGGGAGACCTGATAGCNATAGACTGCGTATCTCGCACTAGCGTGGCATCTGCAGTACATAGCAACACTTTAACTGATGTAGTAACACCTTCTGCTTTTAGCCTAAGTCATAAAACAAACGATTAAGTGATTTCACCATAAGCAGCCTCATGGAACACTGACAAGGCGGGATGAAAATACAGAGTTATCATTCCACATGCCAGACACCTTGTAAGTCAATATTACAAGTCTCAGCCTAACTTTACCCTTTTTTTTTTTTTCAGATTACTATATTGTTTTAAAAAGAAACTAAAAATGTTAACTTGCAAACCGAGTGTAGGCTGCCACAGCTCTTTGGTTCATTACAATACTTATGCTGGTGCATCAATACATTCAATGAAAATATAATAAAATCAATGTAAACCTCAGTTATCAACAAACAGCTTCCGTGCTTTAAAATTATTCTGTTGGCTAGAATGCAGTAATATAATCAGCACCATGCATAACACAGACTGTAAATGCAGAAAGTGTTCACAGCAGTGCACCTTCAAAAACTAACAGACCACAAACGGACTTTAGAAACTTGTGATAGAGCTGCTCTAAAGGCTGCTGCCTTCGGAGGACCTTCCAGTAGGATAGCTGCTACCTGTAGGCACTGCCTCCCATTGCATCACTGGAATAGTTAATAGAAATGCTGCTGAAACACACTGGAAGGAAAGGTGGGAAAACATCAAGAGAAAGATGTCTCAATTACACTCCATAGAAAGATAGCATCATTAAAATCTATTCCAATAAACCAAATGCCAGCATTCTTTTTCCATAGATCTTTTCCCATCAAATATGGCCTTTATTATTCTCTAGTACTAGAACACATATCTAAATACAGAAAGAGAGAATATGAGTGCCATAAAATTTAGGAAGAATGATATGCATTGATCTCTTTAACCTTCCTCAGAAAATGGAAAAGAAAAGTACTTATCACCAGTCTGGATTTAACCAAAGGAACAGACACAAAAAATAAACTCACCCACTATTTCACAGGAGTCTTCATCAGAGGAGAAAATAAGTAGAGAAAGAAAACATACTCATGACACGCTTCTGTTTTAACAAGTTAGTGTTTCACAATACATGCTCTTCCCTAAAAAAAAAATTCTATCCAGCTCTTACCTTGTCCTGTCCTGTCAGTAAAAGCACTGAGCAGAAAATGCTCTCGCTGAAGTCATAAAACCAACAATATAATAAAAAATGCCCTCAGAGTGCTCTGTCTGCATCCAAAATGATAACTCTCCTGACAGCTACTGACAGAGCTAGCATAAGACAGGACCACATTAGAGATTAGTTTTAGAGACTTCTGCAGTGATGTCATGTTCTCACACAACAGGGATTAATTACATTAGTCTCTGGTTTTCTTAAAACATCAATTCTAGTACACTATGTCTGCTTTTAACATTCTTCACTGATATTTAAAGACCATTTGACTGAGCTGTGTTCCATCCAATAGAACCATAGAATGGTAAGAGTTGGAAGGGTCCTTGAAGACCGTCTACTTCCACCACCCCTGCCATGGGCAGGGACACCTCCCATTAGACCAGGTTGCTCAAAGCCCCATCCAGCCCAGCCTTCAACACCTCCAGGTATGGAGCATCTACACTTTTCTTGGAAATTTGTTCCAGTGTCTCAATACCCTCACAGTAAAGAATTTCTTCCTAATATCTAATCTAAATCTCCCCTCTTTGAGCTTAAAACCATTACCCCTCATCCTATCGCCATATGCTTTCATAAAAGGTCTATCCCCATCTTTAGGTACTGGAAGGCTGCTACAAGGTCTCCCTGGAGCCTCCACTTCTCCGGGCTGAACATCCCAACTCTCTCAGCCTGTCCTCATAGGAGAAGTGCTCCAGCCTCCTGATCATCTTTGTGGCCCTCCTCTGGACCTGCTGCAATATGACCATGTCTTTCCTGTGCTGAGGGCTCCAGAGCTGGATGCAGTACTCCAGACAGGGTCTCACCAGAGAGGAGTAGAGGAGCAGAATCACCTCGCTTGACCTGCTGGCCATCCTTCTTTTGATGCAGCCCAGGATGCAGTTGGCTTTCTGGGCTGCAAGCGTACATTGTTGGATCATGTTGAGCTTCCCACCCACCAACACCCCCAAATCCTTCTCCTGAAAGCTGCTTTCAATCCATCCTACACCCAGCTGGCATTTGTGCTTGGGATTGCTGTAACCCAGGTGCAGGAGCTTGCACTTGTCCTCGCCGAATTTCATGAGGTTTACAGACCCAACTCTCAAGTCTGTCAAGTACCTCTGGATGGAATCCTTCCCCTCAGCATGTCAGCTGCACCACACAGCTTCATGTTGTTGGCAAACTTGCTGAAGGTACATTCAATCTCAATGTCTACGTCACCATGTTAAACAGCACTGGTCCCAGTACCAGACCCTGAGGAATGCCATTCATCACTGGCGACCACTTCGACATCAGGCTGTTTGCCACAACTCTTTGAGTGTGGCCATCCAGNCCGTCCAGCCAATTCCTTGTTCTCTGAGTGGTCCGTCTGTGATACCCATGTCCCTCCAGTTTAGACAAAAGGATATCATCCGAGCCTGTCAAATGTTTTGCACAAGTCCAGATAGATTATGTCAGTTCTCTTCCCTCATGCACCAACGCTGTAACGCTGTTGTAGGCCATCAAATTTGTCAGGCACAATTTGCTTTTAGCTGTCACCGATTACTGCCTTATGTTTCATGTGCCTTAGCATTGTTTCCAGAAGGATCTGCTCCATGATCTTGCCAGGCACAGAGGTAAGACTGACCAGCCTGTAGTTCCCTGGGTCTTCCTTTTTTCCCTTTTTTAAAACGTGGGTTATGTTTNTTGACATCAGGCTGTTTGCCACAACTCTTTGAGTGTGGCCATCCAGCCAATTCCTTGTTCTCTGAGTGGTCTGTCTGTGATATCCATGTCTCTCCAATTTAGACAAAAGGGTATCATCCGAGCCTGTCAAATGTTTTGCACAAGTCCAGATAGATTATGTCAGTTCTCTTCCCTCATGCACCAACGCTGTAGCGCTGTTGTAGGCCATCAAATTTGTCAGGCACAATTTGCTTTTAGCTGTCACCGATTACTGCCTTATGTTTCATGTGCCTTAGCATTGTTTCCAGAAGGATCTGCTCCATGATCTTGCCAGGCACAGAGGTAAGACTGACCAGCCTGTAGTTCCCTGGGTCTTCCTTTTTTCCCTTTTTTAAAACGTGGGTTATGTTTCCCCTTTTCTAGTCAGCTGGAACTTCAACAGACTGACGCAACTTCTCAAACACAATGCATAGTGGCTTGGCAAATTCAGCCATCAGTTCCCTCAGGATCCACAGATGAATCTCATCAGGTCTCATGGACCCATGCACTTTCAGGTTCCATAGACAGTCNGAAGGATCTGCTCCATGATCTTGCCAGGCACAGAGGTAAGACTGACCAGCCTGTAGTTCCCTGGGTCTTCCTTTTTTCCCTTTTTTAAAACGTGGGTTATGTTTCCCCTTTTCTAGTCAGCTGGAACTTCAACAGACTGACGCAACTTCTCAAACACAATGCATAGTGGCTTGGCAAATTCAGCCATCAGTTCCCTCAGGATCCACAGATGAATCTCATCAGGTCTCATGGACCCATGCACTTTCAGGTTCCATAGACAGTCTTGTACTTATCTTCTCCTACAGTGGGCAGTTCTTCACTCTCCCTTTCACTGCCTTTGCCTTCTGCACATGGGGTGGTATGGCCAGAGCACCCTCCAGTGAATACTGAGGCAAAAAATTCTTTGAGTACCTCAGCCTTTCCATATCCGGGGTAATCAGGTCTCCTGTTCCAGAGAGGGTCTACATTTTCCCTACTCTTCCTTTGATCATTGGCATACCTATCGACGCTTTTCTTGTTGCCCTGGTCAGATTTAATTCTATCTGGGCTTTAGCTTTCCTAACCTGACCCCTGGCTGCTCGGACAATTTTCTGTGTTCTTCCCAGGCTACCTGTCCTTGTTTCTACCTTCTGTAAATTTACTTCCTGCGTCTGAGTTTCTCCAGGAGATCCTTGTGCATCCATACAGTCCTCCTGAAGTTTCAAGTACTTGAAAGGAAATTGTTTTTCAGAATTATAAGAGATAGATAATCCAGAAAATCAGAAAGTCAAATTCGATACTGTTTTTCCTTAAATATTTTTATCTTTAAAGGCCTTGACTCTCTAAACATATCTATTAACACACAAAATGTGTCTCCAGGTACAGTAATCTAATCTTGTTTAATCAAGGGAAATTCTTTTAGAGTTTTCTCAACATCTGTAAAATACGCATTACCTTTTGGCCTCAAATAAAGATAGCCTTAGAACATACAATATTTTTTCATCCCCAGCATTGCCTTTGATTAACATTCTGTAAATCAGAATTATTATCTATATAGTAAGTATCTACCTAACAGACTATTTCCTATTGTCTTAGAGCAAAACCAGCACAACTGAGCTGATTATAAAAGTGACCCTCTCCTTTTATACAGTTAAATTTGCTCAAACCTGCCTATTAAATTTGACTGCTGAGGAGATTAGAGTTTAAGGATTCGTCTTTTGTGAAGCTTTAATAACCTTAACTGGGTTATACATTCTGAGCACTCTGCACAAAAATGATACAATCTCCAAACATTTGTAGGTAAGTGGTCAGCTCTCAGCAGGGCCTTTGAAGAATGCACTTTTGATTCAAGTGCTAGAATGCTTTTTGGATATTTTCTTCAATGGGATAACATAGATGGATGATGTTTTCATGTTTGAAAGCACTGTATGTTACATACGTAATACAGACTGTCTAATATCACTAAAATGTGGTGGGTAAATAGTTACCTCCTGCTCGAAAACTGCCATTAATGTCCTAATTCTCTTCATGCAGTACAGTCATTCCATAACTAATCATCAGTAATGACAAAGTAACACATCTTCCTTCAGTAAAACAACTGCTAACTCAGTTGATCAAAGGGATCAAATAAAATCTTTTAACAACATGTCTTAGTTTAATTTTCTAACAAGCCATGTCAAATGAAACACACCCAGGCAACAAATATGATTATCATGAAATAGGACAGCCACACTTTTCCATTCTGGCCACTGACATAGATCTTTCATCCTCATTTTCAGTGTTAACATGGATCTTTATGCTTTCTGGTCCAGACTCAGAAGTAATTACTTAAGAGAGGTCAATTTCAGACTTAATTTTTGGCATTGCTTTTAATTTTGAACAGAACTCTCTCAGTCTTTTTTCCTACTTGAACTTTTTTTAATAAACCCTACTCCCTATAATTTCTATTTTCATGTGTGACTGGTTCCTTGCAGTTTTACTCTCAAAGGAAGATAAAAAGATTCAGAAATGGGGGCTGGGAGGTGGAACACTAAGCTTTGCAGAGATATGCTAATCTTTCCACCACAACATTGTCACTGTGAATGAGAATGAGATCATGCAGTAAGAATCAACAGCAGTGGTCTCTTGGGGTAGGGCAAAATCTCTTGGCTAAAGGGTAGGAAAAACAGATAAAGAAAGAGTGAATAACAGAGGTGAAAGAGAAAGAACTGAGCCAACCTCTGCCAGAAGAAATTAATTATTCAGATTCTTCCAACAACCAGGGGTGGCTATCAAGCTTCTACTGATCTTTCCAGTCGGGTGGCATTTGTTTGCAAGGTCCAGTGAGGGAAGAGACAGTTGGGAGTCTTTTCTCTTATTTAAACTGGTAGCCCAAGAAAAGGTGAATTTTATAGGTTGTGGGAAAGAAGTTTGTTATCAAGATAATTAATGCCAAACCCAGGAAATGTAATGTTTCTCCTCAAAAGGGGTCATTTAGAATAGCTGTGTTCAAACCTCTCTTACTTGGGTGGGGATTTTCAATGCGCAGATGCAGGCATTGACTACACAACCTCCACATAACTCTCCATAATTCTAGACTAAGAGAAATTGAAACCAGGCAACACTGAACAATCAGAAGAAGAGTTGCCACACCTCCTTTGATGCTGTTGGAAGCTGGGATCAACAAATCCACTCTATTTCACAGCCAAGGGCCCAGCTATCCTGCTATGAAACAACAGGGAGGTACAGCATGGTACAAACAGGACAGCATGTCAGCAGAAAGCAGTGAGACACATCGACATAAGAAATGGTTTTAAAGAAAATAGACTCCTACTCTTCTGTTTGCATTTTTACCTGGTCACTTGAATTTCCATGCAGACTGGCTCTGAGCTGTAGTGCTCTTGTTCTTCACAGGCAGTAAGCTGAATTCCAAGGAATATCAGCAGGATATAATGCCGCCTGTGGAGTTGCACAAGCTAACCCAAATACTAGCAACAGTATAGTTGCATTATACAGGTGATCTGCTACAGCTAATTAGACCAACCACTGCATCATGTTGTGGGAACATACCCCAGGAGAGCTCCGGAGATCTGACACTAGATTTCTCTTAGATTTTAATTTCCAAGGCGGCATATCTTTTGTTGGACCTAGACTGCTTCCCGCCCTATGAAACACTTCAGATGCTAAGCTTTCCCACCTGAACTGACTATAAAACACCCAAATCGATCCATTCATTTGGTGGAGTCCTGGCTACTGTCAAAGCCTCTTTGTTTCTTACTGGGTAAGTTTGAGGCTATTTTGTGAAGCACTTCACAGCTATCTGCAAACTCAATTGGCAGCATCTATTCCAGGCTGATGCCCAAATCGCAACACACTCAATTAGTGAGCCCTAAATGACATGGAACCTTTGGAGCTGTCTCAGTCTTAAAAAAAATTGTCTTTGTAATGCAAACGTACTTCACTTGCAGTGATTTCCCACATCTTCCTACTCTATGTTTTACCAAGAAGTCTCCTTGCTGTTTGAAACCTCCAGCAGTCCCATAGTTTTATAAACAGTTATAGAAACAGCTTTTCCTAAACCAGAACAGCCAGTTGTTACTAGTATCCTTCATCTGGAGGCTTCCCCTACATCCTGCTCCAAATATTTCACTTTCAAAAGCTACACTTTCATACTTTGTTTTAAAAGTGGTACTCTGGTACTGAGAGGAGCACTTTATTCTGCTGGTAGGATGAATTCACCAGTTCATATTCCACTAGTGCCTACCCTAGAATTAGGAACTTCTCTGGCAAATTTCCAGTAGATGTGAAAAACAATTTGAATCTTAAGTCTACTAAATTATGGAAAGAAATGAGCCTGTCCTAGCATGTACACTTTTCTCCTGTACATACAATTTTTATTCTTCATCTAGATACTATCCCAAAATATGAAATGTCTGGTTAGGTCATCAGCATATTGTGTTTATGTTCATGCCTGCTTTAATTTTATAATCAACCATAACATTTCAAGAGTTTTTTTCTGATCGCTTACCTAGCTGCCTCTAAAGAATCCTGAACCATAAAATCTGTTGCAGGCATACTCTTGAA
This sequence comes from Thinocorus orbignyianus, assembly GCA_013400375.1. Taxonomy (NCBI): domain Eukaryota; kingdom Metazoa; phylum Chordata; class Aves; order Ciconiiformes; family Thinocoridae; genus Thinocorus; species Thinocorus orbignyianus. The sequence continues at coordinate 20,547 of VXBW01003571.1, forward strand.
TAGAAATGATGAAAAATAAGATAAAAATGTTCTAGAATGTAACTACAACTACAAGGTTGTGTAATTATTTCTCTCAGAAAAATCTGGACTTCTTCTGTAGTGACATACAACCTTCTAAAAACACTGGTATGTTTATATATTGTTCTTAGACTGTAAGGACTGCCACATATGTTCAATTTTAAAGAATTTTGGCACTCAAGCAGCTGAAAACTAGAGAGATGACAAGAGCTGTCAATGCCTGAGAAGGAAAAAACACATTTCATTAACTATTCTAAGTTTAACTTTCTCACTTAACTTGTGCAGTGTCCATGCAATATCATAGAATCATAAAATCATAGAATTGTTAGAGTTGGAAGGGATCTTAAAGATCATCAAGCTCCAACCCACCTGCCACGGGCACGGACACCTCTCCCTAGAGCAGGTTGCTCCAAGCCCCATCCAGCCTGGCCTTCAACACTTCCAGGGATGGGGCAGCCACAACTCCCCTGGGCAATCTGTTCCAGTGCCTCACCACCCTCACAGCAAAGAACTTCTTCCTAATATCTAATCTAAATCTCCCCTCTTCCAATTTAAAACCATTACCCCTCGTCCTGTCACTAGACTTCCTGACAAAGAATCCCTCCCCAGCTCTCCTGTAGCTCCCTTCAGATCCTGGAAGGCTGCTAACAGGTCTTCCCAGAGCTTTCTCTTCTCCAGGCCAAGCACCCCCAGGTCTCTCAGCCTGTCCTCATAGGAGAGGTGCTCCATCCCTCTAATTATCTTGGTGGCCCTGCGCTGGACCTGTTCCAACAGTTCAATGTCCTTCCTATGTTGAGGACTCCAGAGCTGGACACAATACTCCAGGTGGGGTCTCACGAGTGCAGAGTAGTATCAGTTTAGCAATATTACTGAGCAAAATAAGAGGCTCCTGCAAAACTTTCCATATCCTAAAGGGAATGGAAAACTATCGATTTCCATATAACCTTAGTTATTTCAGAAGAAATGTTGATCTCACTGACTTGCTGTCTGTTTGCTAAATAACTCTTTTCTCTGTAGATTAAGTTTCTGACTGACAGCCTTCCGTTTATTACAGACTGCTTGCCAGACATTTCTTCAAAGATTTCAGCATGCATAAGGATACATTAGCAGGATAACAGTCTTGGAAAGCTTGTGTCAGTCAAGTTGCACTCAAACTTCCACACTTCTCTTTGGTTTTATAGCCACCATCTTCTCCACTAAGACTCAGCTGATGCCCAGTATGGTGCTCTGCCAAAGATTTTCCACAGGCAGCCTTTCAGTTTCTGACCAGTTTTGCACTGCCTTTGCTTCAGACAGACAGCAATTTTTTTACAGCACATGTAACCATCAGAAATGAAAATCAGATTTTAAAGTCACTATTTCCTTACTTTGAACTATGAACATAAACAGTAATGTTAATGAATGAGTGTTCAGCTTCAATCTATCGTACAGCTGCTGATATCATTATCATTTTCAAAAATCAGAGAAACAACTCATATACAAATATTGCCAGAAACTGAAAAATGTTAGATATCGATAAAGCAGCAAGTAGCTTGCAACTTCAGCATGCAGATTAACATTGCTGTTAAATCTCTTTTGGTAGTATTAAATAGGGCCATGATTCAAAGTTTTTAAATACATGCTGTACTTATTTCTATGGAAACTGGAAGTTTGCTTTCATTTGGAGTTGCACACCAAGCACGCCTTACAAAATCCATATAACCTATTTCAGAAAGAAAATGCTTAGTTTTGAAACAGCCACTTATCACATCACTCCAGAAGTGCTTTCATATGTCCAAACTACACACCTCAACAGCCAAACTTCACAGTGAATGAAAGGAAAAGAAATAACTTGTAGAATTTTCTTGGACACCAAGGGGATGAATAAGACTGACCTCAAAAACCCTTATCATCCATGTACACAATCACCAAGCCCATGTGCTGTATGTGAACACGTATGCACAACCACAGACCAATGACTCAATGACATGGTCACGGTTACTGCAATCACTACTCTTAAGAATCTCTCTTCTGAGAAAAAAATTAATTGATCATCATATTAATGAAAGTTACACAAGACCCACATTATGCATTATTCAGAGAATTACTTCTGTCTGAGTGTGCTTTGAAGGAACATTTAGAAGTGACACACACACACACCCCGCCAATGAATTGCTTTTCCCTCTTCCTTGAAATGTAGTAGGATCATTTTAAGAGGAACACAACACTGTCTGCATGCGCAAGGGAATGAAAACAATTTTAAAAGCATGCAGAGACATAAATAGAAAAAGAAATTACTTCATACACAGGTCTAATTACTTTTCTGAAATGATTTGCTGCATATCCTTTAATGCAATGGGCAGTTTGTGCATATGCACCTAATGCTATTCCATACACAGCTTATAGCATAATAAAAATTTGAGTTTGTGGTTTCTTTTACGTTCACATCAATTCTACCAAGCCATGCTGGTGTAAAGTTTGCATCTTCACCTGTCTCATTTACTGCTAGGAAATAAATTTGTAGTGTGAACAAGCTGCAATGGGCAGTTCTTGGTTTTCATTCCTGATGGCAGTTATGAACATGGGTTGGGATGGAGTCCGTTGAAAAGGGGATATTGCTCCTTCCCTGGGGAAGACACCAAGCCTCCTTGAAGAGAAAAATGTCAAGCAAAAGAAACTTGCATAGCAGTACAGACCAGAGAGCCAGCAGCTCATCTGAAAAGGTAAAGAAATGATTGCAAGGAGCAGATAATCAAGCCTCAGAACTGATGGAGCCTTTTCTGTTTCCCCTGGGGGCCCCACATGATGGTGCTGAGTCAGGGGTTTAGTGGGTTTTCTGAAAGCAAGGATCGAAGGCATTTGTTTATAAATCCTTCTTATTTCTATTGCCTAAGTTCTTTGAATTTTTGTAGGAAGTTAACTAATTTAATTTTATGCTAATAAAACCTAAAGGTAATTTACTTATTTACTTGTTTATTTAAAAGCTTTTTGGTTTTCTTTGAGGAGTTCTTTGTAAGGGAAAAGTCTACGCACATCTGCCTCACAGCTGTGGCTGACTTGGGGTCCCATGGCACTAAAAAGTAAGTTCTCAAACCAAAAAAGCTTCAGATATTTCTCACAAACAAACAAAACCACCACCAAGAAAAACAACCAATAACAGAATCCAGCTGAACCTAGTATGTTGGTCTTGCAACTTCATGGATTGGTCATCAATTCAAGAATTCAAGCCCCCTAACTTTTACCTCTGACTGCTGTCAGACAATCACCTACCAGAAGGAACAAGAAGTGCTTCATGAATAACGAAGTCAGTGTAAACTCAGCTATTTGAAACAAGGAAAGCCAAAATCACAGCACCAGTCACCTCCCTGCAGCCACATTAGTCTCTGTACCGTCAATGCGGTCTCTGACACATTGCTGTATAATACTCCTCAAGTAATTTTTATTCTTATTATTTCTTTTACAGATCTATTTTTGAAGAATATGCTTTCCAAGTCAGCCTGAAGCTGTTCCCTTCTAATTATAACAACAGCACACTGAATGATGTAGACTAAACTCAAGGTAATGCTGATACTTATTGTAATGCTAAAAGTATACCCATACCAGCAACAATTTCTGCAGCAACCCAAACAAGCTGAGTGGCAGAGGACCAGGGCAGAAGGGAACTCTCCAGCAGAGCAGGGGATATGTCATGTTTTCCTTCCCTTCTTAGAACTTTTTTTATAGCTGTACCAATCCCCAAGCACATGCCAGGCAACGTCTTCTACCCTGAGAGCTCATCCCCCTCTGCAGTCTTTACAGAAGCTTAGATGTCTCCTGAAAATCATCCTATGCTTTTTTCGCAGTTTTATTCAGAAAAATGTTTAACTTAATCTGATGGAAAATACCAGAAGAAGATTAAGGCAATCAGTCACTAAAGGAGATTCAGTCCACTGCATTAACAAACGAGATAAAGTGTCATTTTCTGCATCGTAATTTACAACAGTAACTTCTCCTTCCATATCCAATGTGCACTGCCTTTTTGAAAGGCAGGCCTAACTAATATGAAATGTATTCCTTAAATATTGTTGGGTTTAATTGCATAAAGAAAGTGCATTTCACACTCTTAAATTATGGATTACTGTCTTCTACTTCAGCAAAGCTATGAGATCATACAGTGCATTAAAAGTTAATCAGGATATTTTCCTTTAGTTCTTTCTCAAATGTAGGGACATGGGAATTAATTCTGCAAAACAACTTAGGACAACACTGTTCTCTTTCATCGAGGACGTAAATGACAGGTGTAGTAGCATTGCACTTAGCAGCATTTTTCTGAGTGAAAATTGTATAAAATAGAAATTGACTTACAAAAAAACTCTCTTTATGAAAACGTATCAGGAAAACATCTGAAATAATATACTAAGCTGAATAACAGGGTTTTAATTGTTTTGGGGAAAATCTGCTTGCCAATATTATTGTATTTTCAAAAAAGTTGTTTTTTTGTTTTTTTTTCAAAGAAGTACAAAATGCATTTCTTATGGCACAGGTAAAGTCACATTATCTTAATGGAACTCTTCATTAAACATAACCCCAAACTAAAGATGTGCAAAACTCATAACTTTTCTTTAAAATACCACTCATCCTTGCCCTAGACACTTCTATTTTAAGTAACAGAAGAAAATGTAAGAAAAAACATGGAGGACAACTGTAATTTAATACCACGTTACACAGCTAGACCATTGACAAATCAGTTTTAAGTAATGGCATGATAAATTTTTAAGCCTCCTGATGAGAGGTTCTACACTTGACTTCTAAACATAGTTGAGCCATTCAGCAATAAACTCAACAGAGTGAGGGAAGTATTTTAACCACGACTTTCAAGTGTTTAAAAGAGCATATTTAAAAACGTGGAGACTGAAATCCTTTCTTCCCTAGGTTCATTGGCAAACTGAGCTAGTTCAAGAGGGCGAAATGGCACATGGAGATGGCATCAAAATAGTCAACTTTACTAAAAGTCATGCCAAAACATCACAGCCAAAACCACACACTACATTGCTGGTAGATTTTGTTTTTACATGTCCACCAGGTAACACCGGGTTACTTTGAAAAGTCAGAACATATCTCGTAAATCACTGTAACTATCAATTAGTAATCAAAGCTGGTGTAGGGTCCTGAATCACTTTAGGCCATGACACTAGCAAGACAACTATCACCTTAGATGATTAATGCAAATGACCAGGACTGATAAATTGGTAGTATAAAAGCATGCCTATAGGAAAACAAAATATATTGCTTACATGCAACACCGTTTAAAAGCAAAAAGAATACATTCTCATCTTTTAGTACCTTCTTTAAAATTACATATTTTCTAACTAATGATAATGGTATCAGACTAATGAGCTCTTATAATTAATTTTATCTGCAGCATTGCAATGGTACTTTAAGGAATTTATTTAATACACAGACAATTGTTTTCTGTGGATTCTACAAAGATGCTTTAAATTTTGAAATCTTTGTTGTGTGTTTTTGTGTGGTTTTTTTTTTGTAAAACTTCAGAAGTGAAGCTATGCATAAGCTCACATGTTTGATTGTCTGGGAGTAAATACAACCCATGTAATAACAATACCCAGATGTTCCACCTGTCAAAATAATATCGTCAAAAAGAAAGGAGTATGTAAATTCCAGATTTCAGGTGTAAGTAAACACCTAATAGCTTTATGCAGGGCACCACTCCAAGATTCAGAATTGGTTCCCCCAAGAATAATAAATATTCCTAGAAATGAAGAAAACTGTAGCTGATAAGCTAAGCATTAACGAGAAAGATAATAGTACTTGTTGATTATTCACAGAGAATGTGGACTTTGAAATACACTGTATAGCTTTACAGTGATCTTGTAAGGTCTTCAAATTCTTGTATTCTCTAAATTATAACTGAGCTCTGTATTTACTAACTCATCTTTATTTGCAACTGGCAGATGCAAAGATATTAGCTACACTCAGGAGACTTTGACATGTGACTTCTTGAAATGTAAAGGAGTTAAAAGTTTCCCTATAGCAAACTGTTCCATGTTTTATTTTCAGAAATGTGAGTCCCAAGGCAAAATAAAACTATTAGACTGACTTACTCTCTTTCAAAATAAGGATTTCATTACTAACATGCAGCTTTTTACTTCTAACAATCTTAGATAGCAAAGGCTTTGGTTTAGTTAATGTTACATTTCAAAAAAAATGCAGAGTGCAAAGGGTCAGAGTAATCTTGGCCACCTCATCCTGAGTCCTGCCTTAGACTTACTAGTTGACAGAGCTGTGAAGAGGATCCTTCTGGTTGAAGCTGAAGTTTCAAAAACAAATGGAGTATAGGTTAGGCACAAAACTCACCGTTTTGTGAGCCACTGATGGTGAGATACAGCACTGGCAGTGTTTTGTGGGGTTAGCTCAAGACTCACATGGACTGATTATACAGTAGGCCAAGTAGGGAATGTTCCTTCTGCAGGTTGAGATTTCATGCAGACGGCCAATGCCATATTGCCATGTCAAAACTGAAAGGAGGTGAGTCAAGTAACAAAACATACCTGAACTTCAACCCTCTGACTCAGACATAGTCCCCATTGAATCTGTCAAACAGCTCATTTGTAATCCTTATTAGTTCTGCTGTACAAAGAGGGGTTATAAGATGAGTTATGGTATGGATTTTCAACTTGAATATGCATTTTCAACATGAATATACATTTTCAACATGAATATACATTTTAGACTTGAACAGTGATTTGGTCAGTTGATGTATGAAATAATATTCTCTCCCTAGAAAGAAAATTATGATCTTTTCTGAAATAGAGGGCTTTTGAGTCCTATACATGCATTATACGCTGCCCTGAATTTACATGCACATGAATAATCCTTTGTAAACAGAATCAGTCTCATAGGTAAAATTTGCCTCCAAAGTCTGAGGTGCAACATCAAATAGTGTACATTTGATATGTTACCTCTTCCACTGTAATCTAAATTTTTTTCATACTTTCAGTAGACAATACCATTAGAAATTATAAGAACTTATGTCTGTTCTACTTAAATTCCCTAGCTCTAACTATGCCTCAAACCTCAAAACTGTATATTATGCATTTTGGATTCAATATAGAATCATAGAATGGTTAGAGATGGGAGGGACTTTAAAGATCCAGCCCCCCTGTCCAGGAGCAGGGACACCTTCCCCTAGACCAGATAGGCTTAAAGCCTATCCAGCCTGGCCTTGAACACTCTCAGGGATGGAAAAGCTTCTCCAGACAACCTGTTCCAGTATCTCACCACCCTCATAGTAAATAATTTTTTCCTAATATCAAATCTCAATCTCCACTCTCTCAGTTTAAAACAGTTACCCCTCATCCTATCACTACACTCCCTGACAAAGAGTCCCTCCCCATCATTCCTGAGTAATCCAAGCACAATAACCATGCAGAAACAAAATATAGGTCAGTCAACCTTGTCAGTAACAACTGACAAACGCTCTTCAACAAACTGATACAATCATCTAAGTACACGGAAACACATGGTAGTTTGGGGCATAATTACTTCTGGGCTTAATAATTCAGGGTATGACATTGCCAAACTTGTAGTTTCTCTCTGTGAAAGCATATTTCTGAAAGCGGAAGAACAAACTTGTTCAAATACAAATAAAAGACCACAAAAGGAAAAACAACTAGCAATTTACAGAATAGGTATTCTGTTCTTTTCTGTTCAACATGGTATCCACCATGGACAGCAGAGCCTTAAGAAAGCCAAAAGCAAACCAATTCCTCTGCTAGCTGGCAAGAACCTTCAAGTACATCAGTATAAACCGACTGATGTCACCTCCCTGCTCTTCTGTTACTCACTAGGAGCCTGTTGCTGTATTTTTTTTCTTCAGTAGAGCTAAATAATTCATCAGGGCACAGCGTTTTGTGAGCCGGCCAGACTGCAGGCATCAGGCCAAGACCAAGGTCGCCATGGAGACCTACATGCAGCATCATCCCCTGTCCCTCCCTTGCAGAGAGAGCCTATGAAAAACGGCATCAGCTGAGCAGCCCTGCTCATTTCAGCAGTGAACAATAGGTATAATAAAAACCAAAAAAAAGAAGCAGGAAAATAAGGACATAAAAGCATCTGCTGTAACCGCGTTGAAAGATTTAAATGACAAATGACTCATTAAGCAGTTCCTATTTGCACTGATACAACTATTATTTTACATGACAAAAGTACTAACACCCCTTTATTAGTAAGAGCTATTGCTGCTTTTCAAACAAAATGATTATCCTATACATTGCAGATGGCAAATTATTAAAGATGTATGCTCTTTTTTGTTACTAAAATAGAGTTGTAGGGGTAAAATGGAATCCTAACCCAGAAATAAGATTTATTGCTTAGATTGCCTTTACCCTCTTATATCATACATAGTTGATGCAGAATACTGATTTCCAGAGTTCTCTCATCATTCTTTAAAAAAGACAGGCCTATTTATTATCTAAACCAAAAAACTTGTAGTCAGAAATGTAAACAATTATATCAAAAAAATGCTTTTGAACTGTGTTTATAAAAGTGATGCTTTATTTCTCAGTTATTGTTTTTCCTGAATATGAGAACAACATTTTTGTACACTGTATCAATGAAAACAATGAAAATTTATTCTGAATTATTTATACTAGATGAGCATAACTTTCTAACTGGCATTCTTTCCGTATTTTCCTGCTGCGTATTGGCTGTTCTCTGACTGTCTTGCTCTCCAAGCACCTGTTACTAAATATCAGCATATTTTTTTACCCAAAAGCATCCATAAAGAGAGGGCCTGGCCATGTTTTAAACTCCAAACCTTAAAACAAACTACATTCTGAAACCTCCTAGACTGAAATTCTTTATTATTTTTCTCCCTCACTTCTAATGCTGTTTATTCCAGCAACTGTATAAAACCACTCCCTCTGGCGCATTCCTACATCCTCAAGCTTACGTGTTTATAGGAAAAAGTGATTCTGCAGAATGCTGACATCACACTAATGCAACATAGTACTATATATACAACCTTTGCAAGCCACAGTGTGCTCTCTATAGGTGATAATGGGAAAAATTACAGTAAGAGACCACCAGCGCATTAAGTTAGAGGACCACATGACTTCTGTGTGGTAACCCTGAAACCAGAAAAGGACAACTTTTGCTTTTCCTGGAAGAGTCTCACTAAGCTCCTCATTGCCTCCAAATATGCCCTCCTGTTAGGGCTGCAGAACCCTGAATCTAGCATGGACTAATCCCATTAAGCTTCTTCTCTATGATCGCTCAATGATGTCTAGCAATATTCTTGTCTAGAACTTTCCCTTCCAGATTTTTGGTTTACTAAAAACTGTAGTCAAAGTACAGCAGGGCTGAGTGGGCATAATAGACTTCTTCCAGTTTCTGATATTCTCACAGAGATTCTCACTGGTCAAATTCAGGTTCATAAACAGAACCCCACAACATTTTGCAGCACTGTCCCCACTAGCAATTGCATGTAGCTAAGCCATACAGAATTTGAGACCAATTTTTCCTAAGGAAAGCTGACAGACAGGGACTGGAGATCAGTGCATTTCTTGAAAAAAAAAAAAATCTGAGAAGATAAAAGTCAGGCAACTCCAGACCTCAGAACCACCAATCCCAGCACAAAACTCACAGTACTGATGTATTTCTTTTGTCTTCACTGTATAATTATGGAGGCAAAAGAATTCAAAACCCTACCTTTTTAGGTTTTATAGATTTACCTTTTTTTTCCCCAGGATAATCTTTTGGCATCAAGCAATCCAGAAATCCTGGCACTAACACACGATTGACTGTTACTGTCACTTATTTTCTGGACAGAAGGCATGTGGGACACCTTTTTACTGTTTCATTACACAGAGTACAGAAGTTCTCTTGTCTAGAAACAGACTACTGAATCACAAAAAAAATATCTCTGCTGATGCTCTGAAGTGCTCTCGACAGAAAATCAGAACAAGTAGAGTCCCTGTGCTCAATTACAAAACGGTAAAAATTTCAAAGGTTAAAGTCTTCCAGCTCAGGTAAGCATACCATGATCTATTGCTGCAGGTCCAAACTCCACTACAGGAGGAGGGCAGACCTCTGGGTGAAGTTTTCATTCTCGATGATCTAACTGCAGGCTTTTAGGCCAGCTGGCCATTACATTTATTTTCCATTGGTTTTGACAGGTCTGGTCCGCCTCCAAGGCTGCACACAGAACAGCCCAAGTATCATGAATCTGACGACCTCATTACAAATTTGTAAAAAATCCAGATATAGTAACACAAACACAGCAAGTGTTGGCCAGCTGAGGAAATGTGCTGAATGATCCTGATGCCCACGCTGATTTTATATGGACTAGAAGAAAGTTACTTCTGCTTCAGCCTTCATGTAATGCCAGATCCCGAGCTATTATCCTCTCTGGAACATACATAGCTTGAGAAAACTTGTCATTCATCTGCCTTAAATTGATCTATTCTTCCATTAAAATTGCACTGACACTCTTGTAAATTCTTGCTGTTATTGATGTTAATAAATCTCTTTGATTTTTACCAACTGTTACTTGTAAAAAGAAAAAGAAAAAAAAAAAGAAAAAATAATTTATTTCCAAAATGTGCAAATAAAAGGCATAAATCATAGAATCATAGAATGGTCAGAGTTGGAAGGGACCTTAAAGATCATCAGGTTCCAACCCCCCTGCCATGGGCACGGACACCTCTCCCTAGAGCAGGTTGCTCCAAGCCCCNATGAGGGCTTGTTGATGCATTTTTCCTTTATAACATAGCATAGGCAGACATAGCAAAAAGAATAAAAAGAACAATTGCCAGGAAAACTTGCTAGAGAAATAGATGTTCACATGAGTTGCACCGAACTTCATATTATCCCAAAGCAATTTCCTCTTTTTTCTGTATGTTCTTAGGAGGAGGGAAAAATGGGATGGAACTGGGTACAAGCCCTTGTCCTCTGCCATGGGAAGACACACCTTCAACACAAGAAGGCCATTTTCTCCTTTGTTTATGGTTGTTTGGGTCTTTTTCTGTCTCCTGGTTCCTTTAGCATCCCTTACGCACTCTGCAGTTAGTTATTTGATCCACATTTCTTCTTATCTTGTGTAACCCTTGTAGAAATGTGCCTTATGTGCCGGTGTTCAAAGGATTTTTAAGCTCAATATTAGGAGAAAGCATGACATAGTTATCTGATGCTGCTTTCTCCAAAGATATTAATTATGTCATCTGATTCTGGCTCTTGCGGTGATATTTCGGCAGATTAACTGATGTCAGTTTCCCCATCTGTTTAGTGTGATATACTAACAATAGCATCCCATTTGACAAAGAAAGAATGCATGCTTTTGTGAAAGGTCTGTTGGAAGTTTCACAAGGCTAGAATGCTACAGACGTACTAGTATCAACAAGCATGAAGCATTGCTGCTCACCCTGAATCACACATAGCAAATTACCAAATATCTCCCTTATACCTGAACTGGCATATATAAGGAAGCCTTCTGGAGCAAGAGCTTTTGACTCCACACCATGATGCCTTAATGACTTTACCACCAAACCACAAATAACTCCTATGGCATAGGATAGATCCACCAGAATCATTTTACTGAATAGGACATTGAAATAAAAAGTGAGCACATCTGGAATACTAAAGTAGTACAGACTGGAGACACAAAGAGAATGACAGGATGGTGGCGGAGTGATTGAAATGTCTGTCTGGAGTGACGGTTTATGTTTTCCTGCATATATATACAAGGTTTCAATAAATGTCCCATAAAGTGCTACAAAATGTGCAGAGATAATATTCTTACACTGTATTATTTTCATTGTGAGAATTTGTTTGACGATATTTGTCAAGCATTTTGAACAAGGGCACTTTTATATGCAGTAATAATCAAACACAGTCAGATCTAGCTGCTAAGGAACTATGAAAGAATGTAAGGCTCTTCCTCCAGACCACCACCACAACTTCACTTCATCTTAACACAGCGTATATCTTTCTATGCACTTGGATACCTAGGCTTTGATTCCACTATTTTAATTGCTCTACTGGTTTTGGCTGGGATATTCTGCATCATACTGTGTTTTGAATTTGTGATGAAAACAGTGTTGATAACATAGGGAGGTTTTAGTTATTGCTGAGCAGTGCCCGCTGATGGGAAGTAGTGAATGAAGTGCTTATTTAGCTTTGTTTGCCTACACAGCTTTTGCTTTACCTATTAAGCTGTCTTTATCAGAAACCCAAGAGTTTTCTCACTTCTACCCTTCTGATTCTTTCCCCCATCCCACTGAGGGGAAAGTGAGCAAGTGGCTGAGTGGGGCTCAGCTGCCTACCCAGAGTAAGCCATGACAATTGCTTAACAAATGCTAGGCTGACTAGCAAAATGAGAAACAGTAAAATAGACTTCCCAGTTAGTAAGGGACCTTCCCTAGGTATCTAAGCAAAAGGAGTAAAGTGACGAAGGTCTGGACCTCCTCATACACATTTTCTGTCTTTGGATGTGGGGGTTTTTGGGTCAGGCTATTGGAAGCCCAGTTAAGAACTTTTACGTAGCAGGCAAAGCAGGTAGAATCAATGGTAGCTTTAGCATATCTGTGTTTCACTCTATATATACTGTAGGACTGATATGCCTTGCACACCAGAAACAGTATCACAGATCTATATGCCACTATAGTGACATATGAGCATCTCATATATTTGAAAAGAAACATTTTACTTGGTTCTTGGCCAAAGAAAGGAGGAGTAACACTGCTAATGCCAGTGGAGTAGCAGTGGTGCAAAATATTTCATGCTGTCCTCCTCCACACAGAAGGGGAGTGCATATGATTTGTCCCAGTACGTAGTTCAGACAAAGAGGCTAGGTCAAAGTAGCCTAGGTTAAATATTTATACTTATTCTGCTGGCAATCATTCAGACTAATTTTGACAGAGAGAATTTCTACATCAACTTGAAACTATGTCCTCATTTTACATCATGATGAGACATAAGAAAAATATTTCTAGTGATCTGGTATATGTCTACCTGATACAGAAAAAAAGTGGCAGATGTTTATCAATGTTTTTAACTTACTTTTATGTAAGTGGTTTAAACTGAAGTACTACCTTGAAAATTGTCCAAAACCTTATTCAAAGGACCCTTAGTTAAGTGTCCCCTGGTCCAAGTATCTGTGTTGCCTCATTTGCTATTTTGTTGTATTTTAACCGTTTCTAAATAAAATTAATTAAATAAATCTTGGTGACTTGAAGCTACTTTACCAAGGACACAAGAAACATTTCTGGAAAATTATCATCCTGCAGCAATACGCCCCTGAATTACAATTAATTGAGCACTGTAGACTATGGGTTAACAGCACTGATGTTAGCAAGAACTAACCCCATGAGTGAAGAGTACAGAGGGAAGGTAACATGAATCATTCTAGCTGGCGACAAGGGGATTCCACAGCTCCAGACACAGTCCCCTCACACTTGAACTGAAAGCTTTATAGGAGAAGAGCTCCAGGTGAAACCACAGCCACACAGAGGCCAGAGTAAAACTCCCATTAATTTCACTCAGGACACAATTTCACTGCAGGAATTTCATTGTCACCAATCTTGCTGTATTTTCAATATCCTTTCTTCTACTTACAATAAAGAAGTGAAGTTAAAAGGGGAGAGGAAGCACTGTAAGTTACACAGTAATAACTGTATTTACATAAAGAACAAGGAAGGATATGATGAACTGCAACCCAGTAACCCTGTCACTTTCAGGACAAAAACTGGAAATGCTTGCTACAGCCTCATCTACAAACCTTCAAAACTGTATGCTGCATAGACCAGCCAGAGTAACTCAAATTCATAAAAAAGCTACACATAGCAAATTTACTGCATGTACTGCTGATATGACAGACAATAAATGTGATGATGAATATTTCATTTATCTCAATTTCAAATCAGTTAATGCTGCATCACACAGGAGGTCAGACATCAGAAAAGTTGCTCGTACAGATTAAGAACTGGCTTACAAAATAAGAACGGAGGGCATCAAATCAAGAGAAAACATTTGACTCATGTAGGAGTAATAGGTACCAATAGCCTGATCTTGTTTACACAGTTTACACTGATGACAACACTTCACAGGGTTTCAGGGTAGGCTAATAATACCAACGACAAAAAGCCACTCTGGGCTTTCTCTTTTTTAAGACACTGAATGGTCTAGTTTCCCTAAATGCAATTCTCAATAGTATGCTTTCCTAAATAAAGTCCTAAAGTCCTCTGCGATGTGCACTAAACTGAGCTTTATAAAGAGAAATGCAAAGGAAAAAAGTAGAGGAAAACTCATCTGTTCCCCATCTAAGTACTACTCTGAATGTGGTCTTAGAGACTAATAATGCTAGATCATTGGTATTACAGGAGTTCAGAGAGCTGCTACTACATAACACAAGTTGATATCCCAGTTCAGTTCCCAAAAAAAAGTTCAAATACATTCTCAGTGGCATTCTTCCTTGACAGTCCCAGAAAGTACCAGACAATGAAGCAGCCTTGGAAGGCTCTCTTGGACTTGCCTCACCTTCAGCACAGGAGACTCCAAGCACTGGTTGCTTCTTTCAGCTGAATCATATAAACACCTGCATACACCTGCCCACACCCTACGAATGGGCCTTTGGTTTTCTTAGCAAAGGGGACATGTTTTCCAGCAAAATTTCATCCACTATGAGACTATCCGGGGATACAGACCTGATTGTGAGGTAACACCATAACATTTGGACCATCCACAATCTGCAGCCTTAATGGAAGTTTGTAACATGGAACTGCAAACCTACAAACTGCAGGGAAGCATTTCATGAAGGCCAACTGCATAGGTCATGATCAGAGGTAACAATTAATGTTTCTGCTTCAGCTAACTCTATTCTCTCACCTGGAGACTTGAGAGATGCTTTCTCCAGCCCAGATTTATCGATTTTGTTATAGCATTATGTAACTTGCCCTGCCATTGAGCATTTTAGAGACAATGATAGGAAAAAGCACATCTGTCCCCTCAACAGTCAAACCAAGAAAAACAGGATCATAAGAAAGCAGAGATTCAAAAGAAACACAATGCAGAGTAAAGTGTTCACTCTTGATCTAAAGTGTGCAACACATGGCAATTAAATTACTTCAGGCTTTTGAAGGCTTATCTGCTAGATCATACATGAAATCTGACTGAGCCCTGGTCTGATACACCAGTATCACCCTACTGCAGACTGATACTAAAACAAAGCCCTGATCCTCAGCTCTTTAAATCTGGTTAAATTCTCCTTCTACCATAGAATTGTCGGGGACTAACCTTTGCCTGTGGAAAGAAAAGTCCAAGGAAAATACTGATACGCAAAACCAAAAAAACCAACAAACCACACAACAACAAAGCAATCAGTTTTCCAACAAAGTGTCTGTCATCAAAATTTCTTGAGAGAAACTGCAACAAACAGTAACACGGACATAGGTGTTCTGGACCTTTCCCCTTCACATCTCATCTGAACAGAATGAATCATCACAAGGGGAAAATCAGGATCAGTTCATTTAAGAACACTCGACTACAAGACTGATCATGTATAAATTAAATGTGCCTGAGACCATTCTCCAGCATGAAAAAATTACTGGCACAACAGCTCACCTAAATACAGTTAAAGACACTGAGTGGCTGAATTAAAATCCTTCAGAAGGTTGTGCCTGGTCAGAGTGCTAGCTGGTCCATACTGAAACCATGCCTGAAACAGTTTAACTGCGTAGACAGATGAGTTCAGTGACTGAAGAGTTCTCTGGCATATGGACAGAGTCACTCTGATCCTGAATTTTACACTTTTTGAAACAGAATGTGTTATTTTGACTCTTAACTCCTGCAAATTAACTTGTCATTAGCTTAGCATCTTGCATCAAGCAAACCAACAGGTGAAAGAGACAGAAGTTCCACATGATATGAAAACTTATCCAAGCCTTTTCAGTTTACCATCTGTGCTGGAAATTTCTCAACATAATTCAAGATACTGAAGACTTACACTACTTTCAATTAGTTACTCTCTAATACGCCAATTTAAACTGTATTGGCACTTTTACATAGAGCTCTCCAGAAAACCTGCAAAAACATTTTTATTATTTTAACATATTGCACATAAACACAGAGTCTTCCAGAAGTCTTCCAATACTGTATTCATTCAGCACAAACCAATGTGGAGTAAATTGAAAGTCAGTTAACTCAAGGGATACCTTTTTGTACAGATCTTGCTTCATCTTACATAAGACGAGGGGTTTATGATCATCTGGGACCGCGTTTCAAATGGTTTTTTTGTCTCCAACATTGATGTGATTATGGCTTTGCATCCGATCTGGCCATAGTGAGTTAAATTCATTCCACTATCTGTACAGACACCCTTTGTGGGACTACACCTCAAAAACTGAATCTAACCCTATTAATAAGAGCAAAGAGCAATGCCTGAAGGGATTACCTCCTCTGTTCTTTCAAAATCCACTGCGTTTATCTGACACATAACAGTGCGTTTCTGTTTAGCTCTTCCTTTGAAATTCGTGACTTGCTGTCTCCTGTCCACACAAGCAACAATTTTTGAACCACAGGAAAGAAATATGGTGGCTGAATTTAAATACCACCCATTATAAACATATGGAACCCCCTATTTGCATTCTTGAACAAGCAGAATCCCCACTGCCAGCTCTTCCAAAGGCCATCCCCTGATTTTCAACTTGTGACTCGTGATGAAGTGAATTGCTATGGGAATTCTGAAGTTTAGATCTATATTGTTAGTCAGTCAACAGTCTATTGTGTCATGTTGTCCCCCCCCTCCAATCAATACCCATTGAATATGTATCAATCACCAGCATTTTTCTCATTATTATCAGTATTCTCAGTATTATCTAAGCAGTCAGCTACTAAGCAGTCCTGCCTTCTTAAATTTCACATATCTCAACCAAACTCAATCAAAACAAAATAAGACAATAAAACAATATGAACAGAAAGAGGGAAAACATCTGATTACATAGGAGGGACTATTTATATTATCTAAATACTCATCTTAAAATTCTTTTATTTTTTTTTAAATACTAATATCCAAATTAACCTTCTCAGTTCACAAGTTATTGTTAGAACATGTCACCACTGATACTGGTATTTCGATAGACTGCTTTTGGAGGTCTAATCTCAAACATCTAGGACACTGGGTACCTCTACTAGAACTCTATTTGTTTCTCATAGATGCTACAAAATACCAAGGTAAGAGTAAAAAAAAAAGTCACAACCTTAGTTTAAAAGCAGTAAAATCTGTACTTTTCTTTTCCTATTAGAGAAATCACAGTACTTGTAAAAAACAAAAACTGAATTTCTGGAAAACTACTTAGTCCCTGCTACTGCAAATAATAAGTAGCTAAGTCACAGGATCAAACTGAGGTTTCTCCTATAGTCAAGCAAACAGCAAGGCATAATGCCAGCCACTTAGACACTGTTAAACAATTTTAATGATGCTATGCAATCTGTGCAACGTTAGTAGTTTGTCATCATATAGTGAAAAACTGTGTGTCAGCAGTTAGAAGTACTTTGACCTTTTGAAGTGGCAACTTTTAACAGCAGCAAAAATAGCAGCAAATACAGTTTTGAAGACAATCAAAACTGAAAAGATTTGAAGTGAGCACCATGGCTAGTGCTACATAGGTTTCATCTTAAACACTTGGCATATTTCATAAAGACTTGGCTTATTGCATATAATGAAAATATTACACTTCTTCTTTAACAGTGAATTTCTCACCCCTGTTTCCAAAGGGGAAAAAAAAAATATATTAAAAAACATGCGAACCCAAAAGCTCAAGAAGCAGAAGACAACCAAAAATATTCCAAAAGACTTTTTATGATTATCAAACCAGTCTGGTTGATTCCACAGGTCTTATTCATGATTGTCAGCACTGAATTAAATGTTATTGGAAAAAGGGACTTTCATGCATGGTGCCTGAGTACTGTAAGTGACAAAAAGCAATGAAGCGATAACTCAAATGATGCCACACAGTCCACATTTTTGGTTTAATGCAATAGCTATAGAGTTCTTAAGGTAGACAGACTAATGCAGAAGAATAAACATTACAGTCAACGGCTGTCCTTAGAGCCATCAGCCCCACTGAATAAGGAAAATTACTGTTAGACTGAGAGTATAATACAAGGCAGGAATACAATCCTTTACTGCTGATGAGAGAAGTTATACTATGAGGCCCTTTCATTAAATAGCTAGATCTCTTATCAAAACAAGTTTATTTTTTCTCCTCTACATTACCCTCCTACTACTTCTGGCAAGTGGTTCAAGAATACCACTCCTGTAATGATTTTAAACTTTCTTCTAACTAAAAGATTAGTTTATGCATAGATGGCATGTCTCCACTTCTTGTCATACTAATTTTATCCCTTAGGTACAGGTTAAGCCTATGGATATCCACATCAATAGTTATCTTATTTATTTAATATATACATAGTGTTAATTTACTCAGTTAAAATGTTTGGCAATTCAGTGCTTTTTAAATAGCTTGGAGCAAAACCTTGTACCCGATGAAATTAATGGCACAGTCAGAGCAAGTCAAGAAAGACGAATCTCATCAAAGCTTTTCAATCAAGATCACTAGACAGAGATATCTTACTAAGGTAATAAATACATAAGTAAACAAACAATAGTTATGTAAAAGAAAACAGATCAAGTATGGGTAAATTCCCTTCTTTGTGTCCCTAAATATTTTCTTCTTATCACTGAAACATGGGTAGTAATGAGCTTCAAAGAAAAAGAAAGCAGGGAGCAAGAGTATTTCTCTCCATTTCTATATAGATCTGAAGACTGTTGATGAATTCTTTCAATAACTGTGAATTCTTTGTTCCAAAGGAAAAAAAATAACCAATTTTAATTTTTTCCGTAGATATTTTACCAGGCACCACTAAGCAATTTTGAAGTACACATGTAGCTATCTTACTTCTAAAAACAAGTTAAAAACTGCAAAGCCCTTGAACTGTAGGACATTTAAAGTTTTAGAGTCCTACTCTGTCCTTTTCTAGCTATCATACTAAAGCTAAGGGGCATGATGAACTTCTCTATTGTATTAGAATCAGAACATGAGAAAAGTTATAGCTGCTTTAGGCTCTCCTGTCCTTAGTCAACTCATAACTTTTAAAAAATATCACAGAATGTATTGTTCTAACATCTTTAAAGCTTAGTCTCACCTTAAGAATCACTTCCTCCGCTGCTGAAAATTTAGAGAAGGAAGGCAATATTCATAAAGACATTAAAAAACCCTTTTAATAAAACAGAATCTTTATTTTGAGCAAAGCTAAAGGAAGAACATATTTCTATAGAATCCAAATCTTTCAGTCCAAATTAAATTCACATCAGCTCCTTAGAAAAATCTTGCATGTAGAGAAAAATTCTCTAATATCTCAGTGGAAAAGGCATCTAAGCAATTAATCTATGAAGAACAATGACTCTATCTTTATCTGACTGCTGGGACAAAAAGTGAATTCTCTTGGCAGCCAGGAAAAATGATGGGACTATTCACAAAGGAACTAAAATACTGTTTTTTCTCTAAATGAGCCTGTCAGTTGAAAACAATAGAGTAGAGCTAAATATTACAAAAGAAGCTCTTCTGGAAAAAAAGATTGCAGATATATCACTCTTCTTTCTCAAATGCAGAACTAAAAATCAACAGTAGACCTAGTCTCTCTATAATTACACGACACCAGAAAACTCATTTAAATAGAATATCAGGTAGCATACTAGGGTATTTCAAATTTTATAAATAAGTAAATAAGCGAAGATATAAGTTTGCCAAGGACACTCTTATTCTGATCCAGTTAATTTCACAGTTCTGAAGACGTAAAGCAAGTACTTTAAATAATGAAAAAAAAAGTATCAATGAAATTACACGTCTGCCTGCGACGAGATCTAAATTCTGGTATTAACATAGAAATGTAAATTTCTGTTGAATTAATCCACATTTTACTTTACATAACAAAAGTAGTTGAAAACACAGTTAATTATGCTTTAGGGCCTAGGGCTCTTACCCAAAGAAATTATTAAAATGTCATTTTCATTTTTATCTTCTTGGGGATTGTCTATCAGACAATAGACATTTAGTATGCTTATTCTTCTAAAATAAATTTTCTAATTACTCACTTTTTATAAAAATGCTTAACATTCTGTTCTCTACCCTCAAGGGCAACAAATAGCTGTTTAGAGGTTTGCATATTTAGGAAGGAAACACAGCCTTTAAAATCATTTATGGTAAGGCATCAAATAACAGTCAGAAGCACTAAGTTTATAAATCATGCCAGAAGTAAGTTAGGTAACATTTTACAGTTTTGAACAGGCCCAGGCTTGGTCTCATTAAGGTTGAAGGCAAAAATTGCCTTGCTGTCAATGGAGAAGTGTTGTCTTCTTTATATCCCGAAGTAAATACTTAAAATAAATAAGATCTAAAGATGTAAGAAAGTGTTAGCCTCTTCCACTAAGGGACAAATGTGGTAAGAAACGTGCAGGGCACCAGAGTGACAAGGTAAAAATTGCAGTACCATGATAATGAAGTACAAGTTTCTGGTGTGATTTGACACGATCTATGCTATCCAGGAGATGGAAGACACATCATCAGACCTTGAGGAGGCCCATGTTCTTCTGGAACATTATCTAGAGGGCCAAGCAAGAGAAACCACAGGGCCTAAACAACACCAGGTATCTAGACACATATAACGAATCCCACTATTGCAGAGGGAAGTGACCCAACCCCAAATTACTGAATGCCAGCGTTAACCTGAGGGAGTCCCATATACATAGATTTCTCTACACACCACCATAACTTGAAATTGGGAACAGGATTTAGCTACCTGAACAGAAGTACCTAGTGTCATGTGAGATTACTTTGGAGAGGGACTCTTTGTCAGGAAGTCTAGTGATAGGACGAGGGATAACGGTTTTAAATTGGAAGAGGGGAGATTTAGATTAGATATTAGGAAGAAGTTCTTTGCTGTGAGGGTGGTGAGGCACTGGAACAGGTTGCCCAGAGAAGTTGTTGGTGCCCCATCCCTGGAAGTGCTTAAGGCCAGGCTGGATGGGGCTTGGAGCAACCTGCTCTAGGGAGAGGTGTCCCTGCCCATGGCAGGGGGGTTGGAACTTGATGATCTTTAAGGTCCCTTCCAACTGTAACCATTCTACGATTCTGTGATACAGAGCCTGGCTTCCTGATGCTGGTCTAAAAAGATGAAGTTTTCCTAGGTCCCATGTTACTTCTGCCAGCCCTGAGCACATCTCAGCCAAGGGCACCTTAAATGGTGGTGGATGCCTACATGTCACCAACTCAATCACACTACTAGCCATTACCAACAGAAACATCCAGGAATAAGATTCAACTCATTGTGATACAGACAATAACTTATTGGTTGGCTGAATTAGTCTCTGTTTTGTTGACTTCACGGAGCAGACTGTTATTAAAATACCAGAAACACGTACAGCACATTTGAACACCAAAATTTAAGTACTGCTCTCTCAAACTGAATCCCTTTCCCAATCTAACCCTGCAGCTTGCATACTTTCTGAGAAATATACCACATGCAAACCATTCTTCACAAATCTCATCATCAGGATGTAGATCAACAAACAAACTCAACCTTCTCACACAGAATACCCTGAGATACTTGTCTTTCAAGTGTTACTTAATTTGCAAAGCATGGACATTACAACAGCTCATACATGCCAGTGTCATGAACATCTTCAAACCTGTGTTTGTAACCACAATAATGATGTAATGTGTGACATTCCAAAACAATATTTTTTTAACAGCACATTGTACCTAGATATCCACAACACTCCTACTAATATCCAATTTTATTCACTAGGTAGTAAATACAATGAGACATAGTACTTTGAGAAAATCATCATAAGCTAGGCAAGCCCTCCTGAGACAGCGTCCATATACACCCACAGATCTTTTAAAATCAGGTAGTGTTAGTTCATTACAACTGCACTAAGGATTTCAAATGGAGTGAAAATTTCAATCAACCCTTCATTTCTCTCCACCCCTCCTCTATTTCACATTCTGCAAAGTCAAAGAAATGCACCAAATTACCCATCTGTGCATGCCATCCATGCTCATGAACAGCTTCTATCATCCTGGATTATTGAACAGGCATCATGTTCTATCAGAAACTGCCAAACCTGAGCCGACTTCAAACTGTTGCCAGTAGCTAAAGGAAAAGTCTTTTGAAAAGAAGTATACTGCTAGAAGGGGAAGTAGAAGTAGGTTTCCCTACTGTGAACAAGATGCAGTTTCTACTTCTCTCATACTTCACAGGCCAGCATAGAAAAATCTCTTATTTCCCCTGTGCCTCATCCTTCCACCATTAAGTTTTTAACATCCAGGGGTATGTGAGTAGCACAACTGCCTATTAGTGGTGTCTAATAAAAAACATGAATACCCGGAGCAGCAAAAGGCCAAACTTTTACTGTATTTCATAAAAATCCACAAATATTCAAACAAAAAAAAAGGGGAAGTTTAGATACTGTGATGACAAGTCATCATGAACGTTTGTGGAATAACTTACTTAATAGTACATTCATTCAAAAATAGAAGAGCTTTTAATTTTGCACTGTGTAGCATTCACAATCTGATCCAGAATCCATTTTATTTGTTATGACTTTTACATTTATTTAGATACATTTTGAAGCAGACTAACTTGCTTTCAAATTTGGGTAACAAAAATTATCTTATTCAAACTTTCATTCTGAAAGAGAACGTGATGCTCTCTACCTTCAGTTATCTAATGACACCTCTTACATAGCACTACTGACAGTTTTCTCTACCAAGTTCTGGTACTTACAATTTAATAAACAAACAAACAAAACCACTAACACTAAGGTTTGAAGTGTTATAGGCACATTTTTCACCTTTTCTGCCCTAATACTTATCTCTTGAACATACTCGCTTCTTGACTGATTACATAGATGATCAACTGAAATGCTGTATTTATATTTTATGATCTCCCTTCTACTACATTTTATGAAGAAAAAAAAAAAAAAAGTGAAACAGTCCTGAGACAAATGAATTATCAAAATCTATTCCTGGCTCTTCTACATCACTTCTCTTGTTCTTGACGTATCGGAAAAGGTAGCAAATACTCTTCAATTAGCCCAATTCACATTGCTGCAAGCTGAGTTACAGAGATGGATAAGCTATCTCATTGATATGAAAAATCATGGTGGGACTGGACACACAGCCCAGATTCCCAGCCCCAGAGCACCGTGCCTCAGTCACTTACACACATTGTCTCCTTTTAGAGAAAGGCATAATAAAGACCTTTCCAAAAGCTGACATTCCTTGTACAAGTAATGAAGGACAGAAATATCAGAATCTAGCACTTCATAATCAATAAGGAAAATTAAAAAGTGGAACACAGTCCTGGGTTGTGGTTTTTTTTTTTTTGTTTGTTTGGTTGGTGTTTTGTTTTTTTTTTTAAATACATAGAAGTAATCAGAGGAAAGAAAAAAAAAAAAAAGCCTCATTTGCCAAGACCAAAATGATGATACAAAATGAGCAATGTAATACTATTACTTATAAATAATAGTACATTTTATTGTGTGGAAGACAGATCATGTATTTTCCTTGCCATTAAATGTACTATTACTTTTCTGTACAACATGTAAACCAGGCCATGTAGACAAACACAATCTGTCAATTTCTCTGCAAAGACATCGGGTGAAAGCAATTTCCTAGAAGAGCATCACACAACCAACATCCGAGGTAGGAAAGACAAATATGACAGGATCATCACCTTCAGATCCAGATGCAGTACAAGAAGGAAGCAATTTCCTCTCGGGCGCACTTTGTAAATATCCAGTGATATCCATTTAAAGGAAATAGGTTCCTTCACACTGAAAGGGATGTTTGTTTTTCTGTTTTGCTATCTACGTTTTCAAGAAATTGATAATTTTCCATCTGCCTTTCAGCTGGTATTTTTGTGAAAAGGAAAGTCTCCCCCTTGCCAGCCTGTACTTCACACTTGTAAGTGGAGATGTGATTACATGTCAGCAAAAAATGAACAGGAATAAAGCAATAAAGCAACTGTTTCTCTACAAGATTGTGAGGAAAAAATTAATAATGACCAGATTTTTCTGAAGTTAGCATTTCTCTTCAAATCATCTATAGAACTGTGAAACCTGTTAAATTGTTTTGTAAAAGGTAAAAACACATAACAGCACCTTTAGGTATTACAGACATGTCATGAGAGAGGGGAAAGCAGATGAAAATCCATACAGATCTGTCTGACAGCAGTTACTTTGTCCCCCATAACCATGGCCCAGTATGAAGAGTGTTGGTGAGTTAATACAACCAGAAACTCCCAGCAGATATCATTAGTCCTAGAGGGACACTTTTCCCCCAAGCAATCTAGTACAGAGGCAAAGACACTGATGCCAAGAGGTAGCAGCAGAGAGACAGATCCACTTCCACCCTAGCCCTACAGGGACAGATGTTCTTTTAAGATGCAGATACAAGAAATTTGCTCCAATATTCTTCCCAGTGGACAGAGACCCCATCTTTTCTATAAATACTCCACAGCACAACAGTCCCATTCCACACCGCTATTTCTCATAAGGGTCAATCACAATATGATCCCGAAAGAATTAACACAAAAGGCAAAATGTTTTTCATCCACAGTCACAAAACAATTGTCAATATGCTCTACGAATGTTGTCCCACATGTAATAAAAAACTGCTATTGTTCTACAGAGAGAAAGCATTGAGTGACTTCAATGTTCTACAGAGCCAGCGTGGCTCATTGCTTCAGCTGCACATCCCCTGTTGTAGCAGCTTTAATCTCAGAATTATAAACACTTTCCCAAGATTGGGTTCAAGCCTCTGCACTTGAGATTGGATTGCTAATGCTAAGCATTGAAATTAACAGGGGATAAGTTTCCTCAGGCCCTGAAGCCTTGATCTTGAAATTAACAGGAGATTTTGAGCATGACAAAAACACCTGAACAAGTCCCTAAGTCAATTATGTGCTGTAATACCTCAAACAGTGGTGCTAGGAACATTATGAGCACAGCTGAAGTGCAGATAACTCCTCAGCTGGTATAAACCAGCTGTTAATAAGTAGAGAAACATTGTACCAACAGTTTCAGTTAATAAGTAAAACTACAGAAATATTTTTTTTATTCCTCTTTCTGTAATTTATGTCAATTTTAAGTCATCACAGAAATAAATTGTTACTACTTAATTGCTCTTACTGTACAGCAAAGATGCTTATAATGAATGATGATAAGCAGGAACATGAATGAACAGTTGCCAGGCAACCAATAAATAAAGGTTCCAAATAGCGTGACCTCTCTTTAAAGGATAAAGCTTTAATCATAATTATTTTTCAAATTCACTTCAGTGCCAACTAAAATCATGTTTGCAGCACTAATCCTGGTCTTCCTCATAGAAAATGAAACCAAATCTGTCATTTGACATATCACAGATAACAAATTAAACGGACTCAACCTGCTCCTTCAGATTACAGTCAATAATAGTGTAGTCTGAGAACAGCAAACAGGGTAGACAAACTGGAATCCAAAATATAGATGTGAGAAGAACTAAGCGATTTAAACAGGGTAATTAAAGTATTTTTTTTAAAAAAATGTTACTTTAAGGATCTTCACAAAGAATCAACACCAAGTCCTCTGCTGTCTAACTCCATAAAATGACCATTTGGTAAAATAGAAGGATGAGAGAGACTTTAAAATACTGAAAACAGATGTGGCTTGAAATGTTTTAAAATCTATAGTACCACATTCTCTCTTTATAAACTCTTACAACTCGGTCTTGCTGAGTGCATAAGCAGAGCTGAGGTGCCTAGAGCATGCACTGACCTTTTAGATGGATTCAAATAAAACTGACAAAGAGCAGCATAAATCTTAAAACAGTTAAATAACACAGTATATCCACTCTGAAGAAACAATGAATGGTTACGCAGGAGTTTTACATTATGCCTTCTGAATAACAGAAGGGGGCTAATAAATTGTGTATTTATTTTTTTAACATCTCATGCCAGAAAATATCAGGAATACATGTTTTGATAGGTTTTTCTTGAACAACATAAGGTGATTACATAAATCTCTTCATTTAACCATGTTAGTTCTTTTCTTCAGTAGAATTGAGAATCACTAATAGCTGTGATGCTTAAACACTAAACAGCCAAAAATAAGATGAACTACAATCATAAACAAATAGTTCTTGCACCTAAGGTCTAACAGACTGTGTCAATTCCAAACTATTAAGAACTGGGACCATCTTTTCAATCAATCTTTGAACAAAATACAGGCAACAGAATCCATTAACTTCCCTGAAACATTAGCAGCACAAAACAATCTCATACTTTATAGAAGAAAATTGATCTACTGGAACTTTTGTAAACTGGAATTATTGTTTAAGTTATAGCAGGAAATCAACTCTGTCAACTGGTATGCTTCCTATGTATTTCTTCATATCAAATGAAAGCCAGTTCATTACACAGTAGCCTTCTATGAACAGAAAAGTATTCTGTTGCCTGTCAGACACACAACCTCCCAATTTTCCATATCTAGATAAAGATGGATCTGCTCAGCAGAAGCCTTTACAGGAGGTTTTCTATGTATCCGTATTTCATCAACAAGCAAATAGGAAACAAATCACATTATATTTATATTTTTATTGACTAACATTTCACCCACTAACCACCTCCACCACCTGATTCAGTAACTCCTCTCCACCTTCTAATAATTTCAGTTTGAACTTCTTCTTCTAACAAAAATCTAATTCATTCAGTAAGAGTGAGATTCATGATTTAAATAACTGAGGATCACGCCTGCTGATTGCAACTAAAAACAACGCAGAAGACTGTAAATTCATTTTAGGACACATGGCACAAACTCACCTTAATTGCTTCTCCATAGTTTTGAGCTTGCATTTTAACAAATTATAAAAATACTGTGCTGTGCTTGCAAACCTGACAAACAAGCCCAGTAGCTGAAAAGCGTGTAAAGGTGATACTGGAGGGTTCTCTCCCTCCCAGATGTTCATTCATTTTCAGTTACCAGCTGAAGAATTAAACCAGTCTGGTTTCATGCTTAGAAGACCCAAAGCCTATGAAAGTAAAGGTCATGCATTACCACCCATCAGAAGCCAGAGGCTAATTGTAAAGTTTCTTAACAATGAAAACAATGGGGTTCTCAGCCACTTACTACCATGGAGGAAACTGATGGTATTTTTCTGAAGCTTGGATTCCACTGTATTTTGTTCCACAGTATGCAATTTAACCGTCCCACCTCTAAAAATGGGAGGAGAGAAAAGACTGTATTGTTTTCCAGCACTGCTCACACTAAGATAAGATCTGCCCTAGGGATTCAAATCTATATATTTGGCACTAGAAGAAGGAAAATAGAGCATAATTGCCAGCTTGAGGAGAGAGATGAAGCATGCTTTCTCTCTAGTCTTTCCCACATCACAGAGAGTCAATGGAACCAGGTGCAATTCTAAAAACACTTATTTGATCAACAGTCTTTACACAAATACTCAGCTGACTAAGAGTATTAGGATCAGGAGATTGATCTCATTCTAGATTCATGCTGATCCTGTATTCTGACCAAGGTATTCTTGTTTCAATAACTATTTTTCCCCTAACAAAGTGGTGACGTGGTTTTTAAATCTCTTGTATTGAATATTTAATAGTGAATCAAATATACACACACTTATTATTTAAATATATACATAAACTAATGGATAATATTAGAAGATAAACTCACAGGATAATACCAGCTCAAACAGTACAATATCATCAGTTTTAGGAAAACATAAATAGGTATGTTGTCTATATGAGTAATACTTGTGAAAGGCCACCTACAGACACTCCTAGTAACATGTAAAGGAGTTATCTTTTAGCAACATAAGATATTATTCAAGATACTATTACAACCAGAGGAACCTGGTCAGGGAAGATGGGAGGGAAAATTTAGTTGCTCTATCATTTTTTAGTAACAAATTATCTTATGTGTGCTTGTTTCCATTTTACATGTAAAACGTAACTTTTAATAACTCTTATTCCCTTCACTATCACATTGATGCACATCCTCCTCTGCTAGTGCACAGAAACAGTTGAAAATTATAGAAAAACTCTGCCTTGATGGACATACTGTTCTGTTAATGCACCTGCTCACTGAAGTTATCATCTTGGACCAATAGTTCAGCACTGAGAAGAGGGAGCTACCACTGTAGTCCTTAGTTCTCTCATGAGATCAGAAACAAAGTCTCACCAAAAATGCCACCAGTAATCAGTGAGCTTTGAAAATAATGCCAAAATGTCCCCATACGTAAACTATGTGAATCCTAAACTTCATCATTACTTACACTGTTAGTTTAAAATCATCTCTCACACAGCTTTACCACAAAGCTCTGACTGACTCAGAGCACAAGTGTGCTCCTCTAGAGTCCCATACTCCACGATCTAAGTCCTACTCAGCTACGTCTATTACATGAGATACTACATAAATGAATACATTTCAAGACCAAACAACTCAGATGTCATCAGAAGCCTGAGGACTTCATCCATGCACATGTTTGGTTAAAAGAAACGTTACAGAAGGACAATGAAATTACAAGGAACAGTATTACTCATGCAAGCTCGTGAACTTCAGCTTTGTGTTTTGCTTTTAAAAGATAACATTATTATTTAGTATCTCTGTGCTATAGTAATATCACCTAAGAATTGTCATGCCTACAAATCTGCATTGAAACAAACAAACCAAAACACTACTGCACAGATTTTGCTTACGAATCAGGAATGGGGATTAAATGAGAACAAGAGGAAATAAATGATCTCCACATTTTATAATGTTCAATTGGTATTATCTGCACTTTATTTAGAGACAAGAAAGAATGGGGCGGAATCTGCTTTCCAACCACCCTGAGCATTTTGTCCAGTGACATTTCATTCAGCTATATGTACACCATTTCTTTCCTAAACCCTGTGCTGCATATTTATTCTTAATGTTCTAAGAAATGCTTGTCCTATTGTCACAATTTACTATTAACTACAACTGGTTTGTGCACTTGTGCTGACAGAGAGGGCTGTACAGCACAATACATTCATGCTGTTGCCAAGACCTTTGCCTCAAATTTCCTATACTTGTAGCCTTTGCTGTTCCCTCCCCCCCTCAAAAATAAAATAAAAAAAAAAAAATTCAGCACTATGCAAACAACATGAACATGGCAATGGCTGTTTTGGGACAAATCTCACATCCATTTAAGCCCAGGACCGTGGCAGTAGTCACTGGCAGTCATCAAAAGCAGTGACTTAAGGAAAAACTGCATATTAGGACAATTATTAAATACTCAAGTAGTTCCCTAGAACACTGTTCTGGCTGCCAGCAATCTGTGGCTCACAGGCTTCATTACAAGAGACTAGGAGCACTGGCATATGACAACACAGTGTTTCAGAAGGGCTGGAGGCAGAACAGGAGACAGCATGTTTCAAAAGGGAAAAACCATCACACACACACATGCCACTTAATTCCCCTCAACAGTGTTTCTTGCTCCCGATATTGCCTTTGCCCTCAAAATGTGTTGGTTTCCATATGGACGAGGTGGCAAAACTGAAAGTGTTTTCCTTCTTTCCTCATAAAACCTCCTCCTGACTGGAGTTGGCCTCCTGTTCATATTCCACTTGACTAAACCAATCTTTGTCTCCTCCCACACTAGCTCCATCTGCCGCCCGTCTCTCCAGCAGAGCCAGATGCCAGCAAAGCAGACTACTGTGGGAGGAGAAAGTTCTGTCGCTGGAATTTCTTCCCTACACCCTGCAGGGGGCCAGTCTATGAAGAGGAGACCAAGAGCAACTTCCTCTCTTCCACACTGCTTTCCCCTGCTCATCAGTAAAGAAGGCAGCTGAGGACATGAGCAAAAGGATAAAACTTCAGTGTGAGCCCTGAAATTGTTGACTTTAATATTTACATAGCAAAAAGTCTCACAATTGCACTCCAGACTCAAGCACAGGACACACCACACAAACGTGTAAGACACGAGTCCTGCCCCAAAGAGATTACAGTCAAACAGAAGCAGAGATGCACATTTGTGATAAGGAACAAAAAACGAGTGACTAGAGCATAGATGACAGGAAAAAAAATAATCAAGCACCTAGGCTTTATAATCAGGGGAGATCTTAATGATGGAGTGAAAAGACAACACTTTCTGGAGAGATACAAGTCAGAGAGAGAAGCTATGGGTGTGTGGTGTTAAGCTGAGAGGAGGATTGCATGCGGCAAGGAAAAATGTGTGTAGAAAGGGAAAGACCTGAATGAAAGAAGACATGAGGAAAGACAAAGTGATTTTTTATTCATTTGAGGCAACCTTGCATGAGGCAGAAGGAGAAAAAGTACAGGTAAGAACTTTAGATGAAAAGGGAGACTAGTCTAGGGACGGAGGAGCATCTGTGGGAGCAGTCTTGCCAGAGATGGTGGTAAGAATGAGTGCCACTGAGTGAGAAAAAGAGCTCATGTGAAACAAGCAAGCGTGCATATGTGCGAGACGGAGGAAATGACACAGACTTCATTTTTCTGAGAGAAAGAATTGTGGGAACCCAGGAGACAAGAGACACTAGAAACAAGGAGCGAGGGTGGTGCAGCAAAAAGTTTGGAGTGGGGCTGGCAGGACAGAAGAAAGTGAAGGAACACAGGGATCTAACAGCAAAACAGAATTATGTATTAGAAGCTGAATGAGCACATGTAAATTAAAGAAACACATAACAAGAAAGGTGAAGAAGTTGAACAGACAGGGAAAGTAAGAGGAAAATACATCCCATTGAAACAGACTAAGAAAAAGGGTTCACAGCAGAACAAGTGACAAGAGTGACAAGAGGGAGAAAAAGCAGGAGAGAATAAATGCAAATATCTTAGAGAACAGTATAGGAACACCAGCTAATAAAAGGTATTATGTAGAAACCCTACATGGGAAAACTGGGAGTGTATACAAAAGCGACTGGAAATGGAAGTCCACTGAATTCTCACTGTCACTGGAAACTCTCAGGGTGTGCTACATCTAGGTATCCCCACACTTTCATCTTCTTCACTTGGAAAAATCCTGTTTCCTGGTCCTCCACCCCCTCTAACTTTTGTGCTGTAGTTTCACCTTTATGTCGTTTGTTTCACTGTTTCTAGTGGCAACTCTTTTGTTACCTTCAGATGGTGAAAAGATCGCGTTTTGTCGAATACGTTTCCACAAAGAAACGTGCCAAAATCTCAACTTCCCTCCCCCCCCGTCCCCATAACGCTATTTCATTCATTCTTCTTCATATTGAAAAAGAACTTAAAAAAATGAATTAATTAAATAAATAAATAAAAGGCCAGTGAAACTCAGCCACACAGCGGTCTGTGAGGTCCAAGACACTCCCAGAGCTTTCCCGCTATGCTCCAGGTTCCCTCTATGCCCAGGGTCAAGGGTTTCCCGTCCCCCCACGGCCCCTGCGCTCAGCGCCCCGATCCGCGCCGCCGCCGCCGGTACCGGCGGAGATCTCCGGCTGTAACGCATCCATCAGGCGGGGAAGGGGGGGAACCGAGGGAGGAGAGCTAGCTACCGGCTGCTGGAAAGCAGGCACAGACTGGCTGCTCGAAGACATGGCTGGCTGGATATGGGATTTGATTTTATTTTATTTAGGGGATAATAAAAAAAAAGGGAGAGGAGGGGAGAGGGGGAAAGGGGGATGGTGGGAGAAACACACAGGCTCGCACTCGCAGACGGCTGGTCTTACCTCCACATTGAAATACTGCTCCGCTTTGCACACTGTAGCACATAAAATCCAAAGGCAGGTTTGCAAGAAAAACACCCTGGGCTGAGACACCAAATCCAACCGGCTTCCAGTGCTGAGTGCGAGTACGATCATAGTGAAACTGTGCTTCAGCGGATGGAAGATCTCTTTCTCTCCCTTCTTTTTCTCTCGCTCGCTCGCTCTTTGCTTTAAACAAACCGACAAACAAACCAACCCTCCCCCCGTGGCGGTGACGAGCCCGGAGCACAGGTTCACCCACAGCACGGGAGGAGGAGCAGACACTCCAAAGCGCAGGCGGCAGCGGCGGCGGCAGGGTCAGCTCCGGCTCATCCTCACCGCCGGTCCCGCAAGGAGGGAATGTGGCGTTCGAGTGCAGCACGGCTCCTCTCTGCCCAGCAGCAGCAGCAGCAACCTCCTCCCCGTGTCCTCCTCCTCTTCCTCCTCCTCCCGTCGTCTCCGCCGCCGCCGTCCTCCTCCTCGCTCCCTCTCTCCTCCCCTCCTGTGCCTTGCCTCCTCCCTCTCCCTTTCCCCCTCCTCCTCCTGGAGAAGGCCAGCCTGGCTCAGCTCGACCCCCACAGCTCCCCTCCACTCCAGAATGTTCATCCGACAGCACCGCGCAGTCCCGCCCCGGAGCCCTCTTAAAGGCGACGGTGCCCCCCTCCCGGCCCGGCCCCGTCGCCGCCGAGGGGCAGGAGCGGACCCGCGGCTCCTCCCGGACCCGCTGCGGGGAACCGCGGAGAGGGAGGGAAGAAAGGAGGGCGGCAAATTAAAGCGGCTTGGAGAGTGGCCGAGGTGGAGGGATGGAGGTGGTGACCGGGATGCCGCCCTTGGATCGTCGCGGGGTCGCTCAGGTGGCCCCCACCGATTTGTTCTTGCCGGGTTGTGGGAAGACAATCCCCGGTCACTGCGGGCAGGGCTCACAGAACACGGTGGGTTGACAGTGGTACAAACAAGCCAGGCAAAATTTGCGTATGGAGGTGATGGGGAACTGTATTTTAAAGCATCCGAATGTGTGGTCATGTATCTAAGGGAAAACAACATGAAAATTACCTATAGCTTAGGCAGACTTCGTGTTGATGTTCGAAAGGCCTTGTGATAACAGCCGGTGAACTGCTCTTGCAGTGACTTTGTGGTTATGGCAACACTTTGTGCAACCCTTCAATACATTATCCAAAGGAAGGTGGGATGATCCGCAACGCTAGTGAGACAAACTACTGTAATAATGCATCTTGAGAAAAAGAGAGGAGAAAAACGAAAAAAAAAAAAGGCAAATTTACTAAAAGAAAAAAAAAAAAAAATTTAAAAATTTCGAGGTTTGAAAATTGGAACAGGTTGCCCAGGGAAGTTGTTGATGCCCCATCCCTGGAAGTGTTGAAGGCCAGGCTGGATGGGGCTTGGAGCAACCTGCTCTAGGGAGAGGTGTCCCTGCCCATGGCAGGGGGGTTGGAACCTGATGACCTTTAAGGTCCCTTCCAACTCTGACCATTCTATGATTCTATGATTTATCTTCTTTTTACTTGTTTGGTTATCAACAAAGATGCAGAGATACTTGATCATGATACAAAACAGCCTGGAAGTAGAAGACATATGTACCTGATAGATGAAATCACCTTACTCAGATAGTTGGGGTTGATAGCCAAAATTAAAACACATGCAAATTAGGTGTGTGCAATTTTGATATCACCTATGAGTAAGATCTAAGAATGTGGAAGGTTCTACATCATTTGATCTCTTGAGAGTAAGGCACTTATCTCTGAAGAAGCCATGTTCTGCCCAACCAAAAGCAATGGTATTGAAACAGAATACCTTGTGTCATATATTTTGTTCATATTAACTGCTTGCTCTTAAAGACATTTTCTATTCTTCAGCCTGTTAGTGATGTGAATAATGAAATCATGAAATACAGAGCTGGCAACAAGCTAGAAGGACCCGTTAGCACTTTGGTGGCCAGTATTGGAAGTTAAAATGATCTTAACCAATTAAAGAAATGTCTTGGAACCATCAGGAGGAAACATAATACTGACAAATACAAATTACATGTGGGAAGAAAAATCAAAAAGTAAAAGCAAAAGGATACTGGTAAAGCAGCAGCACTTCAGAGCAGAATCTGGGGGCTGTAATGGACTATAAAGTAAATATGAGTCATCAACGTGTTACCGTTAAAGGGAAAAATGGGACAACGTCATTGTGGTGTGTATTAATAGGTGTGCAGTATATCTGACAGGATATTGTTTCTCTGCTAGGGGTTGATGAAGCCAGCTGTGTTTGGTCTCAAACTAGGAACAATCTAGAGGAAAATAACAAAATATTAAAACATTTTAAAAGTAAGACGTAAAAATTGAAAGACTATTTGTTCTGAGAAGACTGAAGGTAAACGGTCTGTTTATATGGAAAGTGTTTCTGTGAAAAGGACAGAGATATTTCATTCTTTCTTGGTTTGAGATGAAGGAAAGAGTGAATCAATTAAATTATTCAGAAAGTTCATATTTAGTGTTAGACGAAACTTTCTAAAATGTGATGGTAGTAGCATTTGAAATGATTTATGTAGTGGAAGTGTGGAATCTCTTCCATACAGAGGTTTGGTAGGCAAGAATGTTATCGCTATCTTCTCTCCAGTCCTAGAGCATATTATGGATTGTGGATTGTATTATGAGAACTAGTAAACTGTTTTACTTCTAGTACATCAGGAATTTCTTTCCTTTTATTGCTCTGTGAACTAATCACTGTGCTTGGTATACAGAAATAGTAACTCACTAACTTTGTACTGTCCCTTTTGCTTTTTCTCTTCTCCTGAGGGACCTCCTTCTTGTTTGTGCTCTCAGTGAGCACTAGCTCTGCTTTTGCTGATGTATTTTGTAGAGTCTGCCATTAGTGTAATACCCAGAAATGGAAACGGAAATGGATAAGTTACTGAAACTGGAATTTCATTCATCTACCCTGTCAGGACTGCTGCAGCTATTGTGAAGAGCGAGGGGCCGTAAACACAGTTACATCCTTCCTTTGCACTGTGTCCATTAGAAGCAAAAAAGTAGGAAAGCATAGAATGGTGGAGAACAAAAGCACCTGTGTATTTGTCAGAGTGTTTGAGGAAGAGAAAAGGAGACCATACAGGTAAAGAATGAGATTGGTAGGGAAAGAGAGTAGCAATGCGTGAATACGAGTGCCAGGGGAAGAGACAAGGCATATGAAGGTCAGAGGAGATCTTTGAAGTGAAAAATATAATTCAGGAATGCCTGTGTGAGGGAAGAAAAGCCAGCAACAATGGGAAATGGCTTTGAATATTTATGAGTAAGTGGTGGGCAGAAACATGCAGGAGTAGGGTCAGATCCTCATGGGACATGTAAGAAGGTAAAAAGAAATAGAAATGAGTTGAAAACTCCATACAGAGGGCTCTATGTAGGTATGTGTGTATGAGATTATGAAAGAGATTAAAGAAAAGACAAAAAACCAACAAAGATGAAAGGGTAGGTAAACAAGTATAGAAAGAAGAAAGCAGAAAAATGGAATTAGGAAAAAAAATGGGAGTTGTTTGTTGAAGTACTTGAATGATTCAAGTCATATACTTTATAAGTGTCTTGCAGATTTTTATCTTCATCAAATACCATTGTGATTTTTCTGTTCTTGCCTATGGTGGTTACCATCAGTAATTAATAAGCAGTGAGCAGGTTTGTAGGGAGGCAACATTGAAAAACTGAGATTTCCATGTAATTCTAAATATTTTAACCTTTTTGAAAGGCAGGAAGGGGTCTGTCTCCTGTACTCCCAAGCAGCCCATTTACCAATTGAGTTTCTTAGACTCTGTAGAATATATTCTTTACGGATGACTACAGTCACAGGTTTATAGTTGATAGTTACTAGTAGCAGCCATAGATGTTGTTAAGCATTTCCATGTCCAGCTTTGAACACAGGACAAAAATCCTCCACTTTACTGTATATCAATTCTGAATAGAAATTCATATCATAACTAAAAAAATAAAAAACTTGTTGTGCTCTTTGTGGTTTGTGTTGCTTAGCTGCTGATAGTACCAGCTGGAACTTTTAAAGACAAGAGAAATTCATTAAAAGCTATAGTGTACCGCACAGATTGAGGGTAGATAACACATATCTCACACATCTATGTTTACCTCACACTGCTATATTTAGTTCTGGTTTGGAAAAGATGTTCAAAACACCCGGCCTTTTACTCATGGAATGAAACTTTCATAGATGTGTCCGTATGAATTCTGTTTCACTGTTTGAAACGTCTTACGGGACATGAAGGGAACAAATGAGTTTTACAGGAGGGAACATCACATTTAATATGTGTTGCTGCCAGGATCCCACTCCTATTGCCTGTGTTCAGGTATCTATGATTATTTACACAAGGCATAAGGCTATCTGGTCAGGATGCAGAACTGACTTATACCACCAGTGTGCTTTACTGTGTTGTCTTAATGGCTCCACTGATGGCTTTATAAAGAATCTAAGATAAAGATAAATGACAGTGTAAAACCTGAAACATAATTGTTGTAGGATCACAAGGAAAATTCTTAGAGTCATAAAGGTCAGTAATATTTCAGGATATTTTGGTTTGTGACTGTTTTCGCTGGTTTTTTTTGTGAAAAATTACAGTAAGGGAGGAAGAAGGGAAGAAGTCTGAGAGTGTAAAAAAATAAAAAATATGATATCATAGAATATTTTAGGTTCAACAAGACCTCTGTAAGTCAGCATGTCCAACTGTCTGCACAAAGTGGAGGCAACTCAGGTTTAGTTATTCGGCTGTTTGTTCAGGGAGTTACAAATCAAGTTAATCTGACCCAAGTACATTTCCTAATCTGCAATACGATTTCTCTGTCTTGGGGGCTGTTGTAAGGCATTTGTCAGGCCTTCAGTTATTTTGGTCTTTCTAGTGACAATGCTCATTTCAGCAGGTAGAGCAGGTGTCTCCTGATCTCTTGAAGGCAGGAGAAGTGACCAAGAGAAACAACTACAGAAAATACAACTCTGCAACTGAAGACCAAAAGAAATATGTTTTAAAGAGAAAGAAGGTATGGTGTGAAAAAGAAATGGCTTCTGAAAGAAAAACATCAAGAACATAAAACAATAATTAAAAAATCTCTTTTTTCGATAGTAATATTTTCATAAGAGTGCTTCTAGGAACATGAGTTAATATCAGATTAGTGAAGAATAGATACAAAAAATGCACTGAAGAAGCCAAGTCCTTACTTATTTACTCTGTGTAACTCTTCATATCAAACTGTTTTCTCTGCTTTATGACAATTTTCATGTTGCTGTTTTCTCTCCCTCTCTTGATGCATTCTTTCCATGCTTTCTGATTTTTGCCTTAGCCTGCAAAGGAAGAAAGGCCCATTCAAGCACCATGTCCATCAGCAATTTCTCAACATATGTATCTCAAATTAAAGATAGACTAGTTTAGATTAAAAGAGACCTTTAAGGGACATCTTATCCACCCCCCTGCAGTGAACCAGGATGTCTTCAACAATAATTAAGTTCTTTATAGCCAAAGTGCTATATACCAAGTGCTCTAGCTGTTCTACTCTTGTACCACACTGTTGACTATTCACTGATTTTACAGNGGCCTTCAGTTATTTTGGTCTTTCTAGTGACAATGCTCATTTCAGCAGGTAGAGCAGGTGTCTCCTGATCTCTTGAAGGCAGGAGAAGTGACCAAGAGAAACAACTACAGAAAATACAACTCTGCAACTGAAGACCAAGAGAAATATGTTTTAAAGAGAAAGAAGGTATGGTGTGAGAAAAAAATGGCTTCTGAAAGAAAAACATCAAGAACATAAAACAATAATTAAAAAATCTCTTTTTTCGATAGTAATATTTTCATAAGAGTGCTTCTAGGAACATGAGTTAATATCAGATTAGTGAAGAATAGATACAAAAAATGCACTGAAGAAGCCAAGTCCTTACTTATTTACTCTGTGTAACTCTTCATATCAAACTGTTTTCTCTGCTTTATGACAATTTTCATGTTGCTGTTTTCTCTCCCTCTCTTGATGCATTCTTTCCATGCTTTCTGATTTTTGCCTTAGCCTGCGAAGGAAGAAAGGCCCATTAAAGCATCATGTCCATCAGCAATTTCTCAAACATATGTATCTCAAACTAAGGGATAGACTAGTTTAGATTAGAAGAGACCTTTAAGGGACATCTTATCCACCCCCCTGCAGTGAACCAGGATGTCTTCAACAATAATTAAGTTCTTTATAGCCAAAGTGCTATATACCAAGTGCTCTAGCTGTTCTACTCTTGTACCACACTGCTGACTATTCACTGATTTTACAGTGTTGTGGGAATGATAGTCTGGTGAGTGTTGCAAGATCTTAACAATTTGTCTTGAATATTATCACCTTTGTTTTTACAAGGTGCCTTGTGTGTAAGTTTGATATTGTTCACAGTGAAGAGAAGAACACGGTGCATGGAACAGAAACAAGTAACGCAGGGCAGCAGCAGGTGAGTCTGGCAGATTTGAGGAAGAAAACAGGAGGAGTTCGGAGAGAATACTCCGGCGTTACCAAATGGCTTGAAAAGTAACAGGACCTCTTAGAAATCTTGAAGGGTCTGGTTAAGAAAGAAACAAACAGGTGTCTGTCATAAATACTGTGTTTCAAAAGTGTGCAGAGGTCAAGTCACTGAGTGGCTTCTATAACATAAATACAAAGGCCTCCGGAACTGCGTATCGGGCCGAACCTGAAATGGAAGGTAATTATCCCAGGTGTTGTGTTGCTCTAACCTCTCTGGAAATTCCACATCAACATGGTTAAAATGGACCTTTTTTCAATTACTCTATTAACTAACCTCTGCAATTTAACTGTTCTTGCAACCTGTGTCATTTATCTTATTGTCTACGGAAATTAGTTTAACATTGTCCGGTTTTGGCTTTCAGCACACTATTTAGTACAGTTTTTCTTCCCCATATGTTTACAGCGGAAATGAATGTTGGAAGTGTTACCTGGGGAAAGATGAGTCTTGGCAACTGGAACTTGGCAACTATTTGGGGGAAAAGAGTGTTGCATTTGGCACTTGAAGAGTAAACCTGAGACTGTGGAATTTCATAGATGGATTGCATGTATCTGGCAAAATGAGTAGCAGTAAAATAAAAAGCGATGTTAACATTTAAAGATCAGTGATGAGTTTCAGAGTTAGTTACCTGTGTCATTAATGAAATCACTACATCTCCTAGAGTTATTGTTCTGTGGACTCAATGAAAAATTATTAAACTTGGTATATACATTCAAGGTTTCTTTATCATCACAGCATAATTTCTTTATGTATTTGCTTTTGTGTGAGTTAACATTTAGGTACTAAATAGCAGTTTGGCTGCTTTTGTAGCCCAGAAACTGGAGTTACTCCCCTCGAAAGCATCACACACATCTCACTCCTTAAGATTGTTTGAGTTTATACCATTCATATGTGAGGTTGTGAATCAGCAAGAGCTGAAAGAAGAGTTCAGAGAAAAAGAAATTGCACACTACTTGCAAAGAGAGAGCACTGTTAGAAATAGAAAATGTGTTTTAGAAGGGCATGCCTGAAAATGTCTGAAGAAGCCAGCCTACAGGAAACGAGAGGGTTCGCTCAAGGTTAAACTTATGTATTAGTCCATTCTGAAATACAGGTACAACCAAAGTGACCTGTAAGTATCTATCTGACAGAAACATATATTCATGTGAAAGAGGAAAAATCACTCACAGAGGATGCAGTGTCTCTGTGTCTTTATTCCTCCAGAATATTCCTCCTTCCTTTATTCCGCCTGTTTTCTTGTTTTATTGGCAACTTTTCTTCCACATTAGGGTTATCTTAATACCCTCTTGCTATAATTGGTTAATCTTTTATCATTTGGGAAATAGTGCTCAGGTCAAAGACAACTATAAAATAATTCTCATGAGACTAGTAATAAGCTTCCATTTGCCGTTTTGGTGTTTTAACTTGAATGCTGATGGCTTAATAAGCAACATTTAACGATTTTATAAATGCAGATTTTAAGTGCAGGAATATTGAAGTGTGAGTGTGCTTTTGTATACCCACTTATCCTCAAGTATAAGAAATCGGGAAGGTGAAAGTAAAGAAAGATTCAGAAAATTAATTCTGTGGAATAGTAGGGCAGACATGTTTACCAGGACTACACTATCTGAAAAAGCATTGTACACTTACAGGATCTGGTTGTGTCATATAGATGATTTTACCTACCTTTGGGGAATATAATTTTGGACTTGACTTAGTTTTCTTTGGCCCAAGCTCCTCTGGCTAAACAGTGTTCAGTTTCTCTGTATTTAACACAGTTTACTTCTCATTTAGAGCAACATGAAAACTCTCTTCTTACACTTACAGGTATTTTTTATTTTATACATATTCTAGGAGGAAAGGATAGGGAATGATT
This sequence comes from Thinocorus orbignyianus, assembly GCA_013400375.1. Taxonomy (NCBI): domain Eukaryota; kingdom Metazoa; phylum Chordata; class Aves; order Ciconiiformes; family Thinocoridae; genus Thinocorus; species Thinocorus orbignyianus. Next base: position 60,721 of record VXBW01003571.1, read on the forward strand.
TTAAAGTAATTAAGCCTAAGCTGACTTCTACCATTAACTTTTTTCATCAGTCAAATTTCATGGCCATCCTGGGTGTTCTTTGATATTCCAGTGGCAGTCATGACCTTAGCAACAGCAATTTTAAAAATTTGCATAAAATATGTGAAAAAGGGTGAAGATGCTGGCATAGAAGTGATTATTGGGAAGAGCAGGAAATTTCTTTGGATCTAATGCCACAAAATTACTGTTGCACTTCTGGAGGGAAAGACCTCGTATAAAGAGGTATACTTCAAATCTGTCTGTATATATGATGTGTGTAGAGCTACAATAATAGATGTAGATTCATTGTATTTCTAGTCTTGGTGAAAAAAAAGATGGGAAGATAATATGTTGAGGCACAACTGAAGGTTATTAGGCTTGAAAAGTCTGTTTATGCTTGCCTGCTGGTGGTAGTGACACAGGTAGGAGGGTGAGACCGTGTCTGTATTCTTGGAGGAACACAAAGAGATTAGTTAGGTTATGGTGTGGACTCTTCTAAAAAGTCTTCCTGGTTCAGTTTGATGTGACCTGTGTAACTCAGGTGTAGAAAAGACACAAAAGCTATTGAAGATTTTTGCAACACCATACTCTCCCCCCACTCCAATTTTGCTCTGTACAATGTGTGAGCACAAACATAATCCTGGTCTTTGTAATGCTTTGAATTACCTCTCTTCAAGAAAACCACTATTTACATATTTTTAAATTTATATATATTTTTAATTTTCATTAAACTAAGATGTACCAGTATTTATATCCTCAGTTTTCCTTCTGGGATTTTTCTGGTCTTCTCAATTTTATTTTCTTCTAACTTCTCTGTTTCAAGACACTTCATAAAAACACAAGAACTGGCTATATAATATTTCCATATCATTAAGAGAGCTCCCAGTAGAGATCCTAAGCGTATGTTCTTACTCATGCATAAAGGAAGAGGAGGCAGAAGTACACTTAGACCTTCAGCTTGAGAGAAGCTTTCAAATAGTCCTCATACTTTCAGGATGAAATTTCAAGGCATCCTAGCAAATTTGAACACCTAGTTCTCATTAATTTTTATGGGAACTGGACAAACCTATCCCACAGGCATATTTGAAAACACTAGGATTACACTTCATCTGTTTCATTGTCCTGTGCTGGAAAGGAAGAAATGAAAATTTAAGAAATGAGTAATAGTAGAATTAAAAAGGGACTTAGTTATACAGATAATTATTTTTAAAAGTGCATTCAGTGCTGTTTATTAAGTTGCTTAGTCATCACCCGAGGCTTACACAAGGTTTACATTAATCGATTGATATTGCAGTTGCCTAACTTATTAATTGCTCAGAAAGCCTTTTTTACTGTTCATATTATTTAGTCTTATTAACTCTATTACTGTGTCCAGCCATTCATACTGAAAATCACCTTCATATAGTAAGTGGGCTTCATGAGGTGAGGGGTCTTTAGACTTTCAGACCTTCATCTCTCACTGACCCTAAGATAGATGAAAACATTCGTACTTTGTAGAAAGTTTGTTAGAATATTCCCATGTTTATCGTTACAACTTTGAGATGGGAGTTCATAGAACAATTTAGTTGGAACTTTATTTATATTTACACTGTGCTTCATTTTTTGCTTAAGTGATGTTAAGGTACATATACTTGTAGTGTTCAGATGTCTAACTCTAAGGTTTGTTCTTGTTTTTCTTCCTTAGACAATGTAGTTCTGAGCAAAGGTTATCATAGGAACAGTCAAGAGCTAAAATTTAAGCATTAAAAATCTAAATATCCACAGAGAGAAAATTTTTATTCAAACCATGTAAGTGATCAATACTGAAAAGAAAATAGCTACTTTTACATTTAGACAAGGAATTCAAATACATCTCTAAGTATATGATCACACAGAAGATATTCAGGGACCATGAATAATAATCAGGTGACTTAGGAAACTATGAAGGCTCATACAATAATTGGAAATTCCAGGAAGTGTTCTGCAGATAACCTGTGAATTAAAAATCATTTGCTTAAAAATTCAGTGGATAGAGGCATTTCCAGCTTTCAAGTGAGGATTCAGGTCAATACGCTGTAGACTGGTAGTTTCATTGTTTCCAATAGGACTAGATCTTACTACCAAAGGACCTGTCTCAGAAAATCTATATTTGATCTAAATAATTTTCTGTAGCACAGTACAACCAAATACTTTGGTAATGCAGAAGAGAACAGATTAATGTATATGTGACAAGCAGTAATAACTTTGAAAACTAAAGAGTGTTCCATTTTTATAATACATGTTTTAGGTAAATGCAAAGACTATGGAACTTAGGTCTTCAGTCTAACAAGATTATTTCAGTATTCAAGAGTTGTTCTGGTGTGTATTAAGGGCACTTTTTTATTATGGCATTTTACAAATACATATTTGAGCCTTTTTACTCATCATGCTATACAGTTCCTTGGGTTCTTATTAACTTTTTCTCTTTTAAATCACAATGATATAGATAGCATGCTTTCCCAACACATACCATATATTCTTTTAGATTATAACCTTTTTTCTTTAAAGTAGTATCACTGGATGTGCACTTTTCCAACACACAGGAATTTCAGGCTATTTGACAGTACTTCATACAATGACATTTGTCATCATAATATTGAACTGACACCTAGGAATCTCCATTTTCCTACTTTCCCATACGATCAAAGCAGTCCATATTTTGCATTTTCAAGATCTGATAGTTCAGTTCCCAAATATGTGTAGCTGTTTGCTCTGTGTGTTCGAGCTGAATGCTATGTTTCTCACAAAAGCACTTTGTTGCCGTGACAAAACAAATATTTCCATTTTACCTGGTAATTTCACCAATCAGTTTATTATATGTTTTTCATGGAGGGCAGCATAGATTTAAGTCTGAAAACGTGGGACAATGCATGACTAGGTGATGAAAAGGTTCCTTTTGTAATGTAAAGTTTTTAGAAACCTAGCTCTATCATGTTGATTTTACACAGTCTAGGAGAAATTACCAGAAGAGGTTGAAAAAATATTGACAAAGTTCAGTTTTCATAATTTTTTCTCAAACTGGAAAGGTGGTGCATTTCTGTCCCAGCTGACACATTCAGGGAAATAGCTTCTCTGAAGGTCTGTTCTGTCCTTTTGTTATTGATTTAAACAATGAAATGAAGGGCATAGAGATACAATTTACAAATGGCACAATATTTGTGGAGTTTGCAAGTATTCTGGAGATCAATGTATGTCAGAGAAAAAATCTCAAATCTGATTAAATTTAATGATGACAAATACAAGTACCCTACTTGGGAAAGATGCTATATAAGCAAATACAGGCAAAAGGAAGAAGGGCAATGCAAGAAAGACTACAGAACAGCATAGATGTGCCATAATCTGAATTAAGGTTTAGAAGATGTTACCAAAAAAGGGAAATGTCATTCTGGGAATGGATCATTGAAAACTGACAGCTGTGAGAGAGACTTTTTCTTCCTAAGTCCTGGCAAGGCATCAGCTCGAAGTTTAGGTTTGGGCACTATTCTTTAAGAGAAAACAAATGGAAAAGATCAACAAAGTGATTAGAGATTTAAAAGCACATGAGAAAAGCTTTTGTCTTGGGCTAAAAGTTGGATTTATATAGCCTAGAAAGGAAGACAGTGCAGAGGGCATGGTAATGATCTCTGTGAAACTGTAGAGGTACCATGAAAAGAATTCGTTTGTCCCTCATCACTGTGGGATAAATTTGGCTTAGTTTAAAATCAAGATATTTACTTCAGGCATTTTTTTCTTAATTGCTGTAATAATATATAAACATTGGACAAGGTTACTTAGAAAGGCTGGGTAAGTTTTAAAACTAAGAGTTTTCAAGTTAGTCCTACCTCAAAGTAGAGTAGACTGACCGAATGATCAACCCATTGAATTATCTTGAGAATGAATACAGGGCAGAGAAATATTTGCATTACTCCTGTTCATACATTACATTTATTTGTTAAAGATCAGTTTCTTTTTTTTTTCTTTTCTTTGGTTTCTGTTTTGGTGTTCGTTGTTTTTGTTTCTGTTTTCTGTCAGGAAAGATCCTCCCATGACGGAAAGTTTTGTGAGCTTTTGTGGAATACATTAGTGTGCTGACTAACAGGACTACTCTTTGAAACACTAGTATTCTCTCCTTTCATTTTTGCTGACAAATTATGTATTTTTCCCTAGCTCTTGGAACTAAAAGCTTTTCATTTAATGATTAAAAATGTACTTGCTTGGAAAGGTATGAGCTTGCCATTCTGAGAACATGATGACAACAATGTGATTGTGATGTAATTACAGTATGTACAGTTTTGGGAAGTGATCTCATTTTCAGAAACCTACAGCTCCTCATAACAGTTGCCAATATACTCTCTAAACTTGCCTTTACAGATGCGAAAAGGCTAAAGTTTGTCTGGACCAGATGCCAATAATCAGACTGTAGCCATCTTTTAAGGAATCTTGTTGCCCTCATGGACTTGAGGATCCTTAATTGTTAAAGATAATTAACAGCTTTTTTTCTATATATATTTGTAGATGAATAAGATGAGTAGGTTTCTGGTACATGAATATATATAGTGTCTTCTAGCCTTTTTTTTTTTCTTTTATACCCAAGAATAGATGCCACTTGCCATGGCATGTGTTGCCATTTGGAGGGGGAAATGCAAGAATGAGATGACTTTTGAACCTTGGTCCACACTACTGAAGACCACTCTGTTATTAAGGCAGCTGTCAAGGGGTCATACTTCTCCTTGCTATTTGCTGTAGCAAGCTGGATGCCTTATTCAGCCTAAATGCCTACAGCCACAAAGACCACTGAATTAGTTTCCATAATGAAGCCAGGGAAGAAGAAGAAACAGCACCGCTGAGCATATAATGCCTTACAAACAACTCATGGCCCGTGTGGCAAAAACCTTTCACCTGAGTAGTGCAGTAGACGGTATGGCATAGAAAAGCAAAATATGACACCAGTACTGTTAAGAACAACAAACAAGTGAGGTGTGCAAGGACGTGACCTTATGTTGAGTAACTACTCTTTATGCAAGTCATTTTCATTAAGGTAATCTAGAGAATAAGGGAATGATTTCTGCAAATATTCATTTAAATTCTTTAATAAATTCACTTCAGCATTGTATTTCTTGGTTGTGTTTCTCTATGAATATTCTAATGAACTAGAATTAGAGTGCAAGATTGTCCTTATTTGGTTAGTTATTTTTAAAATGTAGCTCATTTAAAGGAAATGCTGAAGAATGTTTAAGGAAGATGAGTCTTGTACCTGAAGATAAAACCAGTCATGGTAATTCAAATATATTGAAATTGGAAACCTCATCAGCTGCAGGTAAATGGAGAACAAACAAACAAAAGTCCATGTAACCAGATCTTCCTTATAGAATCATAGAATTGTCTGGGTTGGAAGGAACCTTTGAAATAATTTAGTCAACCATAAACCTAACTCTGATAAAAAACAACAACCCATTACTAAACCATGTCACTGAGCACTATGTCAACCCATCTTTTGAATACCTCCAGGGATGGTGCCTCAACCACTTCCATTGGCAGCCAATTCCAATGCTTAATAACCCTTCCAGTGAAAAACATTTTCCTGATATCCAATCTAAACCTCCCCTGGTGCAACTTGAAGCCATTTTCTCTTGTCCTATTGCCTGTGACTTGGGAGAAGAGACCAACCCCCACCTCTTTACCACCTCCTTTCGGTTGTAGAGAGTGAGAAGGTCTCCCCTCAGCCTCCTCTTCTCCAGGCTGAACAACCCTAACTCCCTTAGCCTCTCCTCAAAAGGCTTATTCTCCAGACTGCTCACCAGCTTCATTGCTCTTCTCTGGACCTGCTCCAGCACCTCAATGTCTTTTTGTGGTAAGGGGCCCAAAACTAGACACAGTACTCAATATGGAGACTTACCAGTGCTGAGGAGAGGGGCACGATGTCCTCCTGAGTCCTGCTCACCACGCTGTTTCTGATACAGACCAGGATGCTGCTCGCCTTCTTGGCCACCTGGGAACATTGCTGCCTCATGTTCAACCAACAGTTGACCAACACCCCCAGGTCCTTTTCTGCCAGCTGCTCTCCAGCCACTCTTACCCAAGCCTGTAGCACTGCATGGGGTTGATGTGACCTGGGTGCAGGACCCAGCGCTTGGCCTTATTGAACCTCATCCCATTGGCCTCAGTCTGTCCAGATCTCTTTGCAAAGACTTTCTACCCTCAAGCAGGCCGACAATCCCACCAAGTTTAGTGTTATCTGCAAGCTTACTGAGGGTGCACTCAATCCCCTTGTCCAGATCACTGATAAAGATGTTAAAGAGAATAGGTCCCAATATCAAGCCCCGGGGGACACTACTTGTGACTGGCCAACAACTGGATTTAACTCCATTCACCACCGAGGGCTCTGGGCCCAGCCCTCCAGCCAGTTTTTAACCCAGTGGAGAGTACTCCCATCCAAGCCATGGGCAGCCAGTTTCTCCAGGAGGATACTGTGGTATCAAAGACCTTACTTCGATTAGACAAAGGCAAACGATCTTGAAACCTCTCACAGGCATTTAGAGAGTATTTATATTCTAAGGTCTAAGAGGTGGGCTAGTGCACATTGAATGAAGTTCAGCCAAGCCAACTTCAGGGTCCTGCACCTGGGACATGGCAATCCCAGGCATAAATAAAGGTTGGGCAGATAATGGCTGGAGAGAAACCCTGAGGAGAAGGACTTGGGAGTGCTCATGGATGAGAAACTCAACGTGAGCCGGCAGTGCGCACTGGCAGCCGAGAAAGCCAATTCCTAGGCTCAGCTGTAGCTCCTAATCTATCAATGAGGCTTGCTTCTCTGCTGATGGATTCCCCCCATTCCCCCTTCAAGCTTAGTTTCAGCTGGGCTAATTGTCCTGCCACTTTTTGAGGAGGATGAGCCCTATTTCCCACCTGACCATGCTCAGACCCTTCTGTAGTTGGCAAATTATTACTAACTCTCATGTCTTTACCACCATATGGATCACCATCCTCCACTCCTCTGAGACAATGTACTGCAAGACCTTGCTAGTACTTTTACCCAAAAGCTCTTGCTTGGTGTTCCCAGGCTCCACTTTAGTAATCACGGTTTCATCCCCATCACCCTTCAAACCTAGTTTAAACCCTTTCAATGCTCCCTGTTAATTCTTGTCCCAGGATCCTTCTTCCCCTTCTGGTTAGGCTTTCCCCAGCTGTTGCCAGCAAGCCTGGTGTCCTGTAGATCAACCCGTGGTCAAAGAAGCCGAAGGTCTGCTGATTGGACCTGTCTTGGAGCTAGGAGTTAATCTGCTGGCTCTTCTGTTGATCCCCTCATTGAAGGGGGAAGCAATTAGTTCTTTTAAAATGTACTCATTACACAAGATCTTTGTGTGCGTTTGGGGTTTTTTAAGCTGTGTTGCTATCCTTTTTCACTGCTGCCTCCATACAGACTCTGATTAATTATATAATTAGTTGTGCACCAGACCCATGTGAAACTTTTATTTCCTCTACTTTCAGGCACTTTTTATAATTTTACTTCATATCTAGTTGCATGTGCAACTTGGCGTACTATAACAGAATGCCTAAGAGTTTCACTAACAGTAGGTTGTAAATTTTGAAGTTTTTCCAACTATAAAAAGTGTACATTGCTTTCCTAGATGTAGGTCATGGGTAAAACTAAGTATACCCTTCATGATACTCCTCCTTTTGCTTGTAGAATATATTATCAGTTACCTACAGAGCTCAATTTATAAGGTACTAGAGAAAAGAGGAAGGAAAGCAAAAGAATAACGTGGGGAAAAATAACAGTAAGACAGAGAAGTGGCAGAGAGGTAGAACATGAGTTCACAATTTCTGTTATGTCCCTGAAAAGTATTAGCCTTTTCAGGCATTGCCATCTTTCACTGTTCCCTGTTAATGTCTCTGCCTGTTCCGTCATTCTTTGGGAGCCATTTTCACCTTTGTGGTGAATGGAAGAAGCAATCTCTTCCCTGTTTAGGGTGGTAGGTTGTGTTTGTGACATCCATCTGAAGACCACTTTCTATTGCTCCATGATAAGGAAAGATTAGAGCATAAAAATACAAAAAAAAAAAACCATGGAAAGAATGTGATAAAAAATGATGAGTCAAGCTGAATGGAGAAATATTCTTTTCAGATGTAGACAAGAGATTGATTATATGTGGTGAGGATGAGAAACTAGTGCATCTAAGAGAAAGCAGGAAAAATGATACCATCTGAGAACATCCTGATAAATTCTTTGAATGACGTGTAGAAGTTTAGTCTGCCCTTAAAACTCAGAAGCATTAAACATGATTCATAAAATTCAAGCAAACACAAATTTATGCCAAATTTACTGACATGGGTTATAAATTTTCTAGGGAAAAAATCTCACTTTATTCACCTGCAAGAACCTGACTAGTCCATTGAAGTGGATGAGCCAAGAGCTGAGTGTGTACAACAACAGACAGGACAGTTCACTCTCTGGCAAAGGCACAACCCTACTGCATCAGGTCAGGGTGGGAAGAGGGAGAGAGTCCACCAAAAGTCCCAGATAAGGTGAGATAACAAGTTGCGCCTGGGGTAAGCCCAGAGATTCCCTCAGGAATAACAGGAGACAGGGCTGGAAACAAGACTTCTACGGCATAGATGCAAGGTCTGTCCAGGAGCAGCAGGAGACCCTACAGGGTGTCTCAGGGACACCTACAACATAACTCAGGGCAGGTCTGGGTCTCCAGGCATGAGCTTGAATGAAACCCTGGTGCCTGTGGACAGAGCAGGTGAGTGAAGGTCCAGGTGAGGCTGCTTAGTGTAGGTAAAACCTATTAATGCACTCAGTGCCTTCACAGTGTAAATCCAAAGTAATCCCATTCACTTCAAAGCACAAGCAATGGAATTTACAGTCATCAGTTTCTCTCAGTCAAACTTTCATGCCCACTATGTGCTAAGAAATGTTTTAGAAAAATAATGAGTCATTTAATAAATATTTATGTTGGTCCTTATTGTGTGACATGAGTCTTGTTGATGGACTCCAAATATTATAACAACACCCACTGGATATTTAAAACAAATGATCAAATTATGTTAATACTAGAATTGCTGCAACATGTACGTTTGTGACATTTGTGAAGCCGTGTATTAATCCCATCAATCCATATTTCATAAAAATTCAGACACATCTTATCCCAAAGAGATTTTCAATTCCTGTTGCAAATTAAAATATATAAAATATAATTAATTTTAGATATAAAGGCCACTTTTACACGCATTTGAAGGGTCTAACTATGCAGACTGATGCTCAGTACAATTTACAATGGCAAGTGAGGTTCATTAAATGGTGCTCTTAGAAGTCAATGAGTTAAGTATTTACTCTAGTGGGTTCTTTTTAAAATCTAACTACATTTTACTCACCTTAACTACCTTTATTAGATTGATCCCTTCAATTCTAATCTTTATAATGTCATTCAAAAAACCTGTTGTATTCTGTGCATGCCCTGATAATTCTGTAGCACACTTTTAACAGTATTTCCTTTTGCCTTTCATTGCTTACTCTTCCTTTTTCTTTGATGAAGCATTATCCAAGGTTTGCTCTGTGACCCCAACAGAAGCCTTGCAAGTTTGACATGCTGACTATTTTCAGAAATTTCCCCAAGCACTGAAGCTGCAATAAAACATGAATAATATCTGAGAGAGACTGAGACATAATAACACACGTACTGTGGTGTTGAAATGACAGTCACCTTCTCTGTCCAGTTGTATGGCTTTGGCCTTAGGTGGCCATGCTGTGCTTGCTTGTTTGGTGCCAGTGCTAGGTAGATTTTGAACCTTTGTTGCAACAGACTTTACTCATTGTTTAACATAATACAAGAAGTTTCCTGTCTGCCAACGTAATTAATATTGTATTATCTCTGACACATACCTTGCAAAAAGTAACCCATGGGATATTTTTCAATCAAGGATGTTTTATGGTTCAAATTCACTGTTCTGTTACAGACCGTATCTTTTTCAAAATATTTTCAGGATAATTTATGCACCTACAAATAAAGAAGTCCACTAGAGGGCAATAACATTGCTAATCTAGCTGAAATAACAACACTCTAGTTGATTAAAATATTTAAGTGAATAAGAAAAGGCACAGGAAATCATGGAAGTGACTTATTCTTACTGATTCCAGGCTGGGAACATTAATTGCCCTGCTCCTTCAGTTCTCCTATTCCAGACACACAAACTAGCACCCAGGGTAGATATCCTCAGATGCACTAACCCTCTATTCCATGCAGAGACGAGGGAGTATCAAAAGGACAATTTTTCAGGAACTCTGTTTTCCCAGTGTAAATTAACCTGAGATGTAGCCCTTCAGTCTTAAGCCTGAACGGTAATCTCATGTTCTACTAATTAAAATGACCTTTACTTATGTAAAGAGGTTGGGAAAGTACAATAGTTATCAAACCATCACCAGTTTCAGCCTTATTTAGAAAATTCCTTCATGACCTGCAAAGTACAAATCAAAAAGACTTACCAGTGTCTTTAAAAATCTGTCCTTTATACACAAACTCTTAAAGTAAGAGAAGGAAAATGTGAGTAAAGAATGGTAGAAGAGATAGAAGAGATAGAAAAGGAATTGGGAGTCTCTTTCTAAAACTTTTTTGGCTTAGAGGAATGGCAGAAAGAATACTCCTGAGACCATTCTACCCTACGCTTCCCCAGCTCAGAGCTTTGCTGGGGCTATGTAACATGCACATTTCACATCCAATGAAAGGAGTAGTAATTTCTACAGTAAGTGAAAATATCATTTTAATTCATTTACAAATGAAAGATCTGAAATCTGTTTTTCTTTACCTTTCTGATGCAAACCTGGCTGATATAGAAAGTATATGAAAATGATGAATACGGTGCAATTTCAGAGTTGCACTGGATAAATTATGAGGGATTCAGACATATTAGAAGTATATTTCTAACAGTCCACTCAGTTACTTGCTAGATAGGTCTAATACGAAGCTATCCTTATTGATATTGCAAAAGTTTTGATGACATGAATTTTTAGTGGTGTGAATAATTTGCAGTAAGTTTAGGAGTCAATATTCCTTCCTTTTTTTTTTTTGTCATAGAATACAAACACACTCAAAACAGTGTTGAAGCAATGCTAGGCTCTCCTCACTGTTGCTTAGCTGAACTCCCTGAAGGTGCAGGTCTGACAAAGCTCAGCATAACTGAAATTAAAACTGAGTGAGTAATATTGGTTTCTAGTAGACTTTTATTGAGAGAATACCTTTTTACCAAAGCGAGTACTGAATGAGTTAAGAAAACCTGGAAGCTGTACGATGATAGTCTTTGGAGTGCAATGGTTAACAAAGTTTGCAAGCGGCCTACTTGTCTTCTTCACCTAGAGCTTTCTACTTTGCTCCTTGTTACCGCAAAACACACTTCTCTACATTAGCATGTACATGTAGCACNTCTTCAGTGCCCCCCCCCCCCCCCCTCCCCCCCAAATCATCAAATCATTCTTTTATTTCAGTTTTTTTTTGCTATAATAAGTGATACATTACCTGGTCTCTTCACAATAAGGGAAGAGAAGTAGCCACTGAGGTCTTCGCAAACAGTCCCAATGCACCCATCAAGAGTTAGTGGGGTCCAGAGATATTTTGTATTCCCTGCATGGTCTGTTGTCTACAAAACGTAAAACCTTAAAAAATAAATCTTGAAAAGAAATCTTCATATCTTGATGGGTAGTTTGGAGACCCTCCAGACTTAGGAACTCTGACAACTCCATTGCGGATTTAATTCCAAACAGAGCTCCCATAACAAAATACCGCTAGCCTGTTTGAAAGGAGCTGAACCATGTCTAACAGAGAAAAACAGAACTAGGTGTGCATAGTTCATAAGGGTTATACAGAATTTTGTGTAAGTGCTATTCTGTTTGGTATTATGACAAAAATATCCCCTGCGTAGTGTGCTTTACTCCAAGAAAAAAACTTGTTATTACATGTGAGTCCTGGAAACAGCAGCTGAGGAAAGCTGAAGAAACATTACTCAGTAGCTGTGGCATTGGGCAGGTCTCAGAGGTTTAAGCCTTTCAAGCAGAGGAAATGTGTGTAGGAAATAAGTATGAAGAAAATAAGACAACATCAACAAAAGGGCAGATGTTAAAATATTCTTATGAAAAAATAATAACATACAATTCTTAGGAAACAACCAATTCTGCCTATCTATGCTCAGTTCTAAAACTAAGTTTGCAGATTTATTTGAACAATTTAAGCAGAAATAAAGGTCTCTCTTTAAATTTCATCCCAATATTAATGAAGTTTTAACGATGTCTCTAGTTACTATATACACATACACTTACGTGCAAAGTCTGAAATGGATTAAGGAAATAATAAACATACATATGAAATTATAGGTAAATCAGTTTAAATGGAAATTTGTTCCAGATGCCAAAGGAGATGCTGGTAAAATGCCTGGGATGTGACGTCAAAGATGATGAGTAAATAGAGTTTAGTAGTAGCAATGAATTAATCCTGAGATAAAGTAGCATTGATATATGCCCCAGGAGGAATTCTACAGGAAACTGTAAACTAGAAGGTCATAACTGTTGCACTAGATGGATGGAGGAATATATTCTGCTTGAGCCTTGTCTCTGGCACAGCATAGGTGCCCTGTATTGCCAGGGCTGCTGAATTCTCTGTGCCTGTGCTTGGAAGGAAGGGAAATGGAATATGAAACCATCCTTTTGCCTAGGTAAATGTTTAAATAAGTCCATAACCTCTCGCTTTTTTCCCTACATGTACAGTTTTGGAAATACAGTTTTCCCAAAATATACGGTCCTGGTCATTATATTTGTATCATTTCTGGTTTATCCTAATCTCCTCTAGGTAGTACACATGCAAGAAAAAAACAATATATTTAAATATTAAAATTCAGGCAGAAAGCCCAGAAGGTTTTTATCTTTAGAATGTCCAAGTGAACTTTTGATGCCCAGGAAAGCCATCTATGCAACCTAGGGCACCAAACATTGTTGTCAGTGCCCCAAGGGTGTCACCGACCCCAAATGGGACTCCTCCACCACGGCCCAAGACTCCATGCCAACCCCCAGGTCTGTCAGCATCCTGGCCCTAGCATCTCTTCAGCAGGGCCAGTCTTCAGCTCCCCAATGGCACTGCACTGCCATAGGGGGTGCCAGGCTGGGCCCACCACAAGTCCATGCCCTGCCATGTCCCCATCCTCATCTCCAGGGAGGTGTCCAAAGCCCTGGACTGTGTTACCTTTGGTTACCCTCACCAGACATGAACCCAATTTGCCAGTTGGCTTGACTACAGAATTACCTGATCAACATGACCTTGACTGGTGATCTGAACTCTTGGATGAACCTGCCTATTATATTCAGGCTGCCCTGCCACCTTGCTGGGGCAGTGGGTCTGGCTCCTTGGCCCTAGCCATTGGGGAACAGCTGCTCCCCGTCAACCAGCTTCTGAGAAAGATTTCAGTAATAGTGATTGTAAAGCATTAAGAAATAATATCAGTTTGAATTTATAATCTTGAAATTATGAATTCTGCATCCACCTACAAACACATATTTTTCTTACGAGCTGGCAGGTAAATGTTAAAACATTATGCCTAGTCCACTACACTGTAGATCCAGTTATAACACAGTTAAAATGAACCAAATAGTTTATTACAACCAAAGCTTCTTCTGTTACCATGTCTTCAGAAAATCAAAAATACCTTCGTTATAAGACTATTATAAATGTTATGCGAATGAAGTCTTATCTCCCAAGAATTACGTAGTCCTGACTGTAAATCTACAAATTCACTCCTGAAGATCTTTGGTAAGAAGGTGTCATACAAACAAGAAAAGCCAATGTTTATCCTTATGAAGTATAAGCCTCTTTTATGTACACCTCAATAATTGGGTGAACTTTCAATGAATTAATAACACCTATTCTTGCATATAGAAACTTTTCAATTTAATCTTTAAACAATTTAGGAGTGAGAGAGGCTCCTCCTGAATCATGAGGACTATAACTTCATATGCTGAACAACTTCTTGAGGAATCTTTCTACTCAGATTATACAAGAAGTCAAAGCATAGCCATAATTATAGGTATGGATATAAGAAGATACACTTAGAAGGAATTGATTTTTTTTTCAGAAGTCCAAATTTGTAGACTTTCTTTACCTAGTATATGATTTTCTGGCAGTCTGAAATTGTGCTATTATAATAGCAGAGGTGGTTAGATCATCAAATATTGCATTTCTGAAAAATCACAACTAAAACTCAGTGAATCATACACAGGATGGTTTTGATCCAGATTGGTGCTTAAATCACGATCTCTGCTGATATTTTTGTCTGAAAAATAATGCATAAGTTTTCACCAAGAATCTAGCCTAGGCGGTAAAAATAACTTTCAATGAAAAGGTATAAGGAAATATATTGATTTACATACTAAAGTATTCTCTTTAAGAAATTTTGGGTTTATTTCAGTGTTTGTATTTTGTCCATATGATTTACCAATAAATTTCTCTCAGCAAATTAAGGCAAGAAATGACATTGGGATAGTTAGAGAATTCTTCCTTAAGAATCCAGGAATCCATCTCTATGATGAGATGACTCAGGAAGAGGGAGGAAACAAAAAAAGAAAATTGTTTCAAGAAATCTTGGTGCTTGGTAGTTAATGCTCCTCAAAAATGCCATGGTTTCTTGCTGCTATAACCATTAAAGTTTCCTTATGACTTTGCCATGCCCAGCTTTTTCTGTCTAAGGCACAAGGTAACAGATGAATGAGAGAAGAAACACAGGGTAAAATCCTTAACCTAGGGAGATACAGAGGAATTCCAAATTGTTACTTTCTCTGTCCAGCTCTCTCATAGCACTTCTTTGACATAGGCAGCCCTCTAAAGCTTTGTAATATCAGTTAGATTGACAGACTAGATTCACCAGTATGCCCGGCTCTGAAACCATACTATAACTATCATTGCAGCTTTACTGGTTTCTGAATCATTTGGCATGGTCACAAATCTGATCTCCACAGTTACAGTATTTTTGGTTTTTAAAGGTTGATACTTCACATCCTTATATCATTAGAAGTTATTAAAGGAATATTCTTTGACAGCTTCTTACTTCAGCTTCCTAGTATAATTTTTTTTGTAATTCTTCAAATGTAAGAAAATATATAGAAAAATCCTCTGCAAAGGTAAAAAGCAAAGTTTGCTAATAGCAAAATGCTGCTTACTCTTCATTTCCTGTCGCACACTACCAACTCTACTTCTGTGTTAAAGTATGTTTTTGTCTCTGGAATACACATTACACATACAAATGTACATACAGGGATGATGTTCGATTGTTAACTGACAGACACCTGCACTACAGTTTACCATTTCAGCAGTCTGATCAGAGATTCAGACTGATCCATGGTGATTTAAATGAGGTGGTTTCACTAAAGTCTGTATCGTGGAAGACTATCTATACTGTGCAGCTTTATGGGGCATGGCAGAGCATAAAATATTTACTCTAAAGATGAAGACACACACCACCACTTTTCTCAGCTTGATAGCAAGATGTTTGAAGTCTGAAAGAATTTTAAGCTCTCCTTTCTGCAAATGAGGCCCATCCCATAATTGCACTCTTATATATGTAATTCCTGAAACCATGTAAAACAAACAGATGAGTAAAAGAATGAAAACAGTCACTACTTTTCTTTCTTGATGTACCTCTACTATTACTTCCTGAAGGAAAGACACAAATGGTAGCTGTTTTTCACAAACTTAAAGTCTTTTTCAATCAGGTTTTGAATTATGCAATGAATATGTTTGAGCTATTATACAGAGAATTGCCTTGGGTCCGTTATAAAGTATTATTAGACTAAACTGCTTACAGAGCAGTGTCAGAATGATACCAAAAAATAATATTTCTGAGCAAGTTACTCTGAATTACAGCCACTGGCTGTGTCCCTTTGGATGACAAGTGACTTTGGTGATTGTCCTTGGAAAGAATTTTGTGTGTTCATATCAAAAGAAATTTTCACTGATGTATACACATTATTATGAACAAAGTAACAGGTAAAGTAGCTTTAGGATTTGTTTTCATCTCTTTTCTGTTCAGAGGACTAAGTTAAAATAATAATAATAAGAAAAAATCCTTAGAGCAGCCATGTTTTAATTCACCTTTTAATGAGTCAATTGTTTCTCCAAAGACTGAAACTTGCTAGCTCAGATTAGCAAATAGATGACAATGAAGTCTAAAATGCCTTTGTATGTTATCCTGCATTGATGACTTTATGTGTCTTCTTGACTTTCTTTTTCTATTCTTTTTTCAAAGGTTAAATTTAATAAAATCTCATTTTATTCACTTTCTTTTGCATTCAAGGTACACTGAAGTGTTCTACAAGACGAGACACAAGCTAGTCTTTTCAATGGATGTGTAAGTAAGAGAAGAATGTATCTGCTTAAAGGAGGGGAATGACCTACACATCCTTGTTTGGTCCACGTTTATATTGGCCTCTTGTGGAACTCTCCTAATTAATAATTATAGGCTAAGCTTTTAAAAGGTAAGGACAGACTTAGCAGGCAGCCCAATGGTTATCCCTCTGAAAGAAAGGAATATAAGTATCAGTGGAACTTCCACTTCTCCAACCTCCCAGAGAACCCTGTGCCAGACTGTCTTCTGAAGTACAAATTAAAGGGAAAAATAGGGAAAATGCAGCCAGAGCACGAGGACATATGTTGTCTTCCTCCTTTCCAGTTACTTATTTGCCCCATCAAACAACATCAGGACAAATAAATATCCAGCTGGATGCAAAGGGATGTACTTTGATTCTGATTTCAAATACTAATGCCTACACTACAAAGAACTAAACATTGGTAGGAAAGTATCCCCTGATACTTTAAACTGTCACCGATTCATAAATTAATTGTTCTTGACCACATTTTCTGAAATTTTTGAAAAGTATTTTGACTTATCAGATACAAGAAGTCTTCAACCAGGTCAATTCGACCTAACAACTTTGGGCAACACCACCAAAACTTTCAAATGGAATGGATGCATGACTCATGCTCCCCATCCCACCATCCTCTGTCCTAGGAGTGGTTTCTCAATTAGGCTTCTAAATTACTTCTTCAAGGTAATCATGTTGTCATCCTTCCTGTTACTGCTGTATTGTGACCATAAGACGTTACTCAACTTTTCTCTGCAAGCATCATTTAAATGAAAGCACTTATGTTAGAGCATTGACATTTAAAGAAAAGTACCCTAAATACAGTAAGAATTGGCATCAGCACACAAGAATAGAGGGTAAGTACCTGATTTTCTTGCTGAAAGACAATGATGAAAGACTATGATGTCTGCATCATAGTTAAGCATACTGATAACCATGTTAGTTGGTGACCAGAACAGCATTAGTCAGCAGTAGTAGTTATACCAGGATGTATTTTGAAGGAAGAAAGCAAGACAGCAGCTTATTTACAACTAGGATTTTTCTGTACTTAATATAAATAAATTTATAGTTTTCTTAATAAAAACTCACATTCTCTTTAGAAATCTGATGTAGTTTCTTCTCTGTACCGAGGTAATGTAACTAAAGTAACTGGTGCTATACTGGTCATTGTGGCAGAGAGTTGTCTTGTCAAATCCAGAGTGAAGAAGAATATTTGACAAACACAAATATTTGCTATCGATATATTTTTGGCAAATAATGGGAAATGATTCCAGCAATTTATAGAGGTGGTTTAATTATACTAACTACCTCAGCTTCAGAATACCGTGAAATCTTGAGAAGTTTTGTATATAATGATGTTATATGGAAATAGACAGCAAGGGGTAACATTTCAAGAAAGAAATCAAATCATAAGAGGATCACTGTTCCTGGAGAATTTTACCTCTTCAGAAGCTAGAACAGCAATGCACTCTTTTTAAATGATGTTTCAGGCACCACTGATAGAAAGCAACATCTACTAATAAGTCTGGAAAATGTAAAAGGGGGCATCCTTAAAGACATGATTCTTAAAGACACTTTTGGTTCTGGATCACTTTCCAAAAGTAATTTTTAAGACAGATATAACTTATTTAGTCACGTTACTGGTTTTTAAAAAGTTCAATAAAATTACTGCAATGAAGACAAAATGCAGTGAATTATATTAAATCTCTTCAGTCTGGAAGGCATAACATGGTATTGCTCAAAAATTGCTCTACTGTGTACTTGGCATAGCTGGCAGGGTTTTACTAGAGGAGCAGCAGTTGTGACTGATATGAAAAGAGACCATGAACTGCCATGGATAGCCAGTTCTATCCAGCTCCAACACAAGTGTGAGTGCTTCATTGTGCACCAAAAGCCCATCCAGCCAGAGGAGCCCTAGCACCATGGCTCTGCCGTGTTTAAGAAAGAGCAGCAGCCACTGTGAGGGGAACAAGATGGGGGAGATGTTGTTGGAGACATGGTCAAAACTCAGCTGAAACACAGGAGGTTCTCTCTAAATATAGGAAAACACTTTTTCACTTGTGAGGGTGATCAAGCACTGGTACAGGCTGCCCAGAGAGGTTATGGTCTTCATCCTTGGAAATATTCAAAAGCCATCTTCGTCCTTGGAGATATTCAAAAGCCATCTGGACACTACCCTGGGCAACCAGCTCTAGGTGACTCTGTTTGAGCAGGGGAAGTTGGACCAGCTGACTTCCAGAAGTCCCTGCCAACCTCAGCCAGTCTGTGATTCTATGTGATTCTGTGTGAGAGACCCAGCTGGTGTTCCCTTGGCAACTCAAGCAATTTGCCAAAAATCAGGATCAAACTGACCAAGGGGAAAAATATAAAAATTAATTGATTACTTGGTAAAACAGGGAGTGCTCTTAAAAACTCATTCATCTTGCAGCAGCTCTGTACATCAGGTATGGAGCCTGCTGGAAAATGGTGACTAGCAGCAGGCATTAGCTTTGAATTTAACCAAACCCCCATCATTTGTTGTGTTTTCAGACATGTTGTACCTCTTGTACAAGCCAGAAGCCAAAGAATTTGCCTTGTGTGCTACAACTGATGTTGCAAATACTTACTTTCGGTCCCTCTGTTTGCGGAAGGAAGACCCAAATTTACTTTTACCTGGAATGGTGTGTACCTGGCAACAGCTGACCCAGGGGTACAAACACAATCCTATCATCCACCTTGGCATCGTCCACCAAACTTCAAACCAACAGGTTTCCAGATAGTTTTTCCATTACATTGATGATGCATTAACTGGAAGAACAACTCCAGAAGTATTAAGTAAAGGACGTGGTAGGTTATCCTTAGACTGCTGTAAGATGCCCACCCAGCCACTCACTCACTCTGCCCTCTCACCAGTGCAAAGGGGAGAGAATAGGATGCAAAAGTCCACGGTTCAAGATGAAGACAGGGAGATCACTTACTAGTTACTGTCATGGGCAAAACACACTTGACTTGAAAAGAATCAATTTAATTTATTCGCAGTTAAAATAGAAATGGGAAATGTGAAGCAGAAACAAAAATTAAAACAAAAGCTTTCTCTCATCCACCCCCATTTTCCTAGGCTAAAATCCAGTTCCCAGGCTCCTTCATTCCAAGTTCCTCTGCCTCTCCCTTTCTCTTGAGTAGCACAGAAGGGATTGGGAGCAGGGGGCTGTGGTCTGTTCATAACAGTTCTCTGCTTCTCTTTCTTTCTCATTCTTTTCCCCTGCTCCAGTGTGGGTCCTCTCTGTGGGCTACAGTATTTCAGTAAATATCCAGCTGCTCCACTGTTGTCTTCTCTACAGGCTGCAGGGAAATCTGTGCTCCAGTGCCTAGAGCACCTCCTCCCCCTCCTCCTTCTCTCCTCTTCAGCTAATGTGGTGTGTTTTGCCCTTTCTCAAATATAGTTTCACAGAAGCACCACCAATACTCCTCAGTTGTGTCCTGCAGTGGGTTCATTGCAGAACCAGCTGGAAGCAGCTGTGTCTGACCTGGAGCAGCCACTGGTCTCTTCTCACAGGGCTACCACTGCAGCCTTCCCCTAACCTTTTCATGTCAACAGGTAATCTTTACTTTTTCAGTGCCATATTTGCTATTAAGTATTCCAAACTGAAAGGGCCCAATCAAGAAATACAATTTTTAAGTTTGTCATGGCCATATGGACAGAGACATACCAGAGATGAACAAATTGCTCAGGTGCATGCCTTGGATGTCCATTTGCCATTAACAGGAATGGCTTCTTGATCATTACTAGGTTTTGATGTATGCACATGCCCAGATAGAGCCAATTGACCAAGGTTTTATATCAACTGATTTCCAAAAAAGAGTCATTTTGAGAGGGAAGAGAAACAAGTTTTGAGCAGGTCAAGCAGGAGATAGCCTGTTCAATGATATTAGTACTTATCCAGGAAGAGAGCAATATAAAAATTTTGTTATATACCAGCTTAGGAAAGAACAGCAGCTTGAGGCAACAAGAGCAGGAGCCCATGGCAATAAAAGTCCTGAGAGATGATAAGCAATCTGTTGGGTTTCTGGAGTTGGACCGACAAAAAAGCCAAAAATAGCTTCATTTCTGTGGAGCAAGATGTTCAAGCTGCAGATAAGGACACTCTGCATGCCACTGAACTGTTAGGCACAGAGAAACCACTGTGGTTATATGCTAGACTACCTGTCTTGACTTTTTTGTTTATGGATTCAAAACCCACTGGTGGAAGACCAACTAGTGCTATGTGGCAAAAATGTGTGCTGACCTTTATCCAGTAGGTATTTACTGCTCCAGATTGGGATTAGTGGAGTTTATTAGTCTATAGCCAGTAAATCAATAATGTGAGAAAACCAAATCCCTCAGCTTGTTGAAGACCCAGCATATGACGAATTAGGGCTGAAAGCAAACAATAGTGTTTGTTTACAGATGGATGTTGTAAAATTACGGCAGGGATCAGGAGGTGGTGAGCTGCTACTTGGAATCCCTCCATGGGAGAAGCTGCCACCTGCGAAGGGACTGGAAGCTCTAGTCGGTTTGCAGAAGTAATGGCCTTGAAAATAGCTTTGGAACATGTTCAGGAGCATCACTGGCCCTAGTCAACGTACATACAGACTCCTGGATGGTGGCTAATGCAGTGTGGAAATGTCTTGAAGACTGGAATTGTGTTGACTGGCAGCAGTGAGCAGTTGAGCCTCGGGAGGGGGGATGAAAGTGTTAGAGTTTAATTGTATGTTTTCCTTTTTTCCTCAGTACCTGAATCAGTAATCAAAAGTATCTCTTAATTGCCAATAAAACTTACGTTAAATACCTCTAATAGAAAATATTCTGCCTCTGAAAACTGTTGGCATAGCAGTATAAGCAAGAAGAATTTAAGAGGATAGCTTTTGAAAAGCAATATATTTATTCCATCAGCTTGAACCTTAGTTCATGAAAGTACTAAGTAGGATACTGAATGGATGGACAGACTTTAAGGAACAAATATGCCAAACTGGTGAGTGGACTATTCAGGTAGCCCTTGTAGATTTAGGAGCAGACCTAAGGAAAATATGTGTTTCACTCTGGACATAAGTAGATTAGTGTCTCACCAAATTTATTTGGCGTATGTTTAATGGTGAGAAGAGTGAAAACAATACAGAAGATACATAGCCTCACCAAATTCTTAGTTAACCTAGAAAACATTGGATGACAGAAGGTTAATTTCCAAATTTTTGAGAGATAGTCTATCTGCAGGGCAAGAAATGTGATGAGGGAACTAAAGATAGTTTTATAGAAGTTCTGACCTATCTGACATTGACTCAGGAAATGAACAACACATTGCAGGAGAATTCAAGTGGTTCAGTAGCATCTGGGAATCTGAAAACATAATGGATAGCAGTAGGCATGCATAATCCCCTGGAAAGACATCCAAGAAACCGGTGGCAAGGGCAAACAAACAGAGAGGATCCTTAACTGCTAGTGTTGGATCCAGCAAAACATATTCCCAGGTAACAAAGCAAAGTCTGATGAGCTAGAAAAACATTTTTACCACCTGAAGTCATCTGAACCTCACTAAAGAAATGACAGAACCTGTCAGTTAGGAGAACAAGCGAAGCCAACAGCCCTCTATAACGAAATCAATGACTCAAGGTGAGGCTAAACAGCTGAGCACACTTGGGTACAATTGTCAAATCACCACACAAACACCAGCAAAAGGCAGTAGCCCATGTTCCCATGGAAAACTGTGCACATAAGGTAAATGCAGACTGAGGGCATGGTGGAGAGAAAACCATGGACAACTTCTTAGTTGGCACATAACAGTGTATAATGGACAGGAGGAATGTGACCTAAAGTTACCCAGAATGTGATACCATACGACAAATGAATTTGCCTAATATGTCTATGACAAGGATTACATGAGCTGTCAGGCACCATAAATACTTCCAAAATCAGACTTTCAAAGGCCATGTTTAGCATTTATGTCTGATAGGAATTCTGAAAATATTTTGTTCCCATTCTTGTTCAAAAATAATCATCCTTTATCCTGAAACAAAGTCTTGGTTTGGCGAACTGTACACCAAACCTGTTTCAAACTAATGCCAAGATCTTTAATTTTTCCACTACATCTCATCTATGATTTTTTTAACATCTTAATATGTAGAATTTCTGAAAAATAAACAAAATAAATAAATTAAATAGTATCAGATGTTCCCAAATGTGAGTTGTTTAAGTATACATTAGTTTTGTCCTACATAGATTATCTGTGGTGTGGATTCTAACTTTAATCTAAGTGAGAGCTGGTTAGCCATGTAAATCACGGCATTACAACAATGTGAAATTTTACAAAATTTGTCTTTGCAGTACCAGGGAAGAGCTTAAAGGTAACACTACTTATAGATTTTGGTTTATGCTTTATTTGTATGAGGAGAACTGAAAGCAGATACTTAATTTTATTTCTACTATACTAGCACCCACAGAACTTCAGTATTATAGATGGAAATTGGCCCTGGAAGTTGAAAATTTAATGGGAAACAGTGAGAGTACATTTAGAAGGGCAACACCTTCTCTAACCTCCTCTCAGTGGAGCTGACAATGTGGCAGTGCCTCTTTCACAGTTTATCTGTATTTTTCAAGTAGCTTTAGTGAATGGATTACTTTCACTTAAATGAAAAGTATAGTTGATCCAGTGTAGACATGCAGGATGGATGAAAGGAGTGGTGCCAAGTACTTTAGGAATAGACTAAATATATATTTTGCTGTGAAGTATGTGGTATTCTGGATGTGAAATATTAAACAACATCACAGCATTTTAAAGTGCAGCCCTAGAAAATCATCATACTTAGGCTTCAGACCAAATATACCTTCCCTCTTTGTGAAGAATATATAGCAAAAGAGATCTTTCTTTTTGGCAGATGTAGGCATGAAATATCATGGAAGATTTTGTTTTGGTTTGTTTTTGTTTTTTTTTTTTGTTTTTTTTTTAAGTAGGTAGTGTTCTTGAATGTGAATTCTACCTCTTTGTTATTTTATTAAAACACTATGCACATATTTTCAAAGCTCTCTGTATGTTTCTGGATATTCATACAAAAGATAAATCCATTCAGGGAATTACTCAATTTTATGCTATTTATGGAAAAAAATCTGAGATTCAATCGTAATCCCAGATGCTATTATAAATAGTAATTTCTTTAATAGTTGAAACCAGATTATCAGATTTTATATAGAATAACTAACCTTAAGTATGAAGATAATCTAAAGAGATAGTTTACCAAACCCAGAAATTGATGCTTATATGAGAATTCAAAATAAGACAGTTTCTGAAGGCAGTTAACCAGTGAGGCAGCTTAACAAGAACAGTGGTAGATATTTTTTATCACACTGAACTGAAAGCTGAATGTCTTCCTAAAAGTCATGCACCAAGTAATATATGGTTAAAGGGCGTGTGACGAATTTCAACTCCTTTGATATATGGAAGATGTAATTATAATGATAATTCTCACCTTAAGTACTCTGAAAAGAGCTCTTACCTAACAACATACTTGTAATATCTCATCACCATAGGGATGAACATACTTCTGTCCTAAAGGAAAAATTAAACATCTGTTGGTGCTGATTGCATGCTGTGATGTGAGAGCATTTATGTGACACCCATCACTTCCATTTTTCTTTCTCCTATTACAACTTTTGGCTACTAATAAAAATTTGAAGTACATGAGAACAGGGAAGTATCCCCTGACCTGGCATAAAAAATACATCTCTCTGGAAAGCAGTTTTTTATTTTATGTTAGCTGGAAATTTTATTTTAAATGTATGTAGATTAAACTTTGTTTTTGCAGTTCTTAAAATTGCACATTCATGGATGTGCTTGCATGTTTATAGATATAATATAAAGTGAAGTGAGGAGGGAAGAGTTAACAACTTTTACAGTTTGACTCTACGATCATATTTTTATTGGAATGAGCTAGCCATTTCACTGTATCATTACAGTGCTGATTTAGAACCTTAAAAGGTAATATATAATCATTGCCCAGGGAAGAAAGAAGTTAGGGTTGGAATATAACTTATCTGCAAGTGAACTAGAGGGTTGGAAAGAAGGTAGTAAAATATGGTTAGTTTTTTAAATGCAGATTTTAAAATGTTAAAAATAATTTTAATTGCCCTGGCGTTGCATGAACATTATTGGATTAGTCATTAATTCAAGATGGCATAGGATTTTTTAATACCTTTCCTACTTTGCTGTGTGAGGAAACAGATCATTTTAATGGATATTTAAAGGCTGAAGATGAATCTAATACTGAAAAAGCTTCATCTGACAGAGCCATACTGACATCCTAATTTTATTCAAAGCTGTCTCAATGTGGCTAACACTTTATGTAGGGACCTCTCACAAAAGATGGCTTTTGTTTACAGAATGGCAGCAATGAAGAGTTTGGCTTCATTTGTCCTTTGTAGTCTTTGCTTTCCTTACTTCTTATTTTCAGGTTATCTTTCAATAAAGGCTCATGTAGAAAATTGCTGTTTCCTTCCAAACTGTAAGGCTTTCACTGGTGACAGTTAATGGAGCGTATGAGTAGTTTGGAATCTAAATAATTATTAAATAATTCTAAGTTAATTGATTCCCACTGGATTATGTTTTTCTATTCAGAGTTGGACTAGGCCCAGACTGAGCCACACAATGTGTAATGAAGTTCTCTGAGGCACAGAGAGAGTACTAGAGCTAGTGAGAGATTTAGCACACTCAAGTGTTAGACAGCATCCAAATGAGCCTTTCTATGTAGGCTCCCCAACTAACTCAAAAAGAGATGATATGTCTCAAATTACTTTCCCAGGTTCTGAAAAAGTGTAGTTTTGTTATGCAAGAACTCCTCATGCCTTGGAAAAAGCATGTTATGCTGTGCAGTACCATGCAGAAAATTACGAGTGTTTCCTGACATATCAGAGCATACAAAACCCTGGTAGCTGGAAATATTTGTACTGTGTGTTATTTTTTACAGAGTCTTGACTCATAAAATCAGGAAGATTTCCTCATTTATGTAAATAAGCAAGCAATCAAAAAATCAATTTTATTACTCTTAATTATGCTGGGCAGTTCTTACTGGGGTGCTTGTAAAAGGTGTCTCAAGTCTAACAACAACTAAGGCACTAACAAAGCCCTTGTATCAACACTAACAAGCATCAATAAATCTTTTAAACACACAGAAAATGTATTAGAACCAATCAAAGCACACAAAACTTCAATAATCGATGAGGGTGAGTAAACAAAATATTACTGACTGAAATACTGCACACCTCAGTTTTTTGCCCTTTAATTGTGTTGAATTTTAGACAGGGAAAGACTCACTTGACAGCATTTGAAAAACGTTAGAGATAGCATTAAGTACATTGTTTGTGGCAAAATGGATATAAGCTAGGCTAGGTTATATTGAGTAGTTATTGCCACTGCAGAAATCCAGTCATTTTTCCTTTAATACAAGGACAGGAAAAAGATAAAAACGTCGGTGAGACTGAGTCTCAATTGCAACCTAAAACTAAGGAAATTACAAGTACAGTGTGCAGTCTTATCTGTCACGTCCAGACTTGATAAACCTCTGCCCGTGACTGTGAATAGAGGAATGGGTCTGATGTAAGAAAGTTTAAGTTTCCTGACTTATAGGAGTTTGTATAGTCAATTCATGTGTGTAAAACAATCTAACTCAAGGTTTTCAGTCCCTTTAAAAATATTCAGGACTTAGATTATACCCGTGTCCATCCTGGCCTATCTCTAATTATCTGGACAAAGTGCTTTACTCCTAAACTGTTACAGTGTTTACTGATTTGTCCTCTTCCTCCAGACTGCAAATTTGAAAAGGAAACCCAGTGAAGATTCTTGCTTAAGGTATGTAAAGGAATATGATTTTGACATGCTTCCCTTCCTAAATCCTGCATTTGCTATGAGGTAGTTTAAGAAGGCTCCTCACTCAACAATGTAATTTCTGGATTGCCTAATACATTCTGTACATCATGAGAAATCAAGACTCCTAATTTTTTATTTTAGATTCCAGTCTGGTAGATCACACATGTTATAGCCGTACGCTCCCACGGATGAATTCAGTTCATTTAACTTAGGTAACTAGCTAATACCTTCATTTTAGGTATCTAATGAAGTAGTCAGATTTATCTCCGGTGCAAGGATGTATTTGTCCAAGGTTAAGCACCTGAATTAGGCAGATATAATCCCACTCATGAGGACTTCAAAGGCACCTACTTCTCTCCATTGACCAAATAGAGGTAAGCTTTACCTTTAGAAGTTTATGTTCTCTTATACACCTAAAATTGAAGGTAAACAGAGCAAACTATACCCTACTTTGGTGTCTAGACTGCAATAGCTGGTCTAGCATTTTTAATTTTTAATTTCATCCCATTTATGTTTTATTCCAGTCCTCAGAACCATTCAGTCATCTTCATGTGATATTCTATAAGTGCTTTCCAATTCCATATCATCAATAAATTTTATTATCACATTGACACTTTAGTGCCAAGTCACTAATGAAGTGTTTAAATAACATCAGACTCAGGACTAACCTTTTAGGAACCTCACCGGTAACTTTATTCTACGAAGACAAATCTCATTTCAGTTCTTTTTCTTATTTCATTGGTCAGTTTTGTACCTATCACACAGTTCCTCTACTTGTTCCCATTTTCTCTGGTTTAATGAACAGCTCATGTGACACTGCATCAATTCCTTTTATTGAAGAGCAGATTAAATCTGCTGCATTTCTCTAAATGGCTTTAGAACAAAGGAAACATTATCCATTATATTAAATCAGCTCAGAAATTACATCTCAGCAAAGTTTCGTGTAAAGAGATAATAATTTTAAGATATTAATCAAAATTGAGAAGTAATACTTTCAGAATTTACCCAGAGCCCAAACTGAAGTCTTTCCTTATTAAAAGAGGTGGAGAGAAACCAACAGAACACTATCCTGAAAAATCAGACTAAAACCCCAATCTTTTTAAAAGTACGGTTATTAACTGAAATATTTTTAGTGATCTGATATTTAGACACCAATCAACTGGGTACCCTGCTCCCTTGGCAACTGCTAATACTGGCTCTACAATGCAATATGATGTTTTATTTCCCTCCTCCTTGCTTCTTTCTTTCTGACAGTGTGATGAATTATATTGGTGTTGCAAGTTATTGGGTCACTAAAGTTAGAGCACAAACCCATTTTTATGACAGCACTAAGATATTACTCTGCCTATTCCTTGAAAATGGAAAGAGTCTTTTTGAAGTTGCAACTTTTTCTACATGCAACAAAAAATGATTTCTGTGCTCTCTTAAAAGAGAAATTACTTTGTAATACACATCTCATCTGTGTGTCACATCTGACATCAATAAGCCCTGATACGTTTCTTGCTAGGTGTTAATGTCAATGCCTGAAATAAAGCACTGCTCCAGAGGAAAGGAATAACCTGGGAAATACAGATGCACTGGGGGCTCTTGTGGTTCACTAACACAGAAATTTCTTACTGGATGAAGTGACGAATGAGTTCTGTATACTATTTTCAAGTTATTATTATTATTATTTTTTCTTCTGTGAGCAGAAAAACATGAAAGATTATTACACTGATACATAATAATGTTTATCAGACAGCGAAACCAGAAGTGGACAAGATCAAGAGCAATTTATTATTCGCCAAATACAGGCTTGCAATTTAGGGGTGATCTGAGAATGATTATTGGCATTTGTCCTTGGGGAATATCATAGAGTTCTTATTGGCACATTCGTTTAGCCTGTCCACCTTAAATGGCAGTCCAACTCTCAACCATGTCAGCTCTCCCTTCCATTTTAGTGTGATATGCAAACCTGAGGCCACTGCACTTAGTTTACTCTTCAAGATAATGGTGTCAAACAGAACAGGTTCCAGAGCAGACCCCTGCAATTCTTTTCTTTTTACCAGCCTCCAGGTAGAGCACAAACCATTAACCACCACCTTCCAAGCCTACTACCCTCAACCTTCTTGTTACTCATCCAGACTGTAACATTCTAAGTTGGATTCAAGAATATTGTAGAAGACAGTAACAAAATCCTTGTTAAGGTCAACGTAAATGATATTCACTGCTGTCATTCACAGACTGTATTATTTTATCATAGAAGGCAATCAAGTTAGTCAGACACAATTATCATTGGTTAATTGGTATCTATGCCAACTGTTTCCACTTACCTTCTTCTGCCATGTGTCCCCAGACTCTCCTAATATTTCCCCAGGGACCAAGCAGGCTGATGGACCTGCTACAGACCGAGGCTTGGTGCACTAAGGTTGGAGATTAGGCAAAAAATTCAGTAAGGAATAATGCAGCACTGGAACAGGTGATGAAATTTCTATTTCTGGACTTTGTCAAGGCTCAGGTAGGCAAAGTCATTGCTAACCTAATTATACACTGATGATCTCTTATGTTAAAGTAACAGGTTGGATTAAATGACCTGCGAAAGTCCATCAAACTAACATTTCTGTGATGTTATAACTTTTTTATATAATTAAACATAAAATTCATAAGGGTTTGAATATTCTATAGATGATGAGATCTCTTTGATGTTGAGATACATTTAATAATATATTATTATTATTATTATTATATAACAATATTAAAAATTACCATATGTTGTATCACAACTATATTTTCTGTACACATCAGCTTAAGCCATTCCGTGGCTTTCATGCAGCCAGGACTGTGTTTTGCTCATAAGAGATTATTTTTACATTGCTCTGGGAAAAGAATAAGTAGTCAAGGATGCTCTAAGGCAACATTTTAAGTGCAGTCAAGAGACCTTTAGAAAACATTATAGAGAAAATGTACAGCCTTTTAAAGGCTGCTTCATATGAAGTTCACAACTGCTCTGAATTTTGGAAACAGAAGAATTAGGTGGCATTATCCCTCCTCAACCATTCTATACCTTATAAAGACACAGAAAGAACTTTTTAGGATCTACTGTGCAATGTGAATGGCTGCATTTCAACTGCTTTGCATCCAAGGATGACTTAAGTACCTTACAAAAGCTGTCGAATCCTATCCGCTGTATCACGCAGATGGGGAGATTAAGAAAGAAATTATTAAAACCATTATTTCAGTAGTGGCATTTTAGTATTGTTATGAGCACTCAACATTTTGCAGGATTATCCCAAAGAAGTTCCATTCAAGAAAGCTGCATTGAACTGACTTTGTTAGAGTAGTGATGAAGAGGATGTTGTTACAACCCAGCGGTCTTGCCCACGTTTCTGTGTCATTGTCATGTTTGATAGGACCTGTGTGCAAATGGATTTTTTATATCACTAATGGATTTTTATAGTTAGGCACCTTTTTTGCAGGTCTTAAAAGTTGTGTTGTTCCAACGTGGTTCAAAAGCAGAATCTTACTGAAACTAATGAGGATTTGACCTGAATAAGAACCTAGTCAAATACATAGAAAATTCTCAGATTCTACAGTAAATTTAAGAAATGAGCATGCTACACTGTGCAATCTGTTAATGTATACTGAGAGGTTTTTAGAAATTAAACATTACAGCACTTTTATTGGATTTTTTACCTGATTTTACATTCTTGTACATTTGAATCCTTTTTTTCTTGTAATTTGTGTGAAATTTTATTTACTCTTTTTCTGTATTGTATTACATACATAGAAATTTCTATCCGTCCAAGGCCATGGCTACAGAAAGAGGTATCATCTGTGTAGTACGTTGGACAGGCACAGGATAACTTGAAGAAGAGTGTCATGCACTTGTTTAAGGCTCGCATTTGATTAACTGCTTTCATCTCTATCCACTACCCTATTTTCTCCATGTTTTACTTTGATTTTGAGACCTTGGGTAAACATTAACCAACTGCTCAAAAACATGAAATCAATGCACTGAAAAAGTATTTTCCATCTCACTTATCTCAGATCCTACTGCTAGATCCTTATTTTTGTCTTGGAAATAATGTTCTCGTTTTAACTACTTTGAAGGTCTGGGTTCAAATCTAGCAGAGTATTAAAATGAAATTAGCAGAAGTTTTCTGTCTATTCTCCAGCATAAACTTTGTTTGTCAAATTTTAAACCTGCTTATTAACCCACATTTCTTGCCATTGCCAAGAGACAGAAAATAGTCAGAGGGCTCAAAACTGAAAAGTGAGCAACAGCCCAGCGTTGCAAAACCCAAGTGGAATTTCTGTTGCTTCTTTTTGTTACCAAACATGCTTTTGTAAGAGGTCAGAAGGGACCTCTAAGGGAGCTGCTTTTTTGGATCATGCCCACAATACTCGCTCTGACTGTCAGGCCTGTGGCTCACCTGCTGCTGGGTGCCAGACAACGGCAGGCGCTGCCCCTGCATGCCCCTCTCTAGATGCCAAAGGGAGCCAGCTTACATCTCTCCAGGCTGGCCTTATCCAGTTTATTATCATACCAACCCCCACTGCTTTCATATTTATTTCTAAACAAAGTATTTCCACAGAATGAATTTTAAAAAGGTTTTTAAAGATCTAAGCTTTCCATATCATCTGCTTACTTGCTGGAATCACTCAGGCAGAACAGATTAGTGGTCCTTGAAACAGCAAAGTACCAATGAACAAAAAAAACCCCATTTTCTCATGTGAAATCTGCATTGTGAAAACAGTCAATAGCTCATTGGACAAAAATAAACAGATTAGTGCCCCATGCAACTGATGCTTTGTACAGTCTCGGCATTGACATAACAAGCTTATGAAGTTGGGGCCAGGCCAGTTCTGATTCCAGGAACACAGCAAGAGATTGATTAAAGTGAGCTTTATACCATCTGTGGTCAGGTTATGCTTGGTATAGTTCATATATCTGCAAGAGCAGCAATAAATATGCCAGTAGAGACAACGGGTTTTCATAAACTGAGAAAAGAAATAGAAGCCGACGAGAGAGACGGCTTCTGCCTGTCAGTAAGGCTTCAAGAATGAGTGGCCGCTTGTCACCTGTGAGGAAATGTCACTTGCAAAGGAAAACCGGTAGTGGAAGATGCTCCCTCAGAAATGAATTTATGATTCAAGCTCAAATTCATTCCAATATTTATTCAATTAAATTTGGTATAGGCCTTTTGGCAGAAATTCAAAGTCTACATTAGCACGACAGTAGGAAAATATATATCTGGTTAGGAAAGACTTGTGTTACTCTATTAATGAAATTGAAAGTAAAGGCCAAATTATAGCCAGGGCATAAACAGACTGTTTAATTGGCTTCAGTCGTATGATCCATGTTTATGCCAGGTCTAAGTTTTGCCACGAGAGGCTCAGACAGAGCCTTTTTTTCTCCACGACTTCAGCTAACACTGAGCAGCTGTCATTCCCACCACAAAAATCACTTGATTCCATATACATGCCATTTCTGATCCATCCACAGCATAGGCCTTGTGCCAGCTCCTGCTGTGGGTGGCTTGACAGGGAGCTCCATTAAGATCCGAATTAGCAGCACACATAATCACCCATGTCAGTTCTTAGAGATGAGGCAGTTATGTCAAAGGATAAAGCAAAGAATATATTTTGATATTAGTCTGCTGTTTAACGTTTTGTTATCTCAAACATCTGATTGGACCCAGAAATTATTTGCTAGTACCCATAAGCATTTTAGCCCTGAACTCAGAAAAGCTGGAATACTACACGATACACTTTCTCTGTTTAAGGGAAATCAAGAGGTAGATAGCTGAAAACAGTGAAGTGTATGATTTGGGCAGGTAAAGTAAAAATATGTTCTCAGATCCATTCATATGGGAGTGTCGTGGTTCTGAGCAAATCAGAACTGAAGGACAGATAGCCCTCCCCCTTCCCCTTTTTAAAAAAAGAAAAAGGAGAGGAGAGGGAGAAATTAAAGAGATTCAGGAGTTTAGAAAAACTAAACTACTTTAATAAAAACATAAAGAATAATAATATAATGAACAATAAAAGAAAATTTAAAAAAAAAGGAAAGAAAAATAAAATAAAAGTATACAGTATATACAAAACCGTATTAAGCTCCCAGGATGACGACCACGTCACCAGCAGGCAACAGTCCCAGGCTGGAGTCGGTGATCGACAGGAGCTGAATTCCAGATCTGGAGNTAATTCAGATACACTTTTGTTGCCACTTTCACTTGTTTTTTTGATGTAAAGCTTTTCAAAATGTGTGGATTTATAGTAATAAAAATATAAAAATATATAAATATAACTGTGATAGCAGGCATGTGCAACAACTGTTGAATCTATTCTGGAGCAGTATCTTCTTTTTCAAGAATACTAAATCCATTCTATGCTATTAGGTAACGCTGTCATTATTACATGTATTCTGTGATGGAGTTGGCTGCTACTCATAAATTATGATGTTTTCACTAAATCCCAAAGCAGTATGGGGTTATAAATAACCAAACAGCTGTCATGGACTACTAATATCATCTTCTGACATTGTCTTTTAGAAACTATTTGATTATAAACTGAATATAATGATCCCGCATTTCCTAACAACATCTTTTCTAACCTAGTCTTTTGACAAAAGAATATTTTTCTAACTGTGTGATACCAGATGCAATCTTTGGATAATTTTTGGAATAATCTTGGCTAAGACTATTCACCTACTTGTTACCTAATGGTTTTAAGTTTTACTCCTTTTTTGACCCATTTTATATAGTTTTTGATTTGTGAATTTTGCGGAATAGTTCTGCGAATGTTAAGTGTATAGTTCCTATTTAGCCATTAACATTCATGTCCAGAATCTCCCATTAACTTGCCAATGTATGACTTCTCAAATATAATTTTAATTTGACTGGGCTAGCTGTAGTCCTGTTTTTTCTGGATTTTGTGACTGTACTTCCTTTGCACATATGCCGGTCTGAGGATGATGTGTCTTTTTGATGGTGTAATACCGCGAAATCTTCTTGAGAACCCTAAGCCATAAAGAGGTAGGAAATATTTTTTTGAAAGTTATGTACCTTTCATCTTCTTGGTCTCATACAGATAGATGTTTGACTCTTATTTTAGTCATTCACAAGATGCATTTTTAAGCATTACATTTTCCTTTGCGACATCTTAATAGACCTCTTCTGCTTTGAACCCAAAACCTTCCATATTTTGGACTCTGTGTGAAGCAGTGCCTTTCCAGTACAAACCAGGAACCCATATAGCTGCTTTATTTGACCATCAGTAACAGAATCCTTTCAGATTTATTTAAGTATGCAGATGAAAGAAAAGAAAAAAGAAGTCAAGTTTGGAAGGAAGAGCCATCCATGGCTTAAAGAGCATGAAAAGGTGATTCTATGCTTACAGTGGTGAATGACAGAGACTCCCAAGTGCAGGTTCAAGCTTTGCCACTGGCTTGCCACTACCTTTGCCACATCTCCTAAGTTTAGCATCACTGAGGGGTATTCTGAGGGTTTGGATCATGAGCCAAAAGTGGAAATCTGTCAATTCTTATGTCAGTCCTAGGTTCAGTTCTGACATCAGTCTAAGGCAGTAGAAAACTTCCATCCATAGAGATGCCCCTCCCATATATCCCATTATAAAGAGACTTAGACAAAAGTACTTACCCAGTCTCAGACAGTGTATGCAACACATACGTAGCCTTTGAGTCAATCTCAAAATAATTATCTAATAATGTGTGACTCATGAGTTTCAGAAGTGTTTATAGCCCTGTGGGTTTATTTTCACTGGAGAGGCAAGGGGATGTGCTTTACATCTCCAGTAAAACATTTTGTGTTCCATTGTTTGGTGTGATTCTGACATTATGAGAAATAGACACCAGATGATTTGTAAGCACAGGGAAACGATTTTTTTCGACTTTTCAGTTTTGGGTAGAGTTGAGCTATTTTGTGTGAATTTTATAAAATTTAGACTGAGGCACACATCTGGTAAGAAAAATTGTAGCTCAGTTGCTGAAATTTGAGGATTTAATTTGAATTAATTGCAAGTGGAAACACAACTATGTGAAGGAATAGTATTATCTGTTACCAAAATAGTTTTCTGAGACATGCATTTTACTTGCAAGAGATCTTGAAAAAACAGTCACATAAACACAATTGCTTAGTAGTATCTAATTACATTATCGGGATACACTTGTCATTGAAATTACATGCTGCAGTAAGTGCAATAATAAATAATATTAGAAAAGGATTTGCTGAAGAAATTCCAAAGGCTGAATCGTCATTTTTGTTAAAATAATTACATTGGGAAGAGTTTCAAAATTAGGAGAGGAGCCATTCACTTAACCATGTAGAAAGGATTAAACAGTGGTGGTGGTACCCTGAGATAGTCTTTGGCCCATCCTCAACACAGCTGAGAATATGTGAGTACCCACAAAATTCTTAGCTCAGCAGGAATTTTCTGCTTTAAGTTTTGATGTTGTTCTTTTTAATTCCTCCCTTAAGTAACATCTACTGGGGGACATTTTTCAACTCAGACACTTAATAGATTTTCTTTCTTTATTTTCGTATTGTCAGCTGCAGTTAAAATTGAGACATGAAAGGCTATGAATTAACCAAATGGAAAAAAAGTGATGGAGAACCATGGGCCACCTGTATGAAAGACTAGGTAGGAAGACAAAAATCACTGCCCCTGGAGCAGTTCAGGACATTCAAAGCCATGGGATTATGCATGATATTCGTCCATCTTGCTGAAAACAAATCCAGAACTCATTTTCATAGAAGACATTATCTTTTTATTGATGGATCACTTTTATGCCTGAAACAGTAGAGAGCTAGGGCCAAGAAATTTTGCTTTTCTAATTTTCCCCTTTCTGGAGTTTTCATGTGGGCTGTTATCATTAAGCATATATAGTGCAAGTGGCTAATAATAGAAGTCCATTATCTGTAGACTATTAAACTATACCCTGAAAAGAATGCTTGTTCTTTAAGGCAAGCATTCAAGATCCTGATTGGAGGGGGAAGTCCTCTAATGTCCTATTAATATATGCCATAGGCGTAGACAGACAGACACTGTACTATTGCCTATGGAGAAGCTCTAAAAGATGACTTGGGAAGCTATAATTCCCTGCAGGAACCTATATGTGAATTAGGAGGGAAACTGGATTAAGATGCTAAGAAAGCTGTACTTATACTTCCTTCTAACTGCTCCTCTGGGGAATAAATAAGATGCTGAATTTATCAGGCTTGAATCTGGAAAGAACTTCATGCAGCTAAAAGGATTATTTGAGGGTAGGAGCTCCGGCCATATTTATGACATTCCTGTGGTAAACATACAGAAATCAAAGAACAAAAATATTCATTTATACTGGATCAGGTCCCATCTACAGTTAACTGCTCGTTCCAATTTGGAATTCTTTCTTCTGTACTATCTCTACTTAATGAAACACATTTTATTTCAAATTTCTAAAAATCCAACCTCAGAATATTCTAGCAGCCTTGTCTCAGAAAAGTGTGAAATTCAACTAAGCAATTGGAAAGGAGGCTTGGTGGAGATATCCCATTCGTAATTTAATTGAACAACTAAATATGAACTATGATGTTTTTATTACACATTTCATTCCATGTATTACTACCCTGTTTTTAGAGTGGTGTCTGATATCAGCTTTAGGCTTCATTATTATTCATTATTATTGTAAAAGCTGTCTGGCAAACTAAGATTTTTCTAAAAGTACTTGAAATATATTTCAAATACAGAAATACTTTTCTAATAGATCAGCTACTCAGACTCTGCTGAAGCCTAATGAAAAGACATCGTAAGGTAAATATCACAGTAAGTGAAACAGCATGTCTGCTGGCTTTAAACACTGTTAATTTATTGCCCTCGACATTTGAAGATGTACAAAATCATCAGTTAAATAACTCCCATTACTTTTAACAGAAATACAAAAAATCTTACTTATGAATGTGAAGGAATATTTTTCTTTGAAAATACAAACTAGGTGTTGATTGAACGGAAAAAATACCATTCTGTAAACGAAACTAAAATAAAAAAAAATAATATTCTTCTATGCTTTGATACAGGCAACATATAAAATATGCATCACAGGAGGAAACTGTAAAGCCCGTTTATACAATTTGTCCAATATTTTTCTGTAGGAGATATTTTACATGACAAAACTGTTTTTTTTTCCTTGAGGGATTCGCCAGTTAGTCAGAAAACCATAGTTAATTTGACAAATGTCTGGGATTTTCCATAGCTACATTACCAAAATCCTGCTTTCACCTGTTCCAAACCCCCAAAGTGTTTATGAGTTATACTCAGAGGTGACCAAGCTTGGTCTGTTGTTGACTATCAGACAGTAACATGTAGATCAAGGAAATGGACAGGGTCTCAGAAATTCGAACAGTTTGGATAAGCACAGACAACACATTGCATTTCTCATTATGTCAACCAGAAAACTGTTACAAAGTGATAAAAATATACAAAAAAAATTACTACTGTAACCTGTTTTCAGGCTTCTGCTTTTCCTATAAAACTTTAACATCAAATAAAAATGTTCTTTATTAGAACCTCACTCATTTGAAAGTACTTCATGTGCTAGTGGATGGCAAATTATCTGGCAAATTATCTGTAGAAAGATCTAGGAACCTTTGAATTGGATCACCCAACTTTGAGCTCAGTGGAAGCTGAAAGAGCAATGAGATATTTCTTGCTTCTTGAAGGATGTCTAAGACTATTGTGCAGTGTAAGCATCTAGTGTTTGACAAGCATTTGGAGACCCTTAGATGGAAAATGTTATTTAAATGTAAAGGATTATATCTATGTATTTATTCATGAGGGAGGCTGAAGTGGGGTTGGCTTTCTGTCAAAAACTGTCAAACAAAAATAGGATTCCTTCTGGATAGTTGTCTTGAGGATTTCTCCTGCTGCCTCAGAGATTTATGTGGAAAGATTTACAAGAGTATCATGGGTCAGTAGGTAGCACACAGGACTTAAAAGTGGGAATAATTATATTCTCCTAATACCTCTGACTTTAATTATTTTCTGATCTTTAACATGTCATTCTACCTTTCTTTTCTTTCCTATCTATCATCAAACTTTTTTCCTTTTGCAAGTTTGCAAGGGGAGGTGGTTTAGGAGCTCAGTTTCCAGTGATATTGCAAGAACACCTTCATAACCTTATAGTCTCTTTCAACCTCTGTCTAACCTCTAGTCAGAGGCAGTGACTGCCTCTTAGTTTATCTTTTTTTGATTAATTAAACAATGAAATCTGATGACTCTATAGCTGTAAATGTAATATCATTATTTCTGTTATTAACACTGATAATACTATTAATAATTATTATAATGTTGTTACATGCATATTGATTGTAAAATTCCCTAGCTGTACGTCATGTCTCAGACTAAAAGTTCACATTAACTGGGCGATCTCTCGGCCTAATGAATATGTCAAGAACAGGCATTGGTCTCATTTTGCTTAGAGAAAGTTGGGCCGTACAAAGGCTGTAGTACATTGTTACAGGTCCCTAATCTGAACAATGAGGTCACCAGGAATCCAGGTAGTTTTATATTTATAGTAAATTAATTATTTTCAGAATGTGAACAAGGCATAGGCCATACATACTTTTGTTCTCGAGAAGCACACGAAGAAATGTGGAAGATTGTACAAATTCCCTTTCAGTTAGCTACACGGGCCTGTAAAACAGTCGTATTCAGAACAATCAGATTATAGATTAATCTGTTCATGAAAAATTCATGCTTTGACTTTTCCTTTAAACATCATGCTTTATTGATTTTTAAATGTCACAAAAAGGACATGTAATTATTTAGCACAGAAAAAAACAGCTTTAGATCTTTCAATAAACAGAGGAGACAGAAGACTCATAATAAGAAATGACAGTTAGTAGACCTTATTTCATAAATTATTGAAAAGGAAAAAGAAAGAAAATAATAACAATTAAATGTTTATAAATCTGATCAAGGAAGATAATACAAAATATTTCCTGTGACTACCTGATAGGCTTTTTTTTTTGTGTGTGTGCATTCCTGTCAGTCACACTTTTTACTTTGTGTTTCTTTTTCTTAAAACCAGCACAAATTATTTTTTTTCTGGCCTATATGTTTGCAAGCAGAGAATACAAGGCCACATCCACGAAAGCAACCTGAAATCTAAATTTACATTTGCATGCTTGAAGATTTGCAGAAGACCTGCAAAGTAGATGTTTATCCAATCAGGAAATAAGAACAATACCGCGTGCTGTTGCTGATCAAGGCATCCAACACATGAATACTCCGTAAAACCAATTCGTATTCAGTCCATAGAACTAACAACTTTTTTTAAAGAAGTTATTTTAATTCTGAATATTGAATAAATTTGAAAGAACTGCAATCTGCTCACTGATATGCCATAAGAAAAGCATTTAGATAAATTATTCATAACAAGCCATTCACTCATCTATGTTCTAAACAATATCCATCAATATCCAGTGTTCCTGGAGGTGTTTATATAACAGCAAAATGTGTAAATATATATGACACTGGACTGCTCAATATTATACTTAAGAAAATTAAAGAAAAGAGCTTGTTACTCTAACCTATAACTCACAATTTAAAAACAATTTAACAAAACAACGTTTACAATAAATTTTCCACATTTTATTTATATATTATTCCACATGTCAGTTGTGTAGGGAGCAGTTTGACAGCTGTGCTCCTGATTTGACAGTGATTATGCATCATGATCCTAGGTATAATTAAACTATACCAGCCAAAATTTCAAAATACAATAATGTCTTCTCCAAAGTACTGAATCTACTCTAATCTACTGAAACTGCTGTAATATTGGACAGGAGAAAAATAAATAAACTCTCTGAACAGATTTCTGCATAAGAACAAATAATTCTTTGTTAATATGTCCAGAAATCCATTATATAATAGAAGCTGCTATATGACAATAACATAACATGGTTTAAATTCTGTTAAACTGTCAAAACCTCAGTTAGTCAAAACCTAAGTGGGTGGGACATACACTCATATATAGAATGAGACCTCAACTTTGTATTTGGCTAGGTCTTGGATTCAGAGTTGACAGCAAGGGCCGCAGAGGAATATGGACAATCCCAGTGCAAGCGATTCAGGGATTATAACAACAATTAGTTTTTGTTTAAAATAATAAATCCAAAATCTGAGTCCTGATATAGCGTATGAATAATGTTCAGGGACATTAGTTGTTGTTTTCTTCCACACACACCAATCTGTGCCTATGGTCGTATAGAAGGAGTGACAAAGAAACACATTCTAAGGCATCTGATCTCTGTTGCATAATTTTCTCTGGCCTTTAGCCCTAATTTTCCTGAAAAATCCAAGTAATGGGCCAACTGTGGAAGAAATGTAAAATAAATGAACCCCACAGTGAATATTTAAAGAATCTGAACAATTTATGAATTTTTGGGCCATTATGTCTGTGAAACACCTGTATTAGCAAACTCTTAAACAGTTCCCGTGGATTTTTAGTAAAAACCAGTTGCCCTGTGCCAATACAAGGGACTCTGCTAACAATTGGACAACACAGAAAATCACATTCCCATGCCTGAAGAAGCTGTCTACACAGACAGAAACAAATACGTCCTCCAATTTTACATCTTATGCTACAGATCAGAACCAGAGCTTCCTTCTTGGAAGGCTGTTTATGAAAGTGTCACTGAAATTTCTTCACTATGACCTACATATGTGAAAAGAAAGTTACAGTTGTTTCCTCCTTTCCATGGGACTAGAATTTAGAACAGGAGAATTTCTCTAGTGGTTTCATACTGGAATTCTGTGTTGCTAAGGGGACTGAAGAATAGCAGAGACTCCCACGAAGACTACAACAAAAAAAGACTGGAAAAGGAAGACCATACTGACTTGTTTCTGACTGAAGGCCTAGCCAAAGTCAAATAAAGCTGATAAAGATAAGGAAAACACCTATCAAAATTCAGAATAGACACTATAATTCTGGACAATATCCCAGAGGATCTAGCTGGAGAGAAATGCTTAGAGTGGGAAAAAACTTAGGAAGAGGATTATGTAGTTTACACATTATTTTGTCTAAACCTGTATGGTGTCTGTACTAGCAAAAGAAAGTATGGTTAGTGGCATTAGGAGTCACTGTCTTTATTTTCATCTGTCTCCCGTTATCTAAGTGCTCTATTCTGTGTGAGGGAAAAGTTAAGAGTCTTAGAAAAAAAATTCAAGCAGCCAACAAACCCAAGAGCTTGCCTATAGAGGAAGAAACAGGGCTGAAGTCACTCCTTTGCCTAGGGCTGGGAAGCCTGACTCAGAACTATAGAGAGATCTTTGCAAGATCCTCTTTTGTCTGAAATTATCTGTTCCCGTTCTGGTGAGTACTGAACAGATAGGTCTTTAGCAGGAT
This sequence comes from Thinocorus orbignyianus, assembly GCA_013400375.1. NCBI lineage: Eukaryota > Metazoa > Chordata > Aves > Ciconiiformes > Thinocoridae > Thinocorus > Thinocorus orbignyianus. The sequence continues at coordinate 101,381 of VXBW01003571.1, forward strand.
TTCTAGCTTTAAAATGTGCAATATGAGAAATATGATAATCAGGATTTTGCATACTATGAGTGCACATTTGTGAGTTTGCAGGACAGCAGACTTTCTCTCTGGGAACTTGCCAGAAAAGAGTAGAGGGATTCAGCTACTTTTTGTTTTACGATTGAAAGACCCTGATAATATACTTCAAAGACTTCCATGTTTTCAGGCTATATGTAGTTACCACATCTCAATACAAAGATTTATTGTCAAGCATATCTGCGTGGTTTTCTTTTCATGAATTAAACATAGCACCAAATCAAACACAGGGAGGTTTAATTTCTAGTATAGCACTTTTCATTGTGTAAGATTTTCTGTGGAAGGAAAATCGTCATTGCACTGATAGAGGAAATCAATTATACAAAATATTAATTGCATCATAAATGAGATTCATGTAGTAATGAAAGGCTGTGTTTTAGGGCAGCTGGACTGTGAGGAATGAATAAAGGAACAGGTTTCTTTAGCTTTGTGCTCTTGGTTGTAGCTGGTGTTAACCTTAGGAAGACGCACGCATTTATGTTTATGTTGAACAATAAATATAAAGAATTTTTTCTCAGATTGACATATTGAAAAGGTGCATCCCTAGCGTAAAGAAAATGTAGCACTTGCTATTTATGCTTCTGAGAGCAGTAAACTTTCTATTTTGCGAAAGAGAATACTTCAGTTAAGAGAGAACAACCTTGAAAGATGTGGGAATAGAACTAATCTTTTCATGTTGTAGGCTTACAAAGGCATACTACAGCTGAATCTCATAGAGGGGCTGAAAATTAAAGGGACGGCATCTTCTTTGGCCTTTCCCATACACTGTTGCCTTAGCTTTCAGGAAATCCTTGCACTGTTTACTTGTTCAATAGTCATATTGTAATTAAAATTGTATGGCCCTTTAGAAAAGGCTGGGTGGAAACACTGTAAGAATGGCTTGTCCTGGAAAAAGAAAGACCTTCACTGCTAGCAGCTATAAACCTTGATTTTCAGGGACTGTAAAATCCAAGCAGCAGGAATGTGTGGAAGTGAATTTTCATGTGCTTCAGGGGCTCTGGTTAGAGGGCTAGAGGGCCTGGGTCATCACACAATGCTAGTTTCCTGGGTGCTATAGGGTTTGATCTGTCAGAGAAAGTTGCAACTGTGAACAAAACTGTGATTTATTGCTGTCATCCAACCTATGCATGCTTCTGCTTTATAGCAGGCTGCTGTCAGGGGTTTGCACAACTAGCCAGCTAGGATCTCTTTCATGGTTTGGCTCTCCTAATTCAATGAATGACCAGCAATTCATGGCTGTGGTTTCATATAGGCTCCACATTTGCTCTTCTGACATTCATTCTCCTTGCTATCACACAGATCACGCAATATACCCCCGGCAAAGAGGACCCGTGAAAGAAGACCAGATGCAAGATGAAGACTGAAACCACTCCATTTTCCATACTTTTCACTTATCCAGCTGCTTTTATGCTCTATGAAAGAAGCTGTGAAAACAATCAATATCGAGTGTGAACCTATAACCAGAGGTATCATCTAGGTGGTAGGGTATGTTATATATATCTGAATTACTATTAACTATCTGTAGCTATTAAATAGATAAACTAGTAACATGAATGTGCCCGGGACCCGTTTCTGACTTGAGACTAACCAACATAGGGTGTGCTAGTTAAATCCCATTAAACTCTCTTGGACTTCAGAGGAGCCTACTACAAATATTCTGCAGCTTGCACTGATTTCAGTCTGCCTGGTAACTGTCTAAAAGAGCGTGGCAGGAGCCAAAGCTTGGTCAGGCAAAATTGTAACAAGTTAGCAGAAAGATGATAAAATTTAAGAACCCAGAAATGTTCCTTGTAACTCTTGCATTTACCCTGAATATTATGACTTGCTTGCCTGGCACTAGCCAGGGGAGAGTTATGGAAGATATGGACCTCGTGAACTGGCTGCCAGATCATCCATGAATGATTGCAGGAAGTGTTGGCAGTGACCTATAGCTGTTGTAACACCTGACTAATATCCCTTCCCATTGATAAATTATTGAACCTGAAATGAAAGCAGAGAGGGGAGAGAACAAGAACAGAAAACAAGGTAATAGATATGCATACGCAAACCATCAGTAGTGTGAACATAGCTGATCATGGAGGAAAAGTCCACTGTGATTTCCTGTCTCCCCATCACTTGGAGGCATCATAGAAGCAGATTCTTAAAAATGAGGACTATCACCTCTGGAATTGCATTATGGGAAATCTTGTTTCTCAACATAGATTGGGAGCAGAGAGATAAGAGTTGGTATTGCCAGCTTCCAAATGTCTGGTCTGCCCATTGACACTCTGTATCAGTTATCTTCTGTGCTAAATGAGGAGTGACCTCAGAACAAGTCTAGACAAACATGACTTTTTCAATTGGTTCCCCTCCCACATTTGTAGCAAGTTCTTCTCAGAAACTCAGAGGCTGAGTGCGGTAGGGAGTAATTTTTCACCGTTCTGAAGGTCAGTTCAGCCTCTAGTAATTTAATTTCTTCATGTACTTCCTCTCACTGTATCTGGTCCCTGGTAAACAAGATAGCTTGCTCCCATACATCAGTTTGACTGCAGCTGGGCAGAGATCAAGTCTCTTGCAGCAGCTACTTTGTGTTCATCTTGTCAGAATGGGCCACAAAGAAAAGAAACTTTGGATTGGCCCTTCCGCAGTGTGGAGATGGTCACCTGGACCACCAGTTACCGCTGTTTTAAAGGGGCACATTTCCCAGGCACTGAGAGGTTGGCTTTGAAACCTAAAGAAAACCACGTACTCCAGATTGCAGACAGTTCACAGAGAGAGAGTTGAATGCACTGCTGTTTAAGATGCACTTATTGTTTTAGACTAATATAGGATTAAATCTAAGAGTACCAAGGTCAGAAAAATCTCAGTTGCATACTCTTGCTGATTTAAAGATACTGGTTAACATTATAATGAGGCTGAACTTACCTAACTATATCATCAGATGACTAAGCAGTGCAAGCATTAACTTGTTAGTTCTAGTTGTATTCTTTCTCTCTTAATCACTTCTCTGTTTTGTGAATGTTAGTTACTGTTTTATTATTATGCATCATAATATTGTATATTATTGCTCTTTACTCAATTAGGACAATTAAACCAAGTGCAGTATGACTGCTACTGTTAGTTTTTTGTTGCTGCTTCTTAGGTTTAATATAGGTTATGTGGGTCCAAAGTAAGCATTTTCGAGCTTTCCTACACAGGATCCTCCTGGAGAAACTGGCTGCTCATGGCTTGGATGGGTATACACTTCTCTGGGTAAAAAACTTGCTGGATGGCCAGGCCCAAAGAGCTGTGGTAGATAGAGTCAAATCCAGTTGACAGTCAGTCAAAAGTGGTGTTCCCCAGGTCTCAGTTTTGGGGTTGATTCTGTTTAACATCTTTATCAGTGATCTGGATGAGGGGATTAAGTACACCCTCAGTAAATCTGCAGATGACGACAAGTTGGGGGGGAGTGTTGACCTGCTTGAGGATAGGAAGGCTCTACAGAGGGATCTGGACAGGCTGGATCAATGGGATGAGGTTCAAACAGGCCAAATGCTGGGTCCTGAACTTGAGTCACAACAACCCCACGCAGTGCTACATACTTAGGGAAGAATGGCTGGAGAACTGCCTGGTGGAAAAGGAACTGGGGATGTTGCTCAACAGCTGACTGAATATGAGCCAGCAATGTACCCAGGTGACCAGAAGGCCAAGGGCATCTTGGTCTGTATCAGAAACAGTGTAGCCAGCAGGAGCAGGGAAGTGCCTCTGTACTTGACAATGGTGAGGCCCCATCTTGAGTCTGTGTTCGGTTCTGGGCCCCTCACTAGAAGAAAGACATTGAGGTGCTGGAGTGAGTCCAGAGAGGGGCAGTGAAGCTAGTGAAAGGTCTAGAGCAAAAGCCTTATGTGGAGTGGCTAAGGGAACTGGGGTTGTTCAGCCTTGAGAAAAGGAAACGGCCTCAAGTTGTGCCAGGGTGGGTTTAGATTGGACATTAGGCAAAATTTCTTCACTGAAAGGGTTGTCAACTATTGTAATAGGCTGCCCAAGGGAGTGGTAGAGTTGCCATCCCTGGAGGTATTTAAAAGATGTGTAGGTATCATGCTGAAGGACATGGTTTAGTGGTAACTTGGCAGTGCTAGCTTAATGGTTGGAATTGATGATCTTACCATTTTTTTTCTAACCAAAACAATTCTATGATTCTAATAAAGATATCTCCTCTCCTCACAAGGCTTGCTTCAGTATCAGTAGCTGGAACTATCATGGTATCATTTAAGTTTGAAGGGACCTCTTGAGATCATCCAGTCTAAACCTCCTGCTCAAGGAGGATCAGGTAGAATAGGTTGCCCATGTAGGTTTTGAATATGTCCACAGAGGGAGACTTCATATCCTGTTTGTGCCAGTGTTTGACCACCCTCACACTAAAAGTCCTGTTTTCTTGTGTTCAGGTGAAATTTAATGTTTTATAATTTGTCTCTATTATCTCTTGTTCTGTCAATGGACACTACAAAGAAAAGCTTGCCCCCTCTTCATCCCATGCCATTAAATATTTATACACATGAATAGGTTCTCCAAGCTTTTTCTTTCCCAAGCTGAAACTTTATCTTCATAGATAAAGAAGTAATTAAGAAGCTTTAGAAGTGAAATAAAATACTCTATTCCCAACTGAAACTAAAGCTTTATTTGGAGGGATTTGGACATTACTTAGTAGGATTTTTTTTTTTTTCTCTTTGGTTTTGTAGAACTTACTGGTGGGTTTTGGTTTTTTATTTTCCTTTTTGTTTTGTTTTGTTTTGTTTTCCTGTTTTTTGGTGTTTTTTTTTTTTCTTCTTTCTGGAACTTCCTTACTCAGATTTTTCATTTGAATTACTGCTGTTAAATGCACCTGTTATGTCATTGCCACATTGCATCTCTAACCTAAGGAACCCTTTTCCTCTTATTTTTTTTGCATCTTCACCAGTGCCTTTTTTTTTTTTTTTTTTTCCTGTAGAAAATATCCATGTCTTTTGAGTTTTATGAACATCACTTTTTAGAAGTAAGACATGATGTTTTTCCTCTAGACCTTCAGTAACGTGGCTACTGTTAGCAATAACCCTGGCAAAGTATAAATAAAATGTTATTTGCAGTAGTTTTATTTCTATATGCTAATAGCATGGCAGCAACTCATAAATCATTAATGATGAGCTTCTAATTATGTGCCAGCATCACAGTGGGATCCAACCTAATACTAAAAATTTACATATTCATGAATACACCCATACTTGTGCATGGAAGAATGCATAATAGAGAAGAAATCAAATAATAGTCTACATTTTCTCCAAACTTATTTCTGTAAATTGTCTCCTTTCTTAACATACTTCTTCCAGGTACGTACCTATGAAATATATTCTTATTTCAAATAGTTTTCTTTGGAGTTAGATTTTAGGCTATAGATAGCTTCAGCTTTTCCAAAAGAATGTGTGTAGTCTGCAATGTTATGGGTAATGAATACCTCATATAATTAGCGTCCACTCCATTTGCACTTGCTGACATGAATTTTGAGTTTAAAATATAGCTGGCATATGTTTAGTCTAGAACTAATGGGCTTTTATCTAAATTTTCTGTGATGTAACTTGGCATCGATGTTTTAAAAAAGACCGCTCTATTTTCAGTGGATATTTACAGTTGTCTGGAACTGGGAAAGTTTGTTTTGGACAGTGTTACGTACTTCAGTAGATCAGCTATAAGGGATAACTTGTAAATGCAAGTGGTAAGGTTTGGAGAGAAGAAATAGGCTTTAGTAGTTATGATTTTAGAGAGCCTCACCTTACAGGCCCCAGGAAGCATCAGTTTATCAATGTGATAGCAACCAGCCTGCTTTCTAAGCCCTGAAAGAATCTAGTGGGAGAATTTCTTCTGAGGCACAACTTTATTCTCCAAAATAAAACTTAAGTTGAAAGTAAAACATGAGAACAAACCATTTCTTATTTTTCCTGCAGATTCCCAGCCCCAAAGACTTGATGTTTTTTTTTACTTCATTCTTCTTTGGATATGATACTCTCTTCTTTATCCTGTTTGGTCTTTGGGTCTAATGTGACAGTTCACTTGCAGATGTCTTTCAAATGAATCACTTCCTACCTTTGTAATAATTTCTGCCTTTTCCACTTCATTTGTTAGTTGGAAAAGATGTACTGGCTCCTCACTCTCTGGTTGCTAAAGGGAGACAGGCCACCTCAGTAAAAGCCAGTCTCTGCTTGGGGCTTGTTGGCATTGCTGCAATTAAGACACCAGTGATGGTTATTTTAATTGAATGTATCTCTGACTAATTATGTGTATTTCCACAGAAGCCATTATTCAAGGATCCCTGAGCAGTTTTTGCAATTAAGAATTATTAAGATTCATATCAAACCTGTACAGTATATAATGATAACAAGAAAATCACTATATCTAACACTGAGCAGTCTCATTTGTAGAATGTAATATCTTTTAAAAATGACTTGCCAAGAAATTCAGAATCTCTATTAACTCTTTACCTGCTCCCCACTCACCCCCACAAACTACAAACCTGCATCTCTGGCATATACGTAGCATACTAGCATAGATTCCTTGCTGCTGCACTAGCCAGATGCTGTTGGTCGGAGAATGGAGAAGGTCCTCCCATGGCAGCTAAATCCCTTCCTTGTTATGCAACAAACAGACCCCCTAACACAAGACTCAGTATTGATCAAGGTGATGGATCTGCTGAAGTACAAAATTAAAGTTCAGTATGTAAGGGAAATTGCACAAGAAATTTATGGAGTTGCACTTACCCAAAGTACGGCAGGGTGAGAATTGCCCAGTTGGTCTTCAATGGTGGTTTCCCTAGTCAAACTTTCTGTCTTTGACAGAAAGAGAGAAGTGCTAGGTGCTTTCAAGCAATGTGGCATAAACTCAGTGGTTATAGGATAAGGAATAAAAACCTGATCTGATACAAAGTCTTTTCTGCCCCTAAATTTTGAACTGTGTTGCTTTGTGCTTGCCCTCAGACTATCACAGCAGCCTCCACCTTGACATTCTTCTTTTTTCTTGGCCTGTTCTGGCTTATGCTTGAAATTGCAGGCAGAGCCTTGCTTATCCTCTCAGCCATGTTTTTTTCCCACTTCAGCTGAATATAGCATGCAGGCTCCACAGTGGTGTGTCACTGAAGTTGTACCTGCCCTTTGGTTCTAGAAGGCTCTGGTTCCATCTGAAGGAGGCTGGAAGATGGTATGAAAACAACAAGATGTCAGTTCTCAACATCGGTTTGTATTTGTCATCAGAACAAAGAAGGAAAAGTATCTGGTAAAAAAATTTTAAGTGTTTTTCATTACCCACGGTCCTTAAATGTTCCCATTTTATCCAATTCTATCTTTTTTTTATATATATATACTGATAAGAATAGTAGCATGCGTATCCTAATGAAAAATAAGAAAATTTATTCCAACAATTATCACTACAGAGTGTTATTGTATAGAAACTATAAAACGGTATAAATGAATGTATTTTATAATATTTTTATAAGTTCACCTTTAATATTATTAAATCAAAACATTTGACAGAGGACAACTAACGTGATGTACTCTCCAGGTTACAGAAACAAGTAACTTCCTAGTCAAATTATCAAAACTAGCAATTGCACACATGATGCTGGCAGTGGAGTACAGCAGGTGTTCAGACTAGAAGCAGGGGGTGAGGCAGCATTATAATATGTCAGGTTTACCTATGGTTTTGCCCTGATGATGCTGGTTTTCTCTTATATAAATTAGAGCACTTTTCATATACTACTTTTACTAAACCCACTTTTATTAGAGCAATCTCTTCTGTGTTGAGCTAATGTATAACTTTAATATTTAATATTTAGAAAACCTATTTTGCAAAGGTTTTTAAAAGTTCAGATATATAAAAAAAAATCCATTCTTTATCCTTCTAACTTATCCAAATATAGCTTTCCCATACCTACTTCTATTCCAGTTATATCCCTGGGGCTTTTAATCCTTCATCCTGCTGTGAACACCACTGGTCTTCTTACACACCAGGGAAGTCTTCTAATGAACAGAAATCTCCAGCAGTGTAATGTGGCATCTCAATACTGCAAGGTCATTTGAAGTATTTTCTCACCTTATTCTCCAGGGGAAATTACTTCTCAGGATAACCTTTTTTCCTTGATTCAAAATGATTAAGAAACTTGTTATATATCAAATTGGTTGGTTTTGTTGTGTTTTTTTTTTTTTAAATAACCAGAAGTGCTGAAGTTGAAAAGTGCTCACGAAGTACAAGATACCCCAAACTAGAAATGGGATAACAGTTGCAAGAGATATCGTCATGGAAAGGAGTTCCTAGATTTCTATGATAGCGCTTGGAAATCTCTCGTTGAAGATGCCTGCCCCTAGAGCAGTGTTCATTCTCTCACTGGTTTCACCTGTTTCTGGGCTGGGCACTTCACCATTTTAAACACAAAGGACAAACTTCACCCTAGGCAAAACCTACCTCTCCAAGTGGAGTTCTGTCACTTGACAAAGGAAAAAATCTCGCATGCAAGATTTCCTTAATTTCTTTATTTTTTAAGCTTTTGTTGATTTGTGGAGCCAACAGTGTTCTCTTATTTTCTTAGACCATGTCTACATTATCCTCTTGTAAAAATATTTTTGCCTGCTGTAGTCACACATCAGCAAATTGTTCATCATCTGGAATATAGTTAATATCACATGAGAAATGACATAATATCACGTTTGAATGCCTCCACCACTGCTGTCTTGGTTTGATTTTGGTGCTCTTAGTCTAAAAGTCATATTACTGGGATTAATTTTAAAAACTTAAGACAAGCAAATAAGCTTCTAAAAAAGATGGAAGATAATTCAACAGTTGTGTTTCATTAAATATGGAAATTGCCTACACTGGAATTATAACAGCAATGATAAATGTTAAGAAAACCATACCAAAAGGTTGGAAAGGGCCTCTGGTGGTTAAGCAAGATTAAGTTAAAAGTTAGACTGGGCTACTGAAGGCCTTGTCTAGTTGTGTTTTGAAATACTCCAAGGACAGACATTCTGTGTTCTCTCTGGGTTCTTACATTCCCGTATGAAAGTGAAATAAACCTGCAAGAGTCTTAGAGAGAGTGCTTGTATAGATTAAAACATGTGGGTTTAGAAGTACATACAACATTTAATCTAATGATTCCTTCTGCCATTCAGCTCCACAGTTCTATGAATTTGCTATTCTTTACACTTGAAGATGCACCTAAAAATCAATTATATATAAATTGTTTTCCACTAATAAGATAGACAATGAATATTTCATTAGAATCTTGGCCCCTCAGATGCTAATGGCAAAGATTCCATGTGTTACAGTGGGATTCAGGTTCTGCTGAGGATATACATAAACTACAGCCTCTTTCTGATTGCTATATATATGCAAATGCCTTCAGCAAATAGAAAATGGATATTTTCCATACCACACTATTTACCTTTATTGCAATATTTGTACTATTTCTGACACTTCACGTAGGAAATTCTTCAAACACTCCATAAATTTAAGGAATGGTTCTGGTAAATGTCTACTTGTTATTAGCTCCCAATGTAAGATGAAACATAGGACATATAATACCTTACAGTGCTGTCCTAAAAAATAAATCTTTCTATTTATGCCTTGGACATCTCTTGCTTCTAAAAACTTATTTAAGTCAAGGTATCACAACTAGAGCATAATTCCAGGCAATGTTTTCTAGGTCAGTGGCAAAAGCAGTCTTTCTTAAGTGTTAAGGAGGTTTTAAGTAAAATTTCAAGCTGCTTGCACTTGGTTGAGATTTAAATGAAACATAAAGGAGTTAAAGGACATGGAATAGAACTCGATGAAATGACTGAGTATTGTTATAGGTAAAGACAAAACCAAAAAAGACTCCATACAGAAAGAGAAGAGAGAGAGGAAAATTTGGAGAAATCTCATCTAGAAAAAATCATAAAATTTACATGGAAAAGAATGTGATACAATTTATGCCTATTTTGTCCACTCATTTCACCTAAACTGCCAGTATGGTTGCTGATGTATTTGTTGCTCAGGCAAGAAAGCACCCTCACAAACAATTTCTGTCCACCTTTTAGAAGTTAGAGTAGGACAGGACTTATAGAAAAATCAAGTATTACCAGCCTATTTGGGGGGTTAATATGATGTATAGAGATTGTTATGACTGATATGGAGGTTGGAGTGATTGGTCTAACTGTAGACCCAAACTCAGACAGCAGTCCCAGGAACATTCAATTTATTAGAATAAATGTATCTGTAGAGTACTTTTTTCCTAATACATTATACTTCTATCTTTACCCCAGCTCTTGATTTGGGGCAACAAAAATTTTCTGATTACTCTTCAACTTACTTGCTATTTGAACCTTTTCTGCATCTACATCATAACTTCCAGTGTGGTGACACTTTTGGACCCACTCGTTTCTCTGCAGATATAAATACCCTGCCTCAGAGTGATCCCTAGCTCTTTGCTTTTTAGCATGGTCAGAGAAGAAACTAAGTCAAGTGGGCATGCCTGACACGCCCAAGAGACACTTGCTTACTTAAGTGTTATCAGTATATATGGGCTCAAACAAACTGAATTCTGGCTGTTCCTGTATTATAGGAACACATATAAAGCAGGGAGTGTGCAAACTCTCTCATTGTCCCTGCCTAGATATGTATTCTTTGCAAGTGATTTTCAGTGTCTTCCATCTGGCAATTGATACATACAAAAATTTCGCTTTCAGAAGAAAGAAAAATAAATAATATTTTTCCATAAACTTTCTTAGTCATCAGGATCTCAGAGTCCTTTTTTCATTTTCCAATATTTTGAGGCATTTCTTTACTAATCAGTGAAGATGTCTTACATTATAGGAGCCAGAAAAGCTTTTGAATACACAAAGTTTATGACCAAAGCTGTAGCACAGGAGCAGTAGAAGAACCAAATTGTCTTACTTTAAGTAGTGTAAGTCTTAGGCATTAGAAGATTCTCTTTTAATTTGCCCTGGTGCAAATGAACTCTGATCCTGTCTTTGTAAGGCAGATAAATGTTGGAAATGCTATTGTGGTTTTGCTGGTGGCTTTTCAGTCCCCAGGAAAGCAGAATCATGATGTATAGGCTCAGTATTTGATTACCATTTCCTTACTGTGCTTTGGATGTCAATCACTTAAAATAAAATATGATATTAACAAAAATTCTAAAACACAAGGCAATAACCTAGTCCCTTATGATACAGTTTCTTTGAAATTGCTTTCAAAAATGTGCACCCCTACAGCCTGACTTTTAATTTGTATATTTTCTGAAGCACAAAATGGTATAGAGATCCCACTGTAAGACTGGCACCATTCATGAGTTGAGGGAATGAAAATTCAGTTTGTTTTTATTAATTCATGCAGGAGCAGCCCATGTCTGGTATGCACAGCCTACTTTCACCAGTTTGTATTTAAACACTGAAAAAGAAATACATTCCCTCTTTATTGCTACAGTTGCTTTAAATTAAAATTGTGAAGAAATACAATGTTAGGTAACACAAAGTTTCTTTTATGTCTTTTAAACAAAAAGCTTTATGAACATGATGTATTTTGTAAACATAATAAATTTTATCTAGCGAATCAGTGGGAAAACATAGCCCCAAGGCTCGACTTTGTGGTGTCTCTCTGAAATGATACTACTCAAGTTATGCTAAAACTATCATAAAAGCGAGGAGAAAATAAACTTTTAGCAAGTGCTTGCAACATTTTAATACTAATGGAACCATATTTGCTCAAATGAGAACATTTTTGTAAAAGCTTACAGAGCAAAAGGCACTGCCTTTTCTTTATACAAATTAAAGACAGAGCATTAAAGGTCAGATGTAAAACTTTGCCAGAGAGCTCTCTCTCTATTGATTCTGCAGTGTGTTAAGAGGATGCCTGTATGTAACATGGAGAAAGAGTACTGGTTTGTCTGTCTTGTGAAAGTCTGAAGGACCAATGGAGCAAACTGTTGAATAAGAGTTGAGTCCTACAAAGGCAGAAATATAGGCAAACCTTCAAGGCCTAAAATGACAAAGGAACAACATCCCTGAAAGCTCATCAATGGAAGTGCCATGTTCCGGTCTCCATTGATTTTCAATCCTGGGCTCTGCCAGTTGTAATGTCAGTGTCAATCAAATGCCGAAGCTTTGGAAGAACAGTTTGTGTGCAGGATGTTCCCAAGACTGGGGTCTCGTGAGAAGGCATATTTGAAAAGCTGAAGGATGAGGGAAAGGCAGTAGGAAATTGTTGTTCTAATTTATCTTCTTGGTGAACAGTAGTGGTCTCAGTCACTAGTGATAAGGAAAGTATTTTTACTGCTGGTACAATGTATTTCTATGGTTCATGAAGGCAAGAATTGGGCCTGAACTGCATAGTGCCTTGAATGCATGCAGTCATCTCCAGGAGCAGATGACATCAAAACTCCTTACATTTTTTCAAGCTGATTCCTGCCAACATAACTTCTGTTTGAGGTTGAAAAGCTGATTAGCACAAATATCTTAAAAACCTCATTTTAATGACTGGTCTAGGAGTACAATAATGTCCATTTTGTCTCTGTTTTTTTAAGCTGTGTGAAAGAAAAGAGGTTTTTTGTATGAGTACTTACTGAGAAAGAAAAAATTCAGGCATACTATATAGAAATGTAAAAGAAAATAAAAATATCTTTTTCTAGACTCTTTTTTGTTAAATCTCTCTTTTGTGACAAAAACGATCAAAAACATTTCATCATTTTAATTGTTGGAAGGAGTTGTTTTTTTCTTTTCCACTTGAAACTCAGTTTGCTGCTTAGAATTGCTTCTGTCATCAACAGGAAAACCTTGAAGTGAGATTTTTAATGGTGGCAGTTGAAGGTATTCTGAAATGTACATTAAATAAGTCAAGGCTGCATAGTAGCACTAGTGTTTGTGTTCCTAGAGTTAGGTTATATTTATCTTCCATTAAAAACTGTTAGCTAGAAAATACTCTTCTGTGCTCAATCCTGCCAAATAGAGTTCAAGCACCAGAGAGTTTCTCAGTTTGATATTAATTTCAAAGAACTCTTTTGTATTGCTTTTGCTTTGCCTCAAAGTAATTAAGTGCATTGTACAATACAATTTGTCTTGTTTCAAAATCATCATAAAATATCATCATGTTTTACTCCTGATAATAATCTGGTTCAATAGATTAAATTTTACATAGAGTCTCTTGACATGACAAAGTTTTCTGCAACTGGGCCAATGTTCTTTCCTGTTGTCATCTCCCTGAAGTCCTTTAGTAATTTTGCATTTTATATTAGACACATTTTTAATGAACCTTTGACACTTGAATTGAGAAACTGCAGGATTGTAGGTATGGTTACAGAGCAGTAGAATAATGAAAATAACCATGAACATATAGGTACACATTGATGTAAAATTACAAATGGGAGAAGGAGTATCTTTATATATTTGGAAGAAAAAATCACCAAGCATCAGAGAAACTATCCATTCTGATGAAATGAGTTTAAAGAGAGAGAAAAAAAAAGAGAGACAAAATTTTTACATGACTGTTGAAGGGAAAATATGTTGGCAAGCAGCTCTATTAGGTTATGCAATAGTTTTTGAAGAGAAACAGTTTGAAGTCTTCTCATTTGAGATGTATAAAGCTTCAAGTGACAGAAAACTAAAAATTATACTGCAGGGAACAGTTACATATTGCTAGAGAGATTAACAAAATGATCTAAGAAATGTTTTCCTTTCCCAGTTTCTATGATCTTAGGAAAATATTTCTTCAATATTAGACTGTCTTTCTGTGTGAAAACATTATAGCAGAGCAAGCTATCCCTTTTCTCCCGTGAAAGTATGGGAGATGGAAGGGGACTGGACTGGATAACAGAAAAGAAGAAATAACTAGACTAGTTATAAGTATAAAAATAGCAGTCAGATTTGAATCTGCATATATTATAGTGACAGGCACCACACACAAAAGAGGCATACTGGAATGTTACATGAGGAAGCAATCTTGCTCTGAGCACTGAAGAATAATAATCTCAAAGCTGGTCTGATATTTCTTAGCCAAGCTCCCTCCTGCTATGAACACAAGCAGAGAGAAAATGTAACAAAATTATGAACAAAATCCATGACACAAACAGGAGAAAAAAGGCTTACTGAGTGCCTCTTGCGTTTTTTCAGTTCCAGTTCTTCCCAAAATAAAATGCAGAAAATGACCAGTTACATGTTTCCAGAGTGGGGAAATCTGGGAGAAATTAAAGAGTTCAGACGTAGAAGGTTTTGTGCTAGTATATCTGAAACAATTATGCCTTCTGTCAAATCTTTTTGAAAATCTTTTCACAAACCCCAAAAGAAATAAGCTGTCTGTGTTTCAACACTGCCTTGTTCCTCCTTTTCTTCAGAACACAAAGTCACCAAGTAGACCAGCAAGAGATGACCATCTGACTCATCATCAACAGATTTGTGGTGGTTTGAGGCGATGTTTTGGGTAGCTGGAAGCACCAGATGGAAGTAGTAGGTGAGAAAACCACTCCAAAATTTACATGTTAATGATTCCCTTCACACAGTGCTCAGATGGAATGCCTGGATTTTCGTATGTTTGTAAAAAGTATCTATCCAATGTCATATATAACGTAATTTTTTTGGAATTATCTGCATGCTGCTTATCTTCAGATTCCATTTGAATAGAGAGACAACAATAAATAAATAAAAAATAACTCTGCTGGTAAAATATAGTTCAATTAATATTTCAAAATCCATTAACTAGGTGAGTGAATACTGTGATTTTTGTTTTGCAGATAAAGAGACCAAGGAACAGAGGGGCGTTTTAAAAGAATATGCATACATCTAAAAATACTGATGTATGTAGTGTTTCAAAATCATTTAGGTGTCTCATTCCACTCAGTACGGAATTAAAATTCTAAAATTAAAAATGTGACTCAAAAAAATGGAGTAAGTTAGAGCACCCCTTCATAGAGTTCGAGTCAGTGGCAAAAATAAGAAAAGCACATGTCAAACTCGTTGTCTAATCTTGCAGCAAGACCCTGACTTCTCTGAAATCCAGTATAAAATACCCATTGATTCCTGGTTCACCGTAAAGTTAAAGGATTTTTAGCACTGTATTCAGCCGAGCTGACTCATGTCATCCAGGTTTTAAATATCAAGCATCTTTCAAATAAACCAGATGACAGTTCTTACTAGACAACTTGTGTAAAGGAGTAGAGGAGCTCTGTGGTTCTAAATAAAGTGAGACTGATTTAGAAAAGCTTGAAGAAGAACTGGTCTCACCTGATCAATTTTATAAAGAAATTTTGGAAGATCATCGAAAATCAGGAAAGAAGCCAATAAGACTGAGTAGAAGAGAGAGCTCAAGAACAGCAGTCGTGAATGCTGGGTATGTGTCAGAAGAGGGGAAGGATTGGAACCACTGCCTTTAAAATAGCATTTAATAATAAGTTCATGGTTTGGCTGTTTAAACTTACATTTGGCTTCAGCTTGAAACACAAGCTGTTAGCTTGATTATAATTTTTTTTTATGTTAAAAATGTCTGAACCTAGGTTAATTTTAAAACTCAGAATAATCATTTGTGTATTAAAAAAATAAGATGGAAAGAAAAAATATCACATTTAAATGGAAAACAGATTGTAGATATTCCTGTGAACGTGTTCTTTATTTGCTGCTGTCATTAACAACATTTGGGTTTTAGTGAAGTAATTTGCCTTTTGAAAAACATCTACATCTGGGTGTTGATGTTGATTTCTCTCACTGTCTATAATGCAGTAGTCAGCTAACCACTTTGTCTCACCTTAAATAATGAAAGAAAATTAGTTTGACAAAAAGGGATGGTCCTAGTAGGATTTTACACTGATTAGGCTGATAAAAAACGAGATACCCGCACTAGGTATATGGTCTTGAATTTGCTTGTATCTTTTGAGTGCTTATTTTGTATTGGTAAAATGTACACCTGAAAAGAACTGTGATCATTGTGAACTGAAACTGCTGTTTGCTTGTCATGGAATCACAGAATTGTCGGAGTTGGAAGGGACCTCTAGAGATCATCTAGTCCAACTCCCCTGCTAAAGCAGGATTGCTCAGGACATTACTCAGGACTGCATCCAGGTGGGTCTTGAAGGTCTCCAGAGAAGGGGACTCCACAACCTCCCTGAGCAGCCTGTTCCAGTGCTCAGTCACCCTCACCATAAAGAATTTTTTTCTCATCTTTGAGTGGAACTTTCTATGTTCCAGCTTGTGCCCATTGCCCTTTTTTTATGTGATTAATTGCTTTGTATATGTTCCTCCATTTTCTGCAGTTCTACTAGCTCAAACTTCAGAGAAGCAACTTGGGTGCCTGCTTTTGAAAACTTGGTCAAAAGTGCAATTACAGTTTCTTAGGCAAAATGCCTTGAACAATTAAAGTTTCATTGAATGTGATTGCCCTGGATCAGAGTTTCATTCTGGTATATGTAAATATACTGTCATATACCATATAGAATTATATACACCCTACATGTTATCAGCGGAACTAAAAAAAAAGTTGGAAACCATAATAACACAAATCCAAGTCGGGCACTGCTTTCTTCATATTGTGCCTAGGAAATATTCTTAAAGATATTTTCAGGAGAGACATAAATATCTTTGTAGTAATTTAAAAAACTACAACATCCGGAACTGGAGATACAAATTACCTCCTAGATTAATACAGTTAAACACAAAACATGAATGGAACCTTCTCATGACAAAAAACACATGGAAAACATGCACGTGGTCAAAGGTTAACAGAGCTCATTAATGAGATAGTTGAACTTATTATATTTAAGGCTTTAATGAATAATGGAGGAAGACAATGTAGCTTCCTAGCCAAGAAAACTGTGCAGACAGATTTATCCTCATTTTCTTGATAGTGCTAATGACTATGAAATGACAATAACATATCAGTCTTCTGTTGATTTCTGTATTTCATGTATTAGTCAAGGTCTTAAAATATGTGTAAATCCATATGTTAATGGGCTCAGTCTTTCATTCAAACTCAGAACAAAAACTACATTTACTTCTCAGAAAATTATAATAATGATAAAGTTATTTTACTCAGGGAAAAAAAATAAAAAAAAGAATCCAAAACCCTCCTGTGGAGGACAAGAACCCAGAGCAATTCTATTAATAATTTAAAGATCAATTAGCACTCCTCTGTTAAGAACTTTTACTAATTCTTTACAGACAGCATGTTTCTTCTTCTGTGCAGACAGCAATGATTTCTATGTTATTTATGAAAGACAATGCATTATTTTAGCTTCTAAGACACAGAATGATATAATTAATCAGTTGTGGCTGCACAGCAGAGTTAGACTTGGCTGTTCAGCCCTTTTTATACAGATTAATTTACCCAGAATAATAAGATTTATGAAAAAAATAATCTGCAAGTGGGTGTATCTATGCATATACATGAAACACATGAATGATATCTTACTAATTGTTATATTTCCACCTAAGAAATAGAAGGTAGTATTCTTCTCCCAAATAATCAATGAGTAAATCTATTTCAAAAAATGCTATTAAACATGGTTATATGTAATGTGACAGGCTGGAACTACTCTGTCATTAAATTGCTGCATTGCTCTTTTGATAGATGCATGAACACGATCTCCGTTTACCAGTTCACATTGTATAAGCCTCAGGTAGGGGAATGAGGAATTTTTATAGCTCAAACTGGCATGAACTGACTTGCTATACTGCAAGAGTTTGGAAGAACTATATGTATTCAGAATAATCCAATGGCACACCCAGGTAACTCATCTTCATTTTCTTGAAGCAGGAGGTTCTCATGGTTAAGGAGTTCATGGACACGTGTAATTTAGTATGCAGATGTTCAGTTAACCACAAAGGGATGGCCCATGAAAATCCTAACACTAACTCAGTCAAAAAACATCCAAATCCAAATCCATTTGCAAGATAGACTACATGGGTTAAATTGAAAGACTTTATTAGTACATAGATTCTCTATCTATACCTGTTATTAAGAGTTGCCTCTGGATGTAGTCCCCAAAGATGTTTAACTGAGAGCCTGTGGGCTGCCTGCAGACTGCCTGCAAACACTGGTCATGATGCTTGATGAAAGATCCCATATGTTCTCTGGTCATACCAAGTTTGCTGACTTGCTGAGTGCATGTAGCTGAGTGTTCTTGAGGATAGCCTCAGGTCTTCACTCAGCAGAAAATACAGACAAACATAGGGAGCCTGGGCAATTATATTCTGAACATTTGTCTACATTTTGAGATCTGCAACTCATTTTGTGGATGCTATTCACATTTCCCTTTCCAGTTATAAAGCTGACATGCCATAAGATGCATAATGATGGGAGCCTGATTAGCAGAATTACAGACTGCATACACTAAACCATTCGAAAGGTTAAGGACTTGTTATTCAGAAATAAGTTTAAGACTTAAGACTTACTGCAATTTTGCAGCCCTGAAATACCTACACAGGGGCAGAACTAAGAACAGAGTTTCAGGAATTGACATAATACTTTTTTGGTGTATTTAATAGTTTCATATAGAGAATAGCTGAGCAGAAATATAGAAAAGGCAGCATGGTGATTGTATGGTACTAGAGAAGAGTAGTTTCAAGTAAATCCTCTATTAAGGTGTCAAAAACTATGATTAAAGGTTTCCTATGTCATATTTCACTTTTGCTCTAGCTGTTGGTGAATATCAGCATGGTGAGACCATCTCTTTGGTTCTTGTCTAAGACGTCCAGGTGCATCTTTGACCTGACTGTCTGTTCTGCATTCTGCTCTGACAGATGAGCACCTAAATACATGACTCTGCAGAGTCCGCCTTTATATCCCTCAATATTTTTTCTGTCCCCTAACTCCTTTTTCAGCAAAAGTTCCTCTGTTGTCTAGGTGTAAAAACACATTTTATTCTCTAATACAAAGCTGAAAATTTACCACCCATAGAGTCACCTTTGTGAGGTTGTTCAGATAATGTATCCATATTTAAAGTATTTGTTAACATTTCGGAAAAGAGCTTTTACCCCATCACCACATGAACAATATTTAATTTGAAAGTCATACTGTTCTTTAGCTCTAATCCTCTTTAACATTTGTCACTTTGTCTTACTGCAGGAGGTCAGTAGTTTGTCATTTCTCTTCCTGGGAAGTCGTAAGTACAGAAATGTGATATACTAAATGTCACATTATTTTATTTCTCAAACATGAGACAAAAGATAAATTAAGTAGTTTATTACATGAATAAAAATACATAGAACTAGAAGAGCATCTGCCAATTTATCTAGTAGGTAGGAAGTCTGTGAGAATCAGGCAGCAGAAAATATACAGTATTTCATTACAATAATGGAATTAAAGTCTAATAAAAATAATAAAATATACAGTTGTTCAAAACAATTTTAAGCAATGCATTCAAGGGGAAATTTCAGATGTTGGCAAAGTTATTTGGAATTTATGTTAGTCTCATGTTCCCATGGGTTTTTCTTCTTTTGAAATATGTAAGAAGAAATATGAATTGCAAGTGAATCTTCAGTCATAAAAATAGTTTGTCCCCATAGTTCAGCCCAAAGTGAACTTTACATTGTATTACAAGGAAAGGTTAACATTCCTTTGCTTGAGAAGATGAATAATTTATTCGAAGCGTAAAAGGAAGTCTAGCTAAATGTAAGTCTTATTTTTTCCTATTTCCTAGTTAGAAATGTTCAAAGTTTACTGAGAATAATAATTAAACTTACAACACTTTTTCTCAGCTATGCGTTTAGTAGTCTTATCTAATTCTCTAAAAATGTTTCTGCTTTTAAGAGTGCATGTATCTTGAGTCATAAGTGTGTCAGCATGTAAGTGTGCATGCACATTTCAGCAGGAAAAGAAAAAAAAAAAGTAAACCAGTATCTAACATTTCTGTAGCAAGACTTAGTTCATTGTATTTCAGGTGCTGAATATGTATGGCTAAAATATTCAGAGAGTATTCAGAGGTTGATGTTTGCTCTGTAAGGACGTTTTATTCTCTGCTCAACTATTGTCTATGAGCTCTGCTTTTTGGTTAAGGGATGTAAGGTACTGCTGAACATTTTTCTTCTTTCTTTTGGGACAAAAAGAAGAATGGGATGATTGCTGAAATGTTCCAAACCTATTCATCAAATACAGATCAGAGTATCAAGAACATCTTCCTTAAAATGAGTACGTTGCAAATTATATACATCAAAGTAGGTACAAGCTATTTATTTCCAACCAATAATACAACAATACAATTACGTCAGGTATTGTATGTACTAGGTAAGTTAAACAAGCCAATATAACCATTATTTAAAGTTTCTGGGTACCTTTTAAGACACTTCCAAATTTTAGGTTGATAACAGTAAAAGGGTAGTGAGATGTGGTCTAAAAGGAATGGTTTTCCCTGCTGTACCCTATACTTGGCTGTAGATTCTTGTCCCTTTACTTTCCACCATGGGACAGACTTGAGTAGCTCCATACCCTTCAGTGCTGATCCTGCACAAGCTGAAAGCAGCATGACTTTTCACAGAGACTGTGACAGAAACACTGTTAAGTCCTTAGACTGTGATGAACCAGCATGCATTGAATTTAATTAGTTCTGGAAAACTTAACAGCCACCTCATGGCTGATTAAGAAACAGCATCATCCATTTCTTCGCTGAAAGATACTGCTTCTGACAAAAATCCTTGAGGTGGGTTTAAATCAGTCATATCAGGCTTCCATTAAGTATATATACTATTTCCTGAAAATAAAATAAGGCCACTGAACTAGTAAACGTGAAATATTGAGGGACTTCCTCTGACAGGAGAGCTCAAGGACAGACAGTCAGAAAGCTCAGCAATCTATGCCATCTGAAACATCCTCTCAAGGAACAGAACAATAGAATTATCATAACTTCCTCCCTGACTAAGTATCACACTGTGCTGTAAAGAAAAGCCTCGGGAACAGAAGCATGGACAATAAATTACAAAAAAATGATTCTGGTCAGGATGAGAAAGGAAAATAGCCTCCAAGTTAGACAGTGTCAGAGACAGGATCACGAACTAGATAAACCTTCAGGGTGTCCCACAATGGTGGCTTCTGCATTCACATGAAAGAAAAATGATAGAATTCTGTAGAAAAAAAAGAAACCACAGAAAAATGTTGTGAGCCTAAGGTGTACCGTTGGAAGTTTGCTTCCTCAAGTGTGTACCCTTTTGCTCATTGCCTTCCTCACAACACAGAGCTGCTACTTTTTGCAACCAGGAGTTCCTTGTCAATTTTATAGGCTTGCTGTAGAGACAGCATGCAATTTTCCTTCCCAAAGAACAGCAAACTGTCCTCTTAGTGATGTAATAGTAAGAGATCTGAGCATTGGTAAGCACGCAATTCCTTAGTGTGGTCTCCCTATCCAGAAATGTAACATTTCACCCCAAACAGTATTACTGACATTGTTGTCCTGTAAATAATGGTGCTGTCTACAACTGCCTATTTCGTTTGGATTTTCCCGGGTTGCATTCATGTGTCTGTGAAGTGGTGGGTGTCTTTTGGGAGGGATAAAACATGAGAAATATATAAGATTTCTGTGTACTTCCCTCAGCCTGGATGTAATCGATAACAGACTGCTTTCCAAGGGTGCTGAGGTAGTGAACAATCTAAATGCCAAGTAGCAAAAGTTGTCAAGAACATTTCATACAGGTTGGTTGGCTTTGAATTGTAATGTTCTGTTCATTTTGTTAGTTACATAACCACTTTAGGAACATACCTTATTTCAAACCTCTCTTGCATATTATCACTCATACTCTAAATATTCTGGGCATAAACTCTACGCAAGGTGAGGTATTTGTGAGATATTTGACAATAAGAAGCTTAGGAAAAATATCTGTGTTTGAAAATTATTTTCATTTTATAATCCCTGAAATGGAACTGCTTCCCTTTCTAATTAATCTACTAATTTTAACAAACACTTTTCTTCTTGGAAAGTGAGTTTTCCCAGACAGAATGTCTGATTTTCAGAGCACAGACCTTAGGTTAATGGAAAATCTCTCAAACAACAACATATTTCTTTGAAATCAATAAGTTGTCCATTCAATATTCTATTTTTGATGGAGAAGTAATTGTTCAATGTTGGCCTGTATAGGTTAGTAGGGCATACACTTCTGCTGCATTTTCACCTTCACAATGGAGGAAATTGTCTTCTACTAATACGCCAGGGATGCAGCCCTCTGTTGTTAATTCACTTTATGTTCAGGCAACTTCTGAGACTCACTTTATTGTAAAACTGTCCTTAGTATATATGAGGCCTAACCATCCTTTCCTGAAAGAGATAAAAATGTAATTAAATTCTGATATGATCCACAGTTGGAGATGGAGCATTAAACTAAACAGCTATTAGATTTAAGTCTGGTGCTGCCAAGTCTAGTGTAAATCTCATGATTTAACAACCTCAAAACTATCTTTCTTTTTATTTTATTTTATACAAAGAGCTAAACATTAATTTATTCTTATTTATCTGCAATGTTCATCTCTTTATTGGTCTCTAGGTTCACATTTTTAACATTTAGATATGACTGGTAAGGTGATTTTTTTGCATGACAGCTGAGTTTCTCTTACTATAGCATGACTCCAGAAGCTGTGACTTTAGAAATACTATAAATCCCACTGTCTCAAATTGTATGAGCTGATTCTATCTTCTGTAACAATTACCATTTACTAGTCCAGATCGAGCAGAACCTGTTCATGATAAAAGCTATTGTGGCACAATTCTAGTAAAATATTTTATTATTATAGTGTTCCTCTTACAATTCTTCTGTGAATTTCTGGAACCCTTATTTATAATTTTAGCCAAGATAATGGTCAATTTTGTGAAAAAAAGTAGAAAACTTCTCATAAATTCCATCTGGAAATGCTAAAAATCTGGAATTAATGGAGAAAAATTATGAAGTGTTTCCACATTTCTTCTCACTTTAGGGAAAAATACTTGGAGAATAAAAGATTTCTCATCTGTTTCAAAAACTTTGAATTTGTCAAAGTAAAACAGACACTAATGGATTTGATAATAAAATGTTTAAATGTAGTTTTCTGTCTTTACATGGAAATTTGTTGTTCAAAACCTCAACGCAGGTAGTGGAGATCAAGGGCTTGGTTCACTTGCCCATTGAATGTACTTTGAGATCCCTGTGGGAGTTCTGCTTGGCCTGCAGCTTTTGTTGTAGGGCATAGCTCCTGTGTCATCTCAAAAAGTTCCCATTAGAACAGTTCACATACCATAAGGTATTTAAAATGACACCAGCAGCTTGTATTTTGGCACTTGAACACTATATCTGTAGCACAACTATGAGGATGAGGGGAAAAAAAAAA
>VXBW01003571.1:124748-244316 GCA_013400375.1 Thinocorus orbignyianus
TTTTTTTTTTTTTTTTTTTTTTTTTTTTTTTTTTTTTTTTTTTTTCCCCAGTAACATCCCTTTTATTTCTCTGACTTCTCATGCAGTTAAAAAATCTAGGGGCATACAGTAGAGCAGAATATACACCTGGTAAGCATAACTAATTCTGAAATGTTAGTCACTTCCAACACTATTTTCATTTTCCAATGTCATTTGGTTAGCTGAATGAATAAATAGATGGGTACAAAAATGGGTTTTGGTGTATAGAGATAGGTCATGAAATATATGTGATCCTGGAGAAGCGAATTTATGAATAAGTTCTGGCTTGTTTTATCTATGAACACTTCTGGAGCAGGGAATTAACTCTAAAATTATGGCAAACAAACAATGATAAATGCTCCTTTGATGCCAGTGATTAATCCTTCTTTGTTACGAACAATGAAAATTTGCATCAGATTATTTAGCATTTGTCTTCACTGTGTGCGAGAAATTTAAGAAATACACTCTTGAGCATTTGCTTTACTGTCTTGGGTACTATTCACCTCTTCCTAAATGTTGAAGTTTTCTGTCTGGAACAGTATGTATGTATGTAAAAAAGTTATATATAGAAAGGTGTACGCCTTACATACTGGGTAAGAGAGAATGACAAAGCAGCAGTGAAAAGACTCCGTTGAAGACAATTACCATCAACCTACATCCCTGTAGAACTTTGCTGTGAATTTCAAAGCTGTCATACTGCTTATCGCTATATGAAAGTGTAGCCTTCCTGTCATCTTTGAAAAGCTGAATCAGACTAAGGAGAATACATGACTCAATGAGGAAACCACTTCTTTACAGTATTTGATTTCCCCTGGTTTTCTTTTGTCATAAACAGAGGTTTTGCAGTTCCCTTACAAAAAAGATCTTGCCAATAAGTGATTTCCTAGACTAAATGTCTCTTACCTTTCTGGAATCATATAATGGGTGATACTTTTAATCTCCTTTAGAAAGCATTTGTCAATGCACTGCCCACATCACATACAAGGGTGTTTCTCTTTTTATTTTCATGAATTAGTTTTCTTTGTTTTTACATAACTTTGTGACATTTAGAATTATTAATGGCTAGTTTCATCCGAGGAAAGCAAAACTGGCGATATATTTCCAATATCAGCATTTCAGCTGTTTTTTCTGTGTCCTACACAGAAGGTCTGTAGTGGCTGAATATTCACATGAACAGTATTCACATTGGTGTGTACTCAGGGTCTGTTTCATTTTAACAGGGATGATATCTTGATTTTGAGAATAAAATCTGGAGTTTTACTGAATGAAGGATCTTGTCTCCATTACACAATCATCCCAAATCTCCATTCTCAAAAGGTGGTTGTACTTTTTTTGCCAACAAACATATTAAAATATAACTCTTTCAATGAGGTCTTGGTTGATTTGCCATTAACGTGTCGCGTTTCAGTAATGACGGGTCTGAACATTTTACTGTAATTAGAAGAAGATAATAAGATATTACATTTTTTAATATGATGTGTCTTATGTTTCTTGCAGTGAGGCACATTTGACACTGAGCATGACAACAAAATAATATATTTGATACATTTAATAATATAGTAAAATAATGTAAAAGGAATACAAACAAAATGTAATAAATCAATCTTCCATAATAAAAACAAAATAATGCTGTAAATTGAATATAATATTTTAGCTAATGCATTGTGCTCTAATATAATATGACATGCCAGCAGTGTTAGTGCTTAATTTGAAATGACGTGATGTCTAATAGAGAAGAAAAACAAGTTTTGAAATGTTGGAATTTCCTCTGCACCAGAAAATTTGTCTTAGTCGTGTGACTAAAGACAGAAGAATGGTGAAGGTATGAAGAAAAATAGAAGGAGGGGAAAGTTTGAAAGCAAAGACATGGTGGCTTATACGTTGGGATTAGCAAGATTTATCCCCACTGGAAATTTATAGCCAGTGGTAAAATCTTTCTGGTTTTGCACACACTGGACATGACAGCACCAGCCTGGTGCTGTAACACGCAGGAGCAAGGAACATGTTGTGCCTGCACACTGCAAATGCCCTGGGCAATCCCACCGGCCAAAAAACATTAGAGTCTACCCTGAGACATATACTTCTGTGCTCATTGTCATGAGCTAGTGAGAGCTCAGATTAGAGGCCATGTTTGCTACAGACCTGAGTAAATTTGGCCAAAGAAAGAAAAAGGAGGTTTTCTAAGTTCTATCAGACAGCTGGCTTTCCCAGTATGACAGAAAACCAGATTAAAAGTGCTTATTTTAAGATTTAGGAGTAGTAAGATACATTCAGATAATCAGTTTGTAAATTTATAGCTCTAGAGATGTGCATATTAATGATATTCTCTACATCTGGAATGCTCTAGTTTAAGGGAAATTCTAGCTTAATGTAAAGGAGATCTGCTAGTTAATTAAATACTCTCAGGAATGAAAACAACGATCAGGGACGTCTATGTTTTTCATGTGTTTACTCATTTGAATATTTCCCCTATTTTCAATGATGTTTCTCTGGAAATAAATTTCTAATGACTAGAGACTGTAACCCAACAACTTTTATGGACAATATAGAAAAGTAAAATTAACACCAATTCTTTGGGTTTTGGGTTTTTTTTTTATTTTTTTATTTTTATTTTTAAAATTTATTTTATTTATTTCGTAAGTATTTTTCCAGCATCTTTAATTTTAGGCTACTGTATATCACCTCATAATTTAAGATTAGAAAGTGGAGCCCTTTGTTGTAATAGATCAGGAACATTTTGAATAATATTACATTTTCCAACAGAAATTGGTTCACTACCATTTTGGAATTCTGAATATGTTATGAAGAATTTTGGAATTTTAGAGATGTTTTACATTAGAATGAATTTTAGAGAACTCCTAAGTCCATCAGGATGAGGTTAACATTTGATGTCTCAAGTGAATAAGAAAATTATCCCTTATAGTAGTATGTGTGTATTCATATGTCGTTTTGGGTTATGTGTAAATGATCCCGCAGAAATTCAACTTTAAAATGATTCCATGGGTTTAACAAAGTAATGCATTATTCAGTCAACAGGTAATCCAAAGGAAAAGATTGAAGTCCACGACTTCACTTGAAGGCAATGGGCTTAAAGGTCGAATTTCACCCAGTAGTGCTCACTTTAATAGGCTTTTTTGGTAGTTAATTAGATATCATCTGATAAGGTTATTAAGTACGGTTGGCATACTTCAAATGATGAAGTAAGAGCGTTCTTACATATATTGCTTTTAAATCTGCAATGGTTAGAATCTAAAAAAAGCATTAAGATTGAAATAACTGGTTTTGTTCACAAGACTATAGATTGTGAATAGGATCCCAGTAGAAATATTTTAACAATATTTTTATATTAGTATTATAACTCATTAAGTCCCTAATTTGTAAAGCATTGCTTGTTCATAGTTGATTAGGCTTTGCAGATTTTTGTTGTAGCATCAAGATCTAAGTGATTAATAATAATAATAATATAACAACAACAACAATAATGTAAGAAATAATATAAAGACTACTTTGTAATTTTAAGAGGTATATATTTGTCATGCAGTGAAGCTTGCTTACATAGTGACCCATTAAATAATTCTAATTTACTAGTGTTCATTGTAACTAGTTTGGCTCAAAGAAGCAGGAAATCTCTGACTTGAAGAATTGAAACTTATATATATGGTTGACATTATTTAATACCCTATTTTCTGCGCAGGGTTTCAATTACTGGAAGATGTGGACAGTATTACAAATTACGATGCCCGTAGAGTACAATTCAGAGAAACATAATTCCGTGCTTTTGTGTTTCATCCAATTGATCCTCTATAATTTTTGTGCAAGCAAGTGAAGATTTATAACACTTTCAGGCTTCAGAATCATTATTACCTTTCTCTGCACAACATTTGATTAAGCAAATTTTTGCATACTTATAATTAAAAGGAATTCCTGCTTCAATTAATTTCAATTTTTCTGATTTGGTTATAGTTACAGATTCAAGTTGCTTGTTAATATTCTCTTATTTTCTTAAGAATCCATTATAATCTGATTTTAAAATAGTAAATATTTGAATTTTGTAACTGGCACTCTCCAGTCAAAAATACTTAGAAAAGAGGGAAATGGTGACTGTTCCTTTATTTCCTAACTTTTTAATTTCTATGTAGAATTGTCTGAAGAGTTTCTTTCTCAAAACAAAACAAAACAAAAAACAAAACAAAACAAAATAAAACCCAACAAAAAAGACCCAACCCCAAAAAAACACAACGTTGAAAACAGTATATTAAATTAAAAACTTTTTGGAGTAGAGGGAATACAACCTATGTCCTAAATAATCGCACATATATTACTAGCAATGTATAGCATTCTTTATTTTGGCTAGTATTTCCTCAGATTATTTGAGGTACTAATCCCATACATGAATAAATTTTTTCTGCTTCTTGAGGTCCCGTTACTCCTTCTCTGTATTTTTTTGAGCAATATGTAATTCTGCATTCAAAGTGATAACTGTTTTTATTGCCTGCATGCATAGATTTTCAAAATCTATATTGGCTGAATTTTAGTAAATCAGAACATTTCCCTTTTGGTATGAAAACTGGATATTTTGAACCATATCACTGAAGCTTTTTATCTCCTTTTCCTACATCACTTTCAATCACAATAGGTTTCATTTTTTGCAGAAATTTTGGAGAAATGAAAATAGAACTTTGTGAAAATAATTCCCTTTAAATTTCTATAGGTTTTACTCCCAGTAGTAGTAAGTCAAATTATGTTGCAGTGTAGTACAGTACCATAACTATTAATGACAATCTTTTTATTGACAGTTTCTAGTTCTGAGTCACTCTCATGATGGATGCTTTTACATTGTTTCAACTTTCTGCAGAGATCTGCTAATTTATTTTCTTCTAATATAACTCTGGTATATCAATATTACCCCAAAATTCTGTAGAAATAAAATACCTTTGGCATAAATAGTTCTATTTCCTTCATACGCATCTGTCTTCACATCTTTGTTGATAATAATCTACTAGATATAAATCCAGTGGGGGAAAAAAAAAATATTGGTATGATTATGAGTTATAAATCACCAAAATAATCTCCTAGGCAAAACATTACTTTTAAAAACATACTTTATTAAGACTTCACAGAGACTTCAAGCGAAGGAGAGGCTGAACTATTCAGAAGCCGCATTTATGTGCAGAATGACTGAAGTCTCCTTAAGTTTTGTGTCTGCTCTACAAAGAAAGTCAGGTTATTTTAGATACTTAAAAGCATTTCAAAAAGCCTAAAAAGAGCACTGTGTAAAGAGTCATCCAATAGGAAATTATAGATAGAAGGGCTTTGGTGGAATTTAGATTGTCAGAATATATAAAAAAAAAGAAAAATAGCAATTGACCTACTGAAAAAACAAGCTAAACTATATTTAATTTCTTTCTAATGCTAGTCAGTAGAGGAGGTATATAGTTTTAAGGCTTATTTCTCCTTACCAAGATTTATTAACATTAACAAGTTTTAGCTATTAAAATCATTGTGTATGAAGAATCATTACTTTCACAGAACAGAAGATGACTGTATTAAAACAGAAGTCTATGGTTTGAAATTTAAATACGGATTTATGCTGTATACAGACCATAGTATTATTATGTCTCTCAACTATACTAAAAATTGTCCAAACAGAGAAGACTGGAAGCCTTTGATTCAGGTATCATTTATTCTGATCTCCTCAGGAATGTAAGCTATCTGCTCATGTCATGTTTGAGGGCAAGTGCATGTTTGCATGCTTCTTTCTGCCTACTGTGATACCAATTAAAATGACACCAACTAACAATTGAAGGAGAAACACTGAAACTAGAGCGGGAAATTAATTCAGATATAAAGTAAGGAAAAGGTGAATGAAAGAGGAAGAAAATATAGTTTACTTTAATATATCCATTTAGATGATGCTCATTCATGGCTCCCTATACCCAGCCTGTGCTTCAATGAATGCAACAGACCCAACACTCTGTCCTCTACCCTCAGCACTCTCAACTCAAATGTCACCTGAGTCCTTTCATCTGCATTTATTTGTCACTGCAGTGTGCTTCGTTGTCTACCCTGCAATAATCCACCAGTTCAAAGCCCACCAGCCCTTTGATGATCTCCACGGTCTGTGTGATCTGTGGGAAATCTCTGTCTCAAAGCAGTCATTCTTTCCATAGCAAACACAGGACTTTTCTTGATACTTCAGTTTCAAATTGCCTAAACCATGAAAATGATCATGACTCAGTAAGAAGGTGGAGGTGGTTGGAGTGAAGAGTGGAAAGTGTCTCTAGGTAATATGATTCACATTCACCTTCAAAAATGTTTTTCTTTCTTTTGTGCTGTGTTCCTGATTCTTATCCCTTAAAAGGTACTATCTTTTCAGCAACTATTGAAGAGAAAAGGAATCCCAATCCCAAAGGAAGATTGTTTCCCTGTTTTCATTATAACCTGTTTTCCTACTTAGAAGCATCATCAGCTGTGCTGAGAACAAGATGTTTGTCTTTTCTTATCAGCTTCCCACAGCGGATTACTTAGAGACTTATATATCCTCCTCTGAACTTGGGTGCCCATCTCACACCTAAAGATCTGCTTTTAGGGTCTAATTTCTCAAATGTCACGGAAATTTCTCTGTCAAATTGTAGATAATAAAGCTGAAGCAGGACATGAGGAAATGCTGTCCAGAACAACTACAGTACTAACAGGTGCATATTGATAAATATAGTAAACTTATATTGTATAATTTATAAGTGTTGGAATTAAATAAAAGAGTTATGAGAGTTATCAAGAATAATGAATATTGATTTAATATATATTAATATAAAAATCAGAAAGACAGTGATAAAACAGTCTTGACATATCACAAGCCAACTGACCTTACCCATTCTAACAAATAAAATTTATGGTTTTCAGTACTCACAGAAGTCACCTACAGTACCTTAGACAACATATATCTTTTATTCTTTAAATGGAGGGTAGTGTGATAAGCAAATGACCTTCTGTCATTGTCATGATGAACATAGAGCAGTGAGATAGTGTAGACACGCACTCAATCAACTGCTTGATGTTTTTGACACATTTCAATTTGTGCTCAGCGAGTTTGACAGTTGAGAGCTAGCAAAGTGTTTCCCTATGTAGTGAATATTGCTGCTTTTTTGTGCAATAGGTCTTTGTAATTGATGCTTGTATGACTGTGTGAGAGATTCTACCCTGGATTTTAAGAGTCCTTTGGTGGTATGTGTAAGAAGTAAGAAGGAGAAAGAGATTGAATGATCTACTGCCAGATATAGGACAGAAGTGTCTGTTTTATTGGTGCCAAGAAGACAATTTCTAGCTTTTATTCATGAGCAAAAACCAGTATGTTTTTTCTACGAGCCTCATTTTTCTAGCATCCAAATATTTTGTATGTGGACTAAACACATTAAGGATGTCCTGTAAACTCTATTAATGGCCAATATTATTTGCTTCTTTTTCAGAACAAACTTCTGGATAAATAGAAATTGAATATTTTCAAGGTTTTTGGGGGGCTGGTTGACGATTATAAATTCTCCTTTAATATAATCTGTCTCAGAGACACATGATCAGTGAATTGGTGAGACTCATTTTGTTGGGAAAAAATTTAGTGCAACTATTTAGTAAAATAATAGCAACAATATAAACAATTATTTAATATTAAACAATATAAAAATAATATAAGAATTCAATGCAATAATAAAAACAATTATGAAACCACAGTAAAATATTATATTAAGTTTTTTAATGTGGTTATTTCTCCTGGAATCACCTCTAAAACCTCTCTGTGTTGACTAGTGATTGATAAAATAAGTTTTCTGCTGCAGTATAAGAATAATGGGAGGTTATTACTACTATATTAGTTACTAGCATCCATAGTAAAGGAATCAATAAGTAAGCACTTAACTAAGGACATTGTGTGCGATAAGTAAAAGAGTTTCCTGAAGAACAGATCATGTTAGAGCAATGACAAAGCTCTGGTGAAATTACTAGTTTGGTGAAGAAATCTGGTAAAGTTAATGTAGTTCATCTAGTCCTTACTGAAGGCGTCCTAATGGAGTTCAGTCCAAAAACATACAATTAGAATGATGCTGCCTTGCTAAGAATGCAAACAAAGAATGTTAATCTGATTCATAAAGTGACAATAAGGAATGAAATCCCACTGAAGAGAGGTTAAAAAGAGTTTAACGTGGAGTCTTCTTATACTGATAAGGAAAATGATAAATAACACATTTATTTGATTATCCTATTAAACAGATAGAAATGAAGATGCGTTCAAAGAACACCAGTGAAGTACTACTAGCATGACAGCAGGGAAGACAAAGTAGGTTTAAATTCCTAGCCTCTTATGGCGCAAGCTGATGATTAGAGGGACTAACAAAGGAGCTCGTTAAGAAGCCATAAACAAGTCAATAAGGATGATAATGGCTAAAATGCTGAGGAGAAAACTCACAGGACTTGATTGACAAGAATGTTTTTTTCTCTGGTGATTTCAGCGTAATTGCAGTGTAAAACTAGTTAATGCAACATTAGCTAAACTACCTCAAAACCAAAAGCAGTTAACTGTTTCCCATCAAAGATAAAAAGGTATATGTAAGTGAAGGGATTCTGGAATTATTCTGTATTGTTGAAATAGGTATTCAAACATCTGGAAACTTTGGGTTTTTATTTTTCATGATTTATCTGGCCCTGTTTTTCTGCCATTAGTTTGTTTCCCATATGTTTCAGTGTGTTCCCTTACCTTTATCCTATGGATAAATGAAACTCAAAGTTTTGTGATGTGGGAACTAATTAGAACAATTATTAGAAGTAACAAAAAATTTTGTCCACAAATGTTCCTCAAGGATAGCACATTTCCTCTATCTCTCTCTAGGTAACTCAGTAAATTATTCAAGGTCCTCTGGAAAGACAAAGCACACATTCTATTAAGTTATTTTAACAAATTTGTCTTTAGGATGGTTACGAAAATTCTATACCTAAACAACCTGGATCCCAGTTTAATTCCAACCTACAATTTCCCATGCTTTGCTTCAACTGATTGTTGCAGATCCCATCACAGGATTAGCTCAATCTTTCTTTATGTGTGCAAAGAAGATTAATAACAGAGGACTCTCTTGTTGCTTATCAGTCTTTCCAGAGTGCAGATCCCCAAAACAGCCACTTTCTTATAACCCTAAATTAGTATCTCAAGTATCCTAAACATAGATATTAGCTATATTACTACACATTTATCTGATTAAAATACCTGAGAAAAATGCTACAATAAAGGATTTGCAAGACATTTAGATAGTTTTATATCTTACCTTTTATTATAGAATAAAATGAACTTTGAGAGTCTTAGTACGGTGTTTTCAATTTAATATAATTTCCCTAAATGTGTTCATTTAAGGTCAATGCATCTCTCATGGCCTATTTGAAAAAAAAGAAGCAGTGAGGCCTAACTGAAAATGTTAGTGGCTCAGAGGTTTTTTCTTTCTGAATCCATACTCCAAGATGAATTTCAATGACACAGTAGGGCTCATTTTTAAAAGCAGAGGTTTTAAACCAGGCAGATCAGACCTAGGGGGTTTTTAAATTCATTTTTAGTTCACAATTTATAGGGCTTAATTGTTGGAAATTTCTGAAGAAAGTGAAGTGTCTGTTTGTGTACTCATGTAATTATGGCTGGTAAATGTAGCACTGCTTATAGCAAGATGTACCTTGCATTTTCCATTATTAAAAAAAAAATAAATCACCAAAAACATACAGCCAAAGACTGAGCCATGGTAGTTATCGTGGAATATCTGTCACACACTAAATTTACCCTTAAAAATCAATAAAATCCAATTTTATAACAGCAGTGAGGGAAATAAATTGCTTTTCCATGTTACATGATTATTTTAAATAACTATTTCAGTTACTATACTTCCAAGCGAAAATTTAGATCTGGTTGAGAGAGTAAGAACGGCTGCATGCAAAAAGCTATTTAAATATGGCTAAGTTACAAACCTCTGAAAATCTCTTCTTGCTCAAAATTGAACATACTGAGTACAGAATCCATCCTTCTGCATCTTCACTCTACTGATCTGATAACCATGTACCCCTCCAAAGAGTAATTTTTGTAACTTCTTTACAGGCCTCAATAAAAAAAAGAGAAACAGAGAACAAAAGAGCAGTCAAAGCAAGAATGACTGGATTTTCAGAAAACTTTTCTGAGTTTTTATAAATTTGTTTCAACAATTTCTCCTCTCTTTCACCCAAATCTCCTTCCCTCATATTTTTCTAGTCCCATCAGAACCACTTTCATTCAACAGTTCTCCACTACTTGATTTTTTCTCTGTAGTCTTTGGATAGTCTCGCCCACAGAAATTACTTCCAATAACCAACACAGTTTGCCGATATCACTGTCTGCTTTGTGTCACAAAAACCTAAACTAATGTTTAAACAGATTCTGTTGTCTAATTAAACTGGAATGTTCTTCGGAAAGAGACTGTTCATAGAATCATAGAATGGTTAGAGTTGGAATGGAACCTTAAAGACCATCGAGTTCCAACCCCCTGCCATAGGCATGGACACCTCCCACTAGAGCAGGTTGCTCAAAGCCCTATTTTGTAACCTGTTGTGTTACAAAAGATGTTACCAAGGGGACAAAAAATTACAGTATGAAAAGAAAACAGAGATTGTAATACTGGCAGTGCTAAACATGTCAAAATGAACATTTCCTATGCTAACCTATGCACCTTTTTTTGTAACTTCTCATAGATTTTCCACGATTATATTTCTCTATACTTCTCTACAAAGCTGCCTTTTCATTTTTTTTTTTCAGTTTCAGAAGGACTCACGTACTGAAATAAGGCTGAATTGAGAAAAGTTGTTTTGCTATCTTTGTCTCAAGAGAATATGGTAAAAATCAGACATCCCTGTCTCTTCCTTGAATTTTTTATGAGATACTCAAGTGTTTGGATCCTTTGCAGCATTGTTACATTTTTAGCACTACAGACGATGCCCTTGTAAAGCTACATAGACTTATAACAACTAATGGTGTAAAAAGAAAATTAAGACATTCATAAAACATTAAGAAATATATATCCTGATATTTTCAATAAACTTCAAGGGGTTTTATTGTTTTCAACATTTTCTCTGCTTTTTAAAGGAAATCATCAGCAAAAAAATGGTTCTGTGCTCTGCTTGATCTGGAGAAAAATGAAAAACTTTACCTAAGTAAAAATGTTCTGTAAAACCTTCAGTTTAAGAGAGAAAGCAATTTTTTTTTTTTTTTTAAAACAAGAAACATTTGATCAAGAGCTGGTGCTGAAACATATTGCAAAGCAAAAAAGAGAAGCTTATTCTGCTCCTGTCAGAACTTCATTTATTAGAAAATCAGCCCAAAGAGTCCTGTTCTTCAGAAATGTAAGCTTAAAACATTTCACGCGTTCTAATAACATAAAAAGAAAATAGGACCATAGGCACTAGCTCTCTACATTCTTGATGAGGTTCTGCTATTACACGCTTGCTTCATAAATTATCTGTTGGCTCTAAGCCACGTTCAGCCTCCACTTGATGCTCTGATCTCTAAATTGCCAGAGGACCTGAAATACTGGAGGATTCAGCAAGCTGTCTTCTGTTATCATCCCAACAGCTAAAGTCTGGCATGGCAGCACAGCATCTGAGTGGTAGATTGCCACCCAATAAATTAATTTAATAGATAATAGAATCTAATTGCTTGAGTCGTTCTTTTCTGTAGCATCAGCTAACCTGATGAGTAGCTTACATTTTTGCTGACACAGTCAGCAGTTGTGATGGCCTTTACATCAGTAATATCACTTTTTGGCCAAGACAGGAGGAAGTGTTTGAGGGTTCACATCACTCCTCTATTTCTGGCTCAGCTGCCTGTATAGACTTTGTTCAGGCTCTATTTCCTACACATATATCCCTTACTTGGGGAAACTGCTCCTAATTAATCATCAACAGGAGAAGCAGAGAGAGAGCAACTATTTTTGGATGACTGTGATTTTGGAGCCTGGTAGTACTCCTGCTTTTCCAAAACACTGGGGGAAAAAAAAGGAATGGGCTCTAAGGACACTTCTTTTTTAAAAAAACTTGTATCCGATTCTCCTGTAACACCATATTTTGATGCACTAGAGACTGTGTAAACACAGCTTTCACATTCTAAAAGGAATGACTTACATCTTTAAGATTGGACTTCATAACTAAGGAACCATATAATTTTCTCCTTCTTCCCCACCCTGTCATCTTGTCTCATGGAAACGTTTACACCTTTATATTTTGTTCAGTCCCTCAATAACATTAGAAAGAAGTTACATATATCATATGTAACCCTTCACCACTACTGTTGGGAGGCAACAGAAATGCAGGTGGGGCATAACTGGTATTGTAACAACTTCAGACAATCAGACACTGACTGCAAAAACTTACCAGAAAAATTTGCAAGTGAAATACATTAAAAAAAAAAGGGGGGGGGGGGGGGGGAACAGATGAATGTTGGAAAGATCCCTAATACACAGCAAGGAAGTCAGGTTTGTGGTGATAAGGCCATCACCAGCTCTCTCCACCAGGAGAAAAAATAATTTTGCCCACTCTAATAAGGCAAGGATTTTTGGTAACAACTTTCTGGTTATTGTATCAGCTACATGTACTAAAGACTTGTATCCTGAAGGATTAACTTTTTTCAGATCTTGCTTTTTTTGGAAATGTGGGTTTGTAGCAGAATGAAGAAGAAAAAATACTGGAAATGTGTCAGATATAATCTGATATGAAGTCTAAAGTAGATAATGTGTATTTCCAGAATAAGTATAGAACACTGGGCACTAAGACTGGAACTACTGAGGTGGAAAGATTACTCCATCTCTTGATGGCTGGGAAGATTACCAGTGTCCAGAGATCTGTTGAAGAAATATTCCTTCTGTATACTCTGTTTATTTACCCAGTCAGTAGAAGTCAGGAATTGAGATGAAGAAAAATCTTTACCCATGTTTATGAAAATGGCCTCCTGTTTTCAGTTTTGTTGTATTTTCTATTCATTGTCCGATTGATGAAGGGAATGATAGAGTGGCTTTAGCACGCAACTGACATCTAGTCAGGGTCAACCCACCACGTGGGTAAAAGAATGACAGCAGCTACTATTGAAATGCAACCTTCAAGGCAAAGTTTGTGAATACTGCTTAAATTATTCAGAACATCATTTTCACCTCTCTGTGCTTCAGTTATCTCTTCTGAAAACAACAGATGTAGTAATGCTTCTTCTGCAGTTCACTACAGTGCTATGCAAGATTTAGCCAATAGGGTTTTGGAAGTAATTTTGGAAGTATAAGAAATAAATAATGGAAAAGTATAAACAAACCACTTCTCTTGAGATATTAGTATTCATTTATTTATACACATTCAACTTGCATTACACTTGTATTAGCTAGATTCAAATAGGATCATCTCTATAGTTTGATATCCAGTCTTTTATGTGTTCTTCAATGAGCCGTATGGACCATAGAGCTGTCTAGGTTGGAAGAGACCTTTAAGATCATCTAGTCCAATTAATTGTCAACCTAACTCTGAAAAAAACCATCTCTAAAATATATCACTGTTACAGGACTTGAAACCTACATGGAACAAATGTGTTAAGTACTGTAAAACTTCAGAATAGTGCAAAATGACACAGGAGAACTGTGGAAAAGCTCACACACACATACACACACACGTATAGAAAGAAAAGCATTTCTTTGAATTAATTGTTAAGTTCTGCATATCACAGCTGGAACTGTTTTCTGATGAAGCAATATAGTAATAACCAAATTTTATAGGGAGTGCTGGAAATGGTAGGAGAGAAACACTCCAGCAGTGTATGGACAATATTGGTACATGGCAATTGCCAGAATCATTTATACATTGTATTTTTACAATATTCCACAATAAAAGGAAGGAAGTGTGCTTTTATACTTCAGAATAAAATGTAAAATGTTACAAGAATTTACATGAAAAGAAACATTATGATCGCATCAAGTCTTAAAAGGAAAATTTAATATTATGCATAACAACAAGTAATAAAAGGATTTTTCCAAGATTTTATTGCATTATTTGTTTTTACTAAGAGCTACCAGGAGCTATTTATCAGCTTTTAAATTACTTTTTAAAAATCTTTCTAATGGTAGTATTTACACCTTGAATATATGATGTGTTTCTAACTTTTAGTCTGCAAAGAAAGGAATGAAAAGTCTTCTGTATTTATGGATTTCTTCATTTGATACATTATAAAAGAAGGGCAATTTGCAGCAATCCTAACAAACAGAGGAGAGAAGCCTTACAATGAAGTGCTGATTACTGCATGGAAGTACAGCAACAGAGTTTTAATCTTGTTCTGAGTTTCATCCTGCTCTAATTTATCCATCTTAAGTCACTCAAAGCAATCACAGCTTTATCTTGAAGAGCAAAAATGTCTGTCCTCACAGGACTTAAAATTTGGCAGTAGTGTATGGTAGAGAGAGGGGTTAGATTTCAGCACTAACCAGGAGATGCCATCCATTCTCTTGACTGTTGCCGGACTGAAAAGTTTATCTTATTTACCATAGTAGATACTCAAGATGAATGTAAAGCTTTTTTTTCTGCACTAGGAAACACTCTTTCTGGAGTTCAAAAGGAGTGAAGCACTCTTTGAAACAATGATACTCAAACCCTGGTTCAAAGGTAGGACACAGCTGTATGTAAGTCACATTTATTTCCTTTGTTATGCAAGGTCTGTCCTGAAGGTTGTTGTGATTACAATGTTCCTTTGGAGTTAGAAAGTAACAGCATCATGACTGACATTAGAAGATATAATGGAGACATTTTTCCCTTTTCTGTGGAATAAGTATGTTTTTTTCTACAAGAATAGTGTGGGCAATTCCGCACCCTAGCAAGGCCTTTGAGTATAGAATCATAGAATGGTTAGAATTGGAAGGGAACCTTAAAGATCATCGAGTTCCACCCCCCCTGCCATGGGCAGGGACACCTCCCACTAGAGCAGGTTGCTCCAAGCCCCATCCAGCCTGGCCTTAAACACTTCCAGGGATGGGGCATCAACAACTTCCCTGGGCAACCTGTTCCAGTGCCTCACCACCCTCACAGCAAAGAACTTCTTCCTAATATCTAATCTAAATCTCTCCTCTTCAAATTTAAAACCATTACTCCTTGTCCTACCACTACACTTCTTGACAGAGTCCCTCTCCAGCTCTCCTGTAGGCTCCCTTCTGAAAAGCTGCTATAATTTCTCCCCGGAGCCTTCTCTTCTCCAGACTGAACGGCTCCAGCTCCCTCATCCTGTCTCCGCAGGAGAGGTTCTCCATCCCTCTAATCATCTTTGTGTCCTTCTGCTGGATCTGTTCCAACAGGTCCATGTCCTTTCTATGTTGAGGACTCCAGAGCTGGATACAGAACTCCAGGTGGGGTCTCACAAGTACAGAGAAGAGGGGGAGAATCTGTAGAGCGATAGGTATCTGCAGTTTTTTCAGTGGTCTGCATCTGAATTACATCATATGCACAAGTAGATGAAGTGTTGAACCAAGAGGAGTTCTGAAAGTTTTTTTTAAATTTCTGACCTTAATTTCTGTTTTAAAAATAACACTGAAATCTCAACGAAAACATTAATTTGAATATGTCAATTTTTTTTGCCATGAATTCTTATGCCATTTAAAACAAAATACACTGTGTATAAATGAGAACTCACAATACTTTCTTAATGGCTGTTCTAGCAATAAGTATAAGCAAGGGCCTCTCAGCATACCGTTCCTTGGTATAATCAGGTCTTATCACTCTGAGAGTGAACAGTTTTCTGAACAGTATGCTGTTAATTTCAGAGTTTAGTTAGTTAGAAGAGGCCCAGCTAAAAAAGTGAAATTATAAAACAGAAAATCAGTTCATTTTACTGTTCAGTAGTTCATTTTACCTCAAACCAGGACATCTTAACAGGAGAAAATAAGATGGAAAAACTTACGTGTCAAGATAAAGACAGGAAGATCAATTACTGTCACAGGCAAAATAGACTTGACTGGAGGAAAATCAATTTATAGCCAGTTAAATAGATTTTAATTGTGAAAAACAAATACAAAAACTGAAACATCACCTTCCCTCACCCCTTCTTTACTCCCATGCTCAACTTCACTTCTCTCCCTACTCCTCTGCCCTGTCAGCCCTGAACAGCACAGGAGAAATAGGGAATGGGTGATTGTGGTCAGCCTGCAACAGTACCTCCTCACACCTTCCCCCTGCTCTGGTATGGAACATATCCATGGGCCACCACCACAGAACGGTGGCTCTCAGGCTCCTCTGTAGCCCTGAGTTGGGTTGAGGGCTAAGCAAATACTGAGGAATACTTGAAATACAAGGAATTTGTTGTCCATGCTGATGAATGCAAATTAATTAGTCTCTCAGCTACCACATCTCTGATGTAGTGGATGTGTGTGACAGACTGTTCAAAACGTTTTTTACCAGAGCTAGAAGTATTGCCTAAGCCATTCTACCTCTCCATATTTTGGTCCCCATTTTGATCAAAGAGTAATATTAATTAAATGACCTGGACTATTCCTGAAAATCATTCACTTTAAAACACCAGCCCTGGGAAACATGCAGGAAGAAATTACCTTAAGCCTTGATTAAATACCCTGATCAAGTTTATAAGTGTAGATCAGAACTATGTGTGAACCACACTACCAATATTAATAGCAATCTTGTAGTATTTTAACAGTATCCAGTAAAACAACCTTCCTTTGACTCCAGCACAAATCTTTCCAGAGAATAAGGAATGTGAAACTTTGTAAGAGTTTGTATTCGGTGCCTTTACTGAGTCTAATGACACAGCAGGGAAGCCCTCAAAATCCTGAACGTGTTAATAAACTACTTCTTAAAAGGTCATATTCTCTCAGTGACCAGAAAGATTATTCTGAGCTCTTATACTGAGATCGAACTATTTCAAAATGACAAGACAAAACCTATCATCTTCTTTCATTTTCTAAAACTGGCAAAAATGTAACATTTCAGCTGTGAGGCTGTTTTTTCTCCCCCCACATCATTCCACTTTACAATACTGACAACCAAGAAATTTATAGTGCTATTAATATCAAACCTGCATATGTGGAGTGACTTGGCAGTTGTTTTGATTCAAATTCTGTGGAAAAAAATGTGCTGAGAGCAGGAAAAATGAAATAGGAAATTATATGCAACTTTTTAATGTTGAGGATAATTAACCCTTAGAACAGTATGTCAAAGCATACAATGCACCCTGCAACACTAGGAATTCTTAGTTTAGGAATGGATTTCTTTTAAAAAGTAGTTTAAAGCTCAGTTATGTGTTATTTGGCTTGATAATATTAATTTACAAACAAGGAAAAAACATTTCACCTCAGAAAATACTGGGTGAAAATATGTGGCTTATCTTATAGAACGAAGAATGTTTACTTCCCACCTTAAGGAGACAATGCAACCCCCTCCTTTCTCAATAAAGTCACAGATAACTGCAATTAACCAGTTGCAGGTGATTAAATGTGAAGAAGTACCAACTTTTCGGCAATCTTGACAAGGACAGCAGGAAGGATAAACATCTCTTTATCATATCATTAATTATTGTTCTTATTGATATTGCTACATATAGTTTGAATCTCCGTGTTGTGCTTTACATTGCACTAGGCATAGGAAAACAAATAAAGATATACTCCTTTTCCTTGGGAGTTAACGACCCAAAAATAACCCAGTCATGGAAATGTTTCTGCCAGGTGACAGCATTGGTAGGTTGTGGGGAACTACTCCTTGCCAGTTCTAAACTGGATCAACGGATAATAAAGAGACTTCAGTCTGCCAGGCTGATGGCCTGGCACATTTCATGAGCATTAAAATTACTAGTAGATAGTATTTAGAAAGCAGAAGACCAACTGGGTTTAAAAAAAATCTGTAATGGTGTTTTCTGAAATGTTTTTCTGGAATAAATTGCAATGGAAAAAACTGACGACTTTGAAGACTACTGTTGTGAATTTTGTTTTGTGTCAGAAACATAAAAAATTAATTATTTTCCTAGTGTTCAACTTCTGCTTTTCTCTTTTGCGTACTACACTATTAAAGAATGCAAGTTTTCCCGTTGAGATTTTACTGTCTTTTGGCATCCTCTTTACTCTTCTACTTAATTTTTCATTCAGATTTTCTGTAAATTTTCCGTCTCACTTTTAGAAGTTTGTTCTGAATAGGTGTAGGTATATGTATAGGGGGAATCCAGCATTACAAACACAATGAAAAGGTTTATGTAAGAGAGCTTGAAATGTAACGAGACTAATGTTTCTACTCAACTCAACTCAAATTTCTATCTCTATTGACTTCACAGTTTTAACTACCACTAAGCTTATGTTACAAGTTAAAAAAATAACAATATGGGTAGCAATTCTTGTAGGTCAGAGAGGACTTTACAAACATGCACATTTAAATATTGAAAATACATGATGTAATAAAGCTCAAATTATTTGCCTTATACAATGAAGGCTTACTGGGCACGAAGAGATTTTGGTGCCACCTTCTCAGTAATACAGAAGATGGGAAAAACCTAAAATCATAATATTTCATAATACTTTTTTTTATTTAACAAGAACACGTACTATGAGAACTAGTCTGCCTTTGCTTTTATCCCTTTTCAAATACAATTACATAATTACATTGTACAAGAAAGGTATGAAAATGCTAGTGGTTTCACATAGTAGGATTTTTGATTTATCTTTTACCAGTATGAGAAAAAAACCCTTTTGCTGTCTTCGTTTTCTTTATCAATACCTAAATGACCCAAACATGGGTATTAATGATGGTGCTGAGTAAATTGATGCATTATTACGTTGCATTTTTCCTTCTTTATCCTTGATATTTCTGCCAGAATAAGTCAATAAGATTTCTATATTAAAAAAAAAAGAAAAAAAAAAGAAAAACAAACAAAAAAAAAAGGATTAGAACTGAAAATTGAACAGTTTTTGTCTGTTCAATTATTCATCTATTCACTATAAAGAGTGGAACAATATTTAAAGAAGTGGGGTTTTTTTTTCCCTTAGATTATATTTTATATGGAATGAAAGTATACTTCTTAAAGACAAATAGAAGCATAATAATGCCTTAGAAACAAGATTCTATTGGTTTGTAATGTATCAAGTATGAGATATTAGGTTGTATATCTAAAGGCTGCATTCCTAGTGGTCCTATTTGTTGTTATTGTCTCTTTAGTATTAATTTATCAAGGTCTTTGAGGATAAGTTCAGGGAGATTATGCAGTGAATTCTGTTGCCATGTAAAGAAGTTTTTTGTTGATTTTGTGAGGAGCTGAGAAAGAGCAGCATCCACTGACAGCAGAGAGGCAGCCTGAATTTGAATGATGCAACAGACCAAAAATACACAATGGGGAGATTGTAGAAGAACCTGAAAATTTGTACAAAGGTGCGTGAGGAGCTCTGGAGGGAGTCAAGGAAACACTAGAACAACCCACAAACATAAGCAAGGAAGAACACATGATTATTACCTGCTTCTCTGCCTTCATTAGTGAAATTAGTTCAGACAGTGCTGCAGTTTGCTTTTAAAAGCATCTATCCTGAACC
Organism: Thinocorus orbignyianus; assembly: GCA_013400375.1. NCBI lineage: Eukaryota > Metazoa > Chordata > Aves > Ciconiiformes > Thinocoridae > Thinocorus > Thinocorus orbignyianus. The sequence continues at coordinate 144,347 of VXBW01003571.1, forward strand.
TACAGTACCCTTTGCAAAAAATGAGAATTACAGACAAATCATACCGAAATGCAGTATTGTCTCTACATATCCAAGCCAAAGAAAATGATCAGCTGTAAAGAAATCAAATCCAAGAACTATCTATCTCCTCTATAGATACAAGCCCTAAGAATATTTTTAATTTTTTTTGAAGTGTGGGTATTTCAGCACTTCTTGCAGATCAGGAAATATTAGGAAGCAATTTGCTCGTAAGAGAATTGAATGCTAATCAAACCACTCGTAAAATGACTTTGTAGAGGTGGGGTGGGAGAGAATTTGCCTTCATCTAGAAAAGGAAAAGAGATGTGGAGCCTTAATCGAGTGCTTCTTTCCCTCAGACTGCTCGAGTTTGCAGTTCAAAAGGGGTGGCGCTGCATCCCACACTGCCTCTCCTGCAATCTGTTTCTGCAAGGACCATCCATCTGCTAGGCTTAAACAGACCTCCAGTTGCTTATGTGTTTGTTCACAGATGTAGGTAGGAGGTTTGACTGCAGGTTTCTAAAACTTGAATCCAAGATTATGAGACACATTTGCAAACATACTTGCATATAGCAGAGTCTTATCTATTTGCTGGGAAATGCTCTATTATTTGACTTGCAAATCAGTTCAATTTAAATTGAAACATGGTAGGGATACTTACACATATAAAATGAAATTTGCACAATATCATTTCTATTTAGTCAAGAACTCTAAAACATACAATGACAGAAAGCGTTAGAGACAGCATCCATGAAAGTATTATATATAAAACAGAATGTATTTGAGACGAGAAAGATCTGCAGGGGGAGGTTTTTTCAAAGAAAACTGTTTCTTAAGCTGTGGAAAGTGCAGCACTTGAAAATAACATTACAACTCCAGTTGATTCCCAAGGGTCTTCTACAAGTAAATCAATTACTATATTTTTAACAATGGACTGAATTTGGCATTTTATAAGAAAATTACAGATTACTGCAACAGTTTGATTACAGCTGGAAGTCCTTTCTAATTCTTTCAGTCTTTCCTCAGGAATCTCCCATTCTCGTTAAAGTAAGCTCTTCATGTTGTAAAGTGTGGAATACAACAGAGATGGTACAGAACAAAATGCAACAACACATGCCTATCTCGTTTTGGCAGGAAGATACTTTGTAGGAAGATGTTACTATGATATTCAACAAAATATGAAGTGAGACTTGCTTCCTACTCTACCAGTTGCAATAGAACATTAGATTATAGTCCACAAGTAAGATTTGGGTTCACTTGCAAGTGAAATTGTGAGGGAAGGCTTCTGCTATTGTTACCGTTGGGGTTTATGGTTCATTATTTAATACCTTCTATGAATACATTTTGGTTTGGAAAAAAATACTTGATCAGTAAATCACAAGAGATGTATGTACATATGGATGGTTTCACTTTTATCCTAAACATATGTTTTGAAATGTGTCTAAGTGAAAAATCCCTCATTATATAATGAAAGATGAAGTTCTTAGCTCTCCATGTAGTTTTTTATCACATCCAGAGTGATTCAGCTGCTGAGCTGCAGGACAAGTCCATCCTGCTCAACATCCCCAGAGCCCAGTTATACTCACAGACACTCTTTGAAACATGATGGAAACAAAAGAGAAGGAATTCTGTCAACTCCCTAGGCAAACTGAACTGCTGTAGGATTTCAATTTTAAGTATATCGCTTACAGGAAAAATGTTAACTTTTGTTATCTTTTTTTTTGTAGGATTTCAGGTAGTGTTGATTCTTCTTCACATCTTCAGTTTTCTACTGATGCAATCTTCTGGATGTGAGGGAAGTTAAACCAGGATTTACATCCCAGTCTTACTAGGTACTGAGCATACCTGAGAAGTGAGGGATTTCAGATCTTACAGATATAGTGGGATCTGACCCATATACAGCTGAAAGGAGGAGCAGAATTCATTCAAGATTTCCTTATAGCTACATGGTGTTGTCCACCAGTAGATATCTCTGAGAAAATCATGGAAGTTTGGCTTCTGACATTGCATAGAATCAAAGAGTAGTTTTGGTTGGAAGGAACCCTTAAATGTCTTCTAGACTCTTTTAAGTATTATAAGGCCACCATAAGGCCTCCCCAGAGGCCTAGCATCTTTCAGGGAGCATCGAATGTGAGTTGGATAGCTCTGCATCTACAGGGAGAGAAAACACCACAGGCAAAATCCTATGTAAGGTGTAGTTAGGATGTTCGCTGTACAGGATACCAGATGTGTAGAGCAGCTACTGTGCAGTGAATTCCCAGCCTGGCACTCTAACTTTCCTGTGTAGAGAAACCTCAAAACCATCCAGGCAGTCAATGAAGTGCCTGCTGTTATTGCCATTAAGGTGAGTTACAGCTGTCTATAATTGCGGCAAGACAGTCTAAATGAAGAAAGCAAACATTACAACATTAAAGGATGATCCCACTGTGAAACGTGTCTCTGCAAAAGTGATATTTTAAGCTCAACGTCTGTCATGTTTTTTTGATTTCCCAGTTCAAATACGTTTAGCTTAAAAATTAGAAAGTTTATTCCACCTGCCAGGACTTCATATTAAATTTTAAATTTTTAAGTGGGTCCTTTTAGCTCCAGTTTCCCTCATGCTGAAGATTTCACAAAAGAAATTCTTCTTACTTTTCTGTTCATGGTTTGTGAATCAGAATACTACCTCTGCGTATTTGTTCTCCTGTGTGAAAAGGAGTAAAAAAGAAAATGAATGTATCATTGCTTAAGTAAGAAAACACAGTTTTGTCTCTCACAAAAGTTCAGTGTTTGTCAGTAATAGCCACTTTTTAAGAAAAAAGCATCATAGATGCTTATCTTGTTGTAAATTACTGTGACAAATCCTATTTCAACTCATCTCTGTCAACATAAAATGCTGGAACCCATGTATATACAATCTGTTGAAGCAAAAAGTCAGCTTCCACTTTATTTGAGTTCACTGAGAGAATTTTGCTTCAAGAATCCAAATTTTCCATTTGGAACTCAGGAAAACTATATAAGGGCTAAATGTTGCAGCTTCCCTTGCAGAGGAGATAGGGGCATTTACAGTTGATTTTGAAAAAAATCTGAAAAATTAGACTCTTTCACAGATATTTTCTTTTTCTTTTAGAAAAAAAAACCACCCTATTCCTTACTCTAGGTAAGGAGATAAAACACTGATGAAGAATCTTGATTTTTTTAACATATGTTGTTGTAATGGCATGAACAGCAGAGGAAGATCTGGAGAAAATGACCGTGGAATCAGTAGGGAAATGGAAGAAGATGCAGAATGTATACATCAAGTTGCTGAGTGTCACCCTGTTATCTTTCTTTTCTTTTTGGTTTCAGAGCAATGAAAAAGGCCAACACTTTGAGAGGAGATTTCGTTCCTCCTCTCTAATTGACAACAACAGAAGTGTCTTGAAGAAGTGACTGGGAAACGGTGTGCAATTCTGAAGAAAAGAAATCAGAAGACAAAATTGACATAAATAAAGTACCTTTCACCAGGTAAGGCTTCAAGAAGACATATTTTCAATTTTATGGCCAAAGAGTGAAAGTCAGGCTATGGCAGCATCTAGATGTAATAAGCACAAGTAAGTAAAAGCAGCATTTCGAGTGGTGACACCAGTTTTACTTTTTATCTGAACAATATATGGTGACATGACCATTACCTTTCCCTGTACATAGTTGGGAATAAGTGCTGATAGCATCAAAAAGAGACAGACTGTGTGAGGAGAGTTTGGAAGGGAAGCAATGGTAAAATGTACTGCTGACTCATGTTAAGTGTAAAAGACAATGCCCTCTGCTGACAGACAGACAGAGAAACTATCAGAACAACAAATTACCAGAGTTGTCTGTGGATTATTTGTATTTATTTATTTTTTTTTTTTTAATCTTCACAATAATCACTTTGAAGGGAGGCAGGCAGAAGTTTAAGAAAACAGGATAACAAGTCCCACTCTTGCCAGCATGCTTAGAAAAATGTATCAGGACATTCAATGTGAATATATGTTGAAATGAAAAATGACAATTCAAAGCTGATCTTGCTGTCTCTTGCTGTGCGGACTTCTTATAAATATTGTAAGCGAAGAGTTTGCTAACTAGGAAGCTTGAAAAAAGTGAATTTTAATTACTTTTTTAACATTAACTGGAAATGAATTTGAAAATTTTGAGACTGTAATCAAACTAAAAATCTGAGGCTGTTACAGTCCTGCACTCTAAAAAGCTGGGCTGCATGAATGCATCCTAGTTAAAGCTGCCAATCTCTGCATTTGAATTTCAAAAATTTTAAGTGCTACAATCTGCAGCCCAGGGACTTTGTTGGCATAATTTTCCAAGTAACTTAATAAATAATATTTGAGAAAGACATAAATTACTCACAGACATTTTAGGAAAAGATAATGCATATAATTGTAATAATTAAGGATGACATAATTCAATATGAATTATTAAATCAGAAGTGCTGGTCATTGATAAAATAAAGGCTCCATTGTTTGAGGCTGAGAAAAGTTTGAAACTAGGACTTTAGTGACTGTAAAAGTTTCTTGCTTCTTGACCTACAGTTTGTTAGCTGCTGTCTGAAACAGACTATTACCATCTAATATACATGCAGAATTTGGGAATGGGAGGGGATGTGTCATGGACTTTGACAGTTTCTAGTTGCTTTACCGGAATTAGGGAACAGTGCTGGTAATATTACTGAGTTACAGAGGTTTTTTTGTTTTGTTTTCATATTTTTTTTTAATTATGTATTTATAGGGCTGCATTTAGAAAGGGATAGTAAGAAAGATATCAATTTTTCTGTGCCAACTTTCTAATATTTTCCTCCTTTGAAGTTTCTGTAGGAATTGAGTTACTTCACAGGGTGAGAAGGTACAGATGATAGGTTCCACATTCTCATATTTGTTTTGTTACTGTTAAGCAGGTCTGTTATGACTTCAGGCAGGAGTTCTGCTGCTGAAATTATTACTGCTTTAATTTGAAAATGAGTATTTATTTATTCCTTTATTTTTAAGTGATTACTTTTCTGGGGATATGTGTGATTTATCCGTAAACAGTATCATTTGTTATATATATCTCTGGTGTAATAAAGCATATCAAACAAACAATAGAAATGCTGAAATAATATATCGATTCATAGAATTGGTTATTAAATGCTGAAACAGATATGTTTTATGGTAGTTGGGTGCACTTATTATCACTTGAAATGTGGTAGGAGAATATGTAGGTAATGTTTTGTAGACAGCTGTTCTTGTCTGGAAACCCTGAAGGAAAAGTAAGATACTTTTCTACAGATTGTATATTTATTCAAAATGTTAAAGGAGAAATAAAAAACCTCAGAGCTGGCTGTAAGAATAATTATTCGAAATTTTTTGGCAGCTGAGCGAATACTACTTAATTGTGACTTAAAGGAAATAGTATCCCTAGTGTTCAAAAATGTTATTTTAAAATTTTTAGTAAAGGTTGTTGTCAAATGTCTTTGCCCACTAAAATTCCTCCCTTGTTTGATAGAATTGGTGGGATTTCTTAGACAGCAATAAGAAATTTGAATTTGCTCTTTTAACCACGATGAGTTCTTAAATTATAGGGGTTAAATACAGACAAAAAGCTCCTGATGGGAAGGACGAGGAGCTACATCTGATCTACTCAGCCTGCTGACGCCTGATTCTCTTACACTTCACTTTTTTTGCTTCACTCTTATATCAAGGCTCACTGTAGACCAGCTGTTGTCAAACAATATTAAAAAAAATATCCTGTGAAATAAATTTTTTGTTCCTTATTTCTTTTTTCTAATAGTCTCACAGACATTTTATGTAAGTGGAGAGTAGGAATTATAATTTTACAGATGTGTGATGTTAGTGCTTGGTTGACCGGTCTTCAATAATTAAAACTTGGGTTACTTTGGAAAATGGAGTCTCTCCTTTGGAGGTTCTTTGGTAGAGCCTGGCATACTCACAGTCTTGAGAGAGGAGTACGCTTATGATATCCAGGTTTCTCAGGAATCAGATGATGCAGAAAGGATCACCTGCACAGGTTTCATTTCTGTCTTCCAACGTTCACAAGGATCCTGGCAATTCAGAGATTAAAATAATGCAACATCATAGTTTATTCCACAGGCTTCAGTGATAGACAAGCTCTAAAATTTAGAGGATGTCTCACCACTGTTGAGTGGAAAAAAACGAATGCAAACATGTAATCATTTATTCCCATGTTAGCCTTCCTGTCGTGACTACTCTATCATTACTAACAAATGCTTTGTTAAGATGGTGGAAATCTGCACTGGAAAAGGGTCTAACATAAGCATAAATAAAAATTTTAAGGAAGTGGTTTTGAAAGTCTTCCTTGATAGGGAACTCAGGGTCACAATCACCTTCATTGCAGACCTAAAGACAGTGGGGTTTACAGCTTGCAATCAGATAAAGGAAAGCCCACCGGCAGCCCCAGCAAGGACATGTGCCCTGTGATCACTATATCAGCCCATTATGGGAGCAAGGGATTCACAGAAGCAGGTGGGCAGCACACTGTGCATGGTGAAAGAAAGGAAAATCAGACCCAGGAATGCCTTAGAGGTGCAGATACATAGGTGTTGACCGACACAGTCAAGTATGTTGAACTGTAGCCATGGAGTACCAACCAGAGGCACAGTAGTTTCATTCTTTTCTTTTGTTTCTGGTCAGAATCTTAGCCAGAAAGCTTGGCAAAGTTTTTTCCTGTGAATAACTACAAGTGAAAAAGAAATCCATTATGCCGAGTTGTTTCTAACTTCTGAGCTAGACAGCTCTGACTCATTCTGTTCTCATACGTACTGTGCATACGCCCACCATATATTGGCTGAGCGCAGCTGTAACCTTACAGTCATGACAGTCATGTCTTTAACCCATTTTTGCTACATTTACTGCCTTGATATTTAATACCAAAATGACTTAATATGGACTATTAAACAATTTCAGTATAAATTAGACGCATTCTACTCTGCAATCACGTATACCAGATCAGACAGTGATTATTTTCTTGTACTGCATAGAAGTGACTCTTTGTGTCTCTCAGTGTTTTTTGACTCCATCTTCAGGGACTGGTTAGGATTCAAATAATATCTTCCAGGATAAAATATAACATTAAATCTGTTTAAATGTAACTAGTTGTGTTCAACATTATTGGTTAAAGATAAACCTCATTTTCATGGCACCTTTTAGTGTCATGTGAACCTTGGGTCAAATAGTGAAAATATGAGGTGTTTTTAGAGATTTATAAATTTCAGATTTAAATTGTATAGTAGAAAATGTGTGATTCTAGAATGCTCTATTACTATGATCTAAAACCTATAAATATGAACTTGTACACAAGTTATATCTATATATTTTTTATATATATCTGTGCTGTATATGTTTCATATTAATGTATGTCTCATTCAAGTACATATGCATGTGGAGAGATGTGTAGTTATTTAAATATTTATATAGACATTTAGTTTTATGGTATATATGGTAATTTTGTTCCCATTCTAGAAAGAAAACTTTATGGGTCTTCAGATACTTAACTTAACAGACTGGAAGTCCATCCATATATTTATTAGAAGAATTAAAGTACATGTGAGAATACTGATTTGTTGGATTTTAAAAAATGTTATTTGCCAGTCTTGAGAGTTTAAATGGTCTGTTTATAATTTGATTTTAAGTAGGGAAAGTCTGTTAGAACATCTGGTAAGGATATAATTGAACTTTCCTCTCTAACATCATTCCATCCATGAAATACTTGGAAGAGTATATTAGATGATCTCAGAGCATACAACAATTACGGTTACTAAGTCTGGTGTTTCAGCCTTCATTGTAAGATTTCACTAAGTGCTGTTTTGGTGCTATTGCTAGGGAGTAAAAATAATTTGAAATTTAAAAGATATTTAATTTGTTTCAGATGTCAATTTGGACTTTGGATTAAATGGCATTTTATTTATAAATAAATATTTATGGTCCAAATATTCTCTTGTCACAAGGTAGATACCACTAACTTTTCTCAAGACAAATAATCCTGTACTCTACAAGTACCTCAGGTGACCTGAGCAAGACATTCATGAACTCAATACACTATTTCATTGGTACAGAGATCACAGGCAATTTTTGTGTGAGAAGGATGACTTACGGTGAAAAGTTCCTGTATCTTCCTAATCTTCCTCTGCAATTCAGCTTTTCCATTGAATTCTTTTTCCATCACTGTGTAAAACGTCATTATCCTGGCTCTCTGTCGGTCTGTCATCTAGACACCACGTCTAGTTTCTCATGTCCAGGTTGTATCCCAGTCTTGCAGACTTTTTCTGCATAATTCATCTAACAGACAAAAACTTTCCCAAAGAGTCTACTTATCTTGTGTTTAAATGAATGAGAGATCTTTTTAATTCATTATTCATTGCCCCTCAAAACACAATTTTCACTGCTTTTTTTCTAGAATGCTGTTGTGTAGGTATTTTTGCTGATTTATTACTGTTAGCAAATGGCCCCTCCCTTCAGCATCCTAAAGTTCCCACTTCTTTATTACATCAGAAGTCATTTGCCTTTGTTTTCAAGGTTTTTACAGTCTTTCTTCATCTTTAGCTTTACCTGTTCTCCCAGCCTGAGATCCTAGAGACTGACTCCTGTGTCTGCGTAACCCATGGTAGCATCCTTTGTCACTCATTTCTTTGATTTTCAAACCATGCCTTTCTGCTTTCTCCCACAGTGCCCTTCATGCCTTAAAAGAGCTCATACAGGTACCGTGTAACCTTCTTCTCATCCCTGTATAGAATTTACCACTGCTGAGATGTTTGTGGAAGCTGTTGACGATGAAGATGCTTCAGAGTGCTCTGCCCTACTGCTTACCCTGTTGAATGCTGTTGTTTAGTGCTTTCTTTGTCTTCCCTTGTCAGTATCCTTGAGTTTTTTCTTGTAAACTGGTGTATGCACTGTTTTTCTGTTTCATGTACAGCACCCAGCAGAGATCCCTAATCTTTAACTGTAATTCCTGGGATCTGTGGTAGTAAAAATAATAAATGATTAAAAAAACCAGCTTCATAAAAGTGGCAGGAAAATTAACTCTTGACATATGTATAGCAAACAGCAGTTTGCCGAGACACATTATGAATCACACAGCTTCTGAATTCAACTCTGCATCCTTAGTAGCTTTATTCTCTTCAAATGCGTTCCTGAAGATAATTGGGCAGATGCTGGCTTTTGAGCTACAAATAAAAAGTATCTTTTATGTACTCGATTTCCCCAATTAATTGTAAGAGCCTTACAATGGTCTATTTGTCAAATTTACATTTCACAAACAAATTTGTTTGTTAATTAAGAAAATAGTCTTACAAATTTATCTCCTATGAGAGTTTCTCATTTTATCCTTGTAAACATTCTGGACTACTGCATGCATCCTTGAAACTCTAAAAGATAGTGGTTAGAAGTGAAAGCCTCAAACTGTACAGTATAATCAGCTTTATGTAATTTTTTATTTTATACACATTTTTATCAGCCTAAAAACTATAAAATTTTCCTTTTAAATTGTATTACTGAGTGAAAAAAAATATCGTCTTTCCTATCCCATTTACTTTTTCCTTACTTTGTCAGACTTTTGTTCATTAGAAAGGCCTTCGAACGGTGTGTGGTCATGTATATTGCAGGAATAGCACATGCTACAAAAATGTTAAGCCTGGCACCTCAATCCTTACTTTCCTTCGCAGTCCTTCCTTTAGCTTTGACACCTCTGGAATGGTGATTCTTCTTTTTTATTACCAGTGTTTAGCTCTGAACCTTAATGTGTGCTCACTGCCGCCTCATTTTGCATACCTGAAAGAGATCCTCATGGGATCTCTTTCTAATTTTTAATTCTAATTCTAATTTCTCTAATTCCACACCATTAGACTAAATTGGAGTAAATATGTTTTACCCAAATATTAACAGTGCCTGAAGCGAGACTGGATGAACTGCACCTAAATGAGGGCTACTACACCAGATTAGTCCACTGGTCCTTCAGTACACTCATTGTAGTTAATATTTTCAAAATCTGTTTTTCTTTTGAGGTCCAACAGGTTAAAGTGATTGTATAAGTTGTGGCAGTAAGAAATAGCAAAACAAAAAAGGAATGAGACAATGACAGAGGCAAAGTTTGTAGTGGGAAGCAAAATAACTTCTACTGAGGTTGTAGCTGGGAATGTAAACAACCTTTCAAACTTCATCTGGAACAGAAGCAACAAACTGCAAGCTAGTAATGAAAGGATGAATTCCAGAGTACTTTAGTTTTGTCAGTGGGTTCAGCACACATTCTATATTTGAAATTAATCTTGTCCTTTGTTTCTATCATTAGGCTGTTTCAGAGCCCTGCTTGAACCCCTGTGTGGAAACAGGATTGTTAGGCAAGAAGCAAAGTATTTTTGCTGCAGTTCCTTCGCTCATCTACAACGATGTTTAGTGGCTGCTGTGCTGAATAGGATTCCTCTTCTTCTCATTACCCCTCGTCGGATCTGGTTTGTATTCTCAGTGCCTCTCACTCTATCACAGCTAGGGACAGACAAGGAAAGTTGAGACAACATGAAAGAAATAGTGAAGGCAGTTGCTGATCCAACAATTTCTCAGCCCGCAATTATATGAGTAGTATAGATAACAGAGCCTTTTTGAGGCAGGGAGAGAAATGAAAATAGGAAGGATAAGGCTTGAATCAGGAAGGGATGTTTTTCAAGAAAATTTTGGAACAAAAGAATGAGCTAAAAAGGGGTGGAAGAAAAAATAATTTCGTTGGAGAGAAGGAGAGGGGAGAAAAAAAATCACAATTTAGTAAAGGATTTTGAGATGGCTCAGATTAAAAGGGAAAGAATTTAACTGAAAAAAAAAATCTGTCAAGAGAAGAAGCTGAGTTAAAGAGCAAAAGGAAATAAAAGAGTCTTCCTTTCCATATTTTTTTTCTTTAACATTTAAAACCAAAAATATTTAGTTTCTCTTGGATATTTGTGGCCTATATTACTTTCAAATGGCAGGAAACATAACATCACTAGTCTGCACAGGTTTTCAGTAGTTATTGATTTTTCAAACCAAATACCTACATTGTAAACCTAATGAGAATATCTATTAATTTTAGTGATACACATTTGGGAAGTGCAGTGGATTTAGTTTGTTTTATAGTACATGGCAAATTAACATTTTCTCAAGTGTAAAAATATTTACAATATCCAAGCGGAATCTTTTTACAATCAAAATATGTCTCCCTTTTCTCAGTCAGGTGCTGGGTAGTTGATGAATATGGAATCCTACAAGATGAAATATTGACGAGAATTACCCTGACGGAAACATACATGCATTCACCCTTGGCCAGGGAATCTTACATACCAGAGTAAGTGGAATAGATGTAGGTTGGATAGATAACCTGCAAGTGCTCAGTATAGCGTACATGTTGCAGGTTGCTGAACAGAGAGTATGTGTGTTTGAGAACTAACCTGTGCAGAAGCTGTGGTCATTTACTGGGGGCATATGAACATCAAGTAACCCTCATAGTGAGGTAGCCCAGGCTGCTATATATTTGGAAGTTCAAACAAAGTGCTGATGCCTTTTTTTATTTTCTTCCTTGACAAAATTTCCAGAGTGAACATATCCAAGCAAACCTGTAGTTATAAACCCACACAGAAACCTGGCCAGGGATGTGTATTTTTCCAATGTGCAGAATCACAAAGCAAATTGCAATTGAATGATAGAACTCTGTTTATAGTATTCATCCATATTATAGTATTTACATATATTTGAAGAGAGACTCTTTCATCCTGCATTTAACATGGAAACTGTTGATACAAGAAGAAAAGAGAGCTGACACGTAAAAATATTCTGACCTAACACATTTCTCCTGCTTCTTGCTTTGTTTCTCTCCTGCCTGCTATAGAACCTTCCCTGTATCTACCTTCAATCCAGAATGTGGAAAATGTATCAATATAACTGGATTGCTCTGCTGAAGTGGAGCTGTAATTCTGTAGATCACACCTGAGGATTGTGTGAGTGGGTTTTTAATGTTCATTTCACATATGTTTTGGGTTGTTTTTTTAAGTCATTTAAATAGAGTGATAGCTTTCCATGCCACAAACTGTGCTTGCCGTGTGCAGCAACATACTCTCAGCTCAGGAGCAGTCATATAAGATTCTATGACTGAGAAAAAAGCAACATTTAACATTTTAATTTAACCTAGTAATAATTCTACGATTCTTCTGCTCTTAAATTCCTTAAATAATTTTTTTAGTATAAAAACAATAGATGTTTTTTATTCAGAAGGTGTGGTCTAATTTCCACCTTTCTTTTTGACTAGACATACCAAAGTATGACAAAAACTCATGTCAAGGAGTTGAACATCTTGAAACAGGAACAGTTTGGTGCAAAATGGTCTTCTTGACAAAACACCTCTAAAGTACAGGATTTGCAGATCAACAGCTCTCCTTGTTTTGCACATTTGAATATTTTATGTGTCTTCATCCTTTCACTGCTGCAAATGTGGATGGTGCTTTTATCACTTCTATGGATGTAACAGGGCATTTTCCTTCTTATTCCCATTTGTTAGGAACTAAGCTTACATTTATTTCTATACAACCTTGTGCACCATGCCATTTGTGTTGTAGCAAGTGAAAACTGCAGCAAGGAAAAACATTCATCAGAAAACATCACCTTTTTTCTTTATATCTCTAATCTGCTTTGTACCTATGGAGTCTGTGAATTCTTTTGCTGTAAAGGAAAGCAGTATCCTGCTGACAGCTCAACCCCTCAACAAAGTCAATCAATAAGGCTCTAGGCTGAAAAAAAATCTGAGTACTATAGATTTGGGGGCTTAATTTCATTTCTACTCCCACCCATCAGTTTTCAAATAACCCATCTTTTTACCTGTTTAATATTTCTTTCTCTAGTGCCTAAATAATTTCTCTTATACTTCAAAGTCCCACCATGTTCTGTGACAAGGCCTTCCTAACAAGAACCTTGGGAAAAATCCCAAAGATGAAATTGCAGAGTCTCAGTTTTTCTTGTTGCTGTTTATAAGTTTTCTGACAGAAGAGGTTGTCTTGGGGAAAATGCTGATTTAAAATAGTTGAAATTATTAATATTAAAATTAACTGAATGGAAATCTGCTTCCTTCTGAGACAACTTACCTCTCTGAATTCCCACTTCCTCATAACCTGACCACAAGCTGCAGTCTTCATAGTCATTTCCGTGTTCCATTGGCACCAATTTTCTTTCCTTTTAGATCCTGATAGGGAGCTAGAGATCATCACATTTACCACCTAACTAATTTTAACAGATGTCTGCCTGTAGGACTTCAAGGCTTGCCTGGTTAACCAGAGAAACTGATAATCAATCTTGTTATTGCTGGCTCAAGAGGTTACTGACAAGCCATCAGAACCAATCAGCCTGGGTGCCCATGAGCTCATTTTGGTTCCAAAATTTCCTGGCTTTTATGAACTTCTTTCCCATGAAAAGTACTGCTTCTCATCCAAAGCTACAAATTCAAACCTGCAATTTTTTCATAGAAAATTATTTTTACCTTTTTGCTTGTCAACAGTTTTCCTTTATATACAATAATAGCAAACAAGCAACATACTAGAATGAATATTTATTGATACAGCCCTTTATTTGTGACTGTTGCTGAAACATCAGGGTGTTTCTAATGAGATTTTTAAATAACTGCCTCTCATGACATAATTTCAACGTATATATCAAATTACCTAAGTATGAAAACTAAGAGCAAAGCAAAAGCGAGCAACTTCTTCCTCTTCAGTTCCTAAAATAAGATTGTAAAGCAATTCTGCAATGCAACGTAGATACCAAAACAACTGCTAAGACTGTTACACTAAGGTGTCTTTACTGTGCAGGAAGAATTAATCTCTTTGTATTTTAGATAAATTAAGGAACATAAGCTTTTCTGTATGAAATTAAGCCTAATCTTTACAATTATTAATAGCAAGATGTTTATGTTGTAGTTTCAAGAGTATTTTGGAATATGCTTATTACTGTGCAGATCTGAATGGAAAAATCCCAAATACACAAAACTCAGCCAGCTTTTGGCATTCTGACTGCATGATTTCAGGGACTATCATTTCAAATAACAAAGATATTGTCTTAGTTACTGATAATACAAGACCTAATTGCAAAATTTCAGAAAAAAATAACCTGTTTAAGATTATATTTACACTGATCCAGGTAAATCCTGAATTTCTCACAGAAAGTACTCTTCCACCACATATAAGAACAGTTTAACCATGGTAACATATTGCTGTCTTCAGATTTATAATATTCTCACCTTTGTCACAGCCTTCCAAACTCAGATTTGGTTATATAAAAATCATCTTTTTCTCAAATGCTTTTGTTCTTCTCCAATGCAATTTAGGATTTAATTTTCATCTTGAAACCTGACCACCTCAATGGAAGTATAAGGAATTTTCTACTTTACCCACTTAGAATTTAGCAAGCTTGGGGGGTTTCAAACTGAACTGCTTTTGCTAAAATTTTTAAACTTTTGTTTAGTCATTTCTCACTTTGAGATATTGCAGCACTGAGCCATTGAATTGTTAATTATATTCCAATAATTTGAAGTACTCCCCTCTTTTTGCCAGGCCTGCTGTCTTCATGAATGAAAAGTCAGCAACAACAACTCTCTTAATTTTTTTTCTTTCACTTTACTAGTGGTTTATTATTCCCTCTATTTCTATTAGCTTATGAAATTTTAATAGAATTTAATGTATTTTGCACTTCCATTTTCCACTGACATGTAGGATTTACTTGCAAAAGATTCCTTTTTATTCTCTCTTGAAATGGTAATGACTGTGAGACTGGCAGCATCTTCCCCTAAAAAAGCCAATGACTTGAGTTTATGAAAGAACAACAGAGTCCTTGGTTAGAAACACATACTGATCATTACTTTAAGATCATTATTTTTTTCTTTCATTCTTTGTAGACATCAGTATATGACTGAATTCTTCAAGTGCAGAGAAAGGATCATTCTTTTAAAAGGTATAGATGTAACTTGAATTTTGAGAGAAGTGGTAAAGGAAGAAATAATGGGATTATACTAGGGACATGAGGAAGCAGAGAACGAAAATAATAGCCAGACTAAGAGAGTGTAAGGTGGGGATTTTTGTTGTGTGGTTTTTGTTTTTTTTTTTCTTTCCAAATTTTAGCTTGATCAGAATAGAAAACTGGAAATCACTAGCGATATAAGGATGGGGGAGGGAGAGTTGATGGGGGTGGAGAAATCTCTCCTCTTACTGTGTTCTCTTGTACAAGGAGTTTAACCCAGTTCAAAAAGCACAGTATCAGTCAAATCCACATTTAGTGATGTGATTGTCCCCAAATTCCCGGGGCCAGCATGCTTGCGATAGCAGGCTAATTCATTCTACCTAACAAGTGCTTTTTCTCACAAGAAGAATGCCCTCTTTGAACACAGGCATGTCAAAATATCTTCCTTTTTCTACATGACAAACTCTGTTGTACATCTATCCTGCTGCTTTCAGACATCCATTGGGCATTTGAACTGTACAGTGATGAAACAAATCTAGACCGTTGGGGAATCACTCACAGACAATTTCAGTGAAGATAATGAACATGTGGATGGATGCCTTTTCTTAACTGTACTGAAGTACACAAACCAAGACATTACTTGGTGGACAATGTTTCTGTAAATTATTTATATGATTCAAACTCTTACTGGGTTGTGAATGCCCCACAAAATATCCTTAGTGCTTACCAGTGGCTTTCACTTCAGAAGGTTTTATCTCTTGACTGTTGTATAAATGCTTGCTGTGGTTTTTTTTCTCTTCATCAATATAAAATGTCTCTGAACTGTGAAAACTAAAACTAAGACTTACCTAATTGATGTATTGTATCATGGTGAAACTTATTTAATTGATGCATTACATCATGGCATTCAAACCTGAATATTTCATACATTCATTTGTTCCAGATGAAAAAAAAGTCCTCACACTTTCTAGGAAACCATTACTTTGTGAAAAAAAAAAAAGCCCTGTTTAGTCATAACCAATTATATACAGGGAAACAATTTTGACAGAAAATATCAATCCATCCCATTTATCCACTGTTCATGCTGCATGTTAATTGGACATATCTGGAAAAAACACTGTATCTGAATTTGATATCTTTGCTAATAACCTTATGAAGCTCTGAAGCTCAGTGATTCTTAGTACTCAGACCTCAGTTAGTTTTCCTATGGAGATGATTTTTGACCTCCAAGGATTAATAAGGATTTTGAATGTTAACTAACTAATGACTATCTACTATTTTATATTGTATTTGATGGTTTGCCCATTCCTTTCTTAAAATTCAAATGCTTTTTCATACTTGAACTTAACCACATATACTCAACTAATCAAAGAATTCTAAATATGATACAAACAATTCTGAAAGGAAAATTTCCTTGCAACTCAGGGAAAGCCAAAGTGCTTTCCTGGACACTAGTTAAGATTCAGATAATTTATACATACGTGTTATGGATTCTGCATTTCTATGAAACACCCAAGTTAGGAAATTGTGGAACAAAGTGGTTTGTTCCTCATTTTTGTACAACCTTCTTCTGCTTATATATTGCGCTTCTTTATCATGTAATCACATAGTAATTTTTTCACAGGACTTGTGCCTCATTCAGGAAGAATGGAAACTGTGGTATGGAATCAATCATAGCTTTATAAAGCTAAGGCTATAAGGCAGAGGACTGTTCCTTTGTTTGTTAGAAAACTGGGACATGTGGAATCTACAGACCAGGATATTTTGTGGTATCTGGGGAGCTGGATGCTAAATCCTAGCATTTTTTGAGTAACTGATGGGTGTCTGCTAAGAAGTGTTCAAGGCCAGGCTGGATGGGACTTGGAGCAACCTGGTCTAGTGGGAAGTGTCCCTGCCCGTGGCAGCGGGGTTGGGACTCGGTGATCTTTGAGGTCCTTTCCAGCTCTATCCATTCTATGATTCTATGATTCCTGTTTTCTTGCAACTCAACCTCTAAAATACATGGAATCCATTGTGAGGGTCTTACAAAAGATAAACATTGATTTTTTTTTAAATGTTCCTTTGAATGAATGTGCCATACAGAAACACAGGTGGAAATAAATCATTCTGTATTTAGTGCAGAAGTTTGAATGATAAACAGTAAATAATACATGGAAATACTCCCCGACTGAGGATAAAAAACATTTTTAAGTACTTTAGTTGCTTGTTCAGTGCTACTGTTCATTGTATGCCTTGAATGAAGCAGGAATTCAGTGGAAAGAACAGTACACAGCCAGAAACTTGAAATCTGTGTTAGTAAATACAGGAGGAATCAAAGTTGACCAGATCATCTGACTGAAGTTGATCCACATCCACCCACCATGCTTTATAGGGAAAGAAAACATACTTATTTGAACTCGTGCATATATAAATATATTTAGTGTTCTGTTATACAATTGGTTCTGCAGTCTGCCAACCAGTGAAGTAAAATTTTTTGCCCCTTTATCATGATTGATGAAAGAAGCAACACAGATTCTCTTTGTGGAAGTCAAAAGTTTATAATCAGAATTCAGAATTATCTCGGTGTTCTCTCAAATGGTACTAAAACTTCACTGTCCACCACAAATACCTTACATATAAGTTTCATTCAGAATCACATGTGAGGTTTTTTTCAGATATATGATATTGACAAATATAACAGGATATCCTCTTTAGCTTCTTCCAACAGATGGATTCTGCTTTAAAAAAATAAAATCTTAATATCTAAATGTACGCATTTGAAAATGGTATTATCAGGTTTCTTCCAGGTAACTTCAGTCTTTAAGAATCTTCCTTCCACTATGATACCATCCTTATTTTCTTTTATATTATGTAAGTCCTATAGAGCTTCCTACTCCTTTGTGTACAGGTCATTCCTGAAGACCAAGAGGTTATATCATAGTACACAGTTCTTAAGAAAAACCTCCGTTTGTCTCCAAGAATCAATAATTTCTAGTATGGACCTACTCAAAGCATCTTCATGAAATCCAAATACATGACATCTATTTCAACTCCTGATTTTGAAAAAAAAAAAAAAAAAAAACCCACAATAATTTTATATAGAAAGATATTGAATAAATCCTGTACAATATATTTTCTTTAAATTCAGATTGTCTCTTATTACTCAGCTTTCTTATGTTTGAGAAAAAAATCACAGCAATACAAAACCCACAAAAATCACATCTTCATTGTTTTAATCCCTTTTAACAATTTTTTTTAAGCCTTAGTGCAGTCCTATTTTTCACTTTCTCCTACTACTTCATTAAATGAAGTCAAGAATCTGTTTAAATGTATCTTTTTTGATTACCCTTCCATTTACACTTGATTCTCTTTCCTAAAATTAAAATCCTTCTTTTGCCTATATATGCTGTACGCAGCACATATAATTGCATTTCCTTGAAAGTGACCTCGAGAAAAAGAAAACAACAGGAAAAAAAAACTCCATAGGCATGATTGTGGTGAGTTCTGTGACTGGCTTCTTTGTTGACTCTAATGTTGGCTTGATTTCATCAACTGTAACATTTTGGTTGCAGTTCTCTATGGGTCAATTTGCTGTAGGGCTCTTCTGTCCTTTTAGATGGCATTTAATTTTCAGTTGTATAAAAAATTTCTGCCTCTTACATGGTGTTCTACAAATGCCTTATGACATCCATCCTCAACATCTTTTATGGTGAAACAGTGCCTGGCTCTCCTATGTCTTCATTTATTACACTATAAAATGTATGAAGTGTATTCTATCCTCTGCATGTGTTTTGCATGCTAATAAATATAGATCATTTCACTTCATACTTCTGTGCAAGTCAGAATATAAACCTCATTCTGTCCTTGATATTCTGATAAACATACTTGTAGATGCAGTCATGGTACCTTGCCTCACTCTCTCTTCAATTATTCCAAGAATTTACAGGACTTGCTTTCTGTTTAAGCATTTATTTATATGATATTGCCATTATATTGCATTGCCTTTTTTAATCCCTCTTTATTTTTTTATATATCATATCTAAGCTATGGTGGCAATGCCTTATTGTGAAAATTCTGTATGGACAGGCCCGTAGACTGGAGAGGCTGCAATATAAAAATATATTGATAAAAATTCTGTAAAGCAGAATGTCACTCTCTTTTCTTCACATAATGAATCAGTATTTAGAAGGCTTAACCTGTATCTTTGTTGTCATTTCCAGAAACAAAACTATACCAACCTTTTAAAATAGCTATAGTAGTTGTGTAAATTATAAAATAATTTTATGGAGAAGATTTATTTTCTTCTCCACAGGAAAAATTGGTATAGAAGCAATCATACTTTCTGAAAGTCTTACTCATTTACTAGAAGGCACTATAAAACGTGCACTTCGGCTCTTTGTAAAGTCCTGAATCATATAGAATCAACTTGAAGATGTTTTTGCAATGATATATGAAATTCAGACTGGTTAACTCTGATTCTGTCTTTAGTAATTATTAATTTTGTGGTATTGGGAAAAGCTGAATTACTTGGTGTCACTAAGAGTCGAGGCTCAAATTGCTGCAGTGGTTTAAGATACTGAAAACCTACAGAATAATGTTGCCATTTCTCTTCAGAGCTTGCTTGCAGCAAAATTGGCGTAAAGTATGCAAGTACTCAGCAGTTTCAGTACAAAGTCCAGTAGTTTGGGTTACACTTTTCCCAGCAGTGAGCTAAGACAAACCGTTGGATACTGTCTTTGTTAAAAACAGTTTGCACAATTCATTCTGCAAATACGCACATATGGGATGACAAAAGGACAGCTGAATCTCTGAAATTGCACGCAGGTACTGTATTTTTAGCTTCTGCCATATCTAAAGAAACAGTGCCTTGATTTAGATCTCTTTTGCTGAGATTAAAGTAATTATAAGAGAGGCTCAATGGGGCTCACAACATGACAAGAGATCAGCTGATGGGCAATAATTCACTAAGTCACTGCGTCTCAGTAGGTGTGTGTGTGTGTGAAAGCTCTGTTTCTCTATCTGAAAAAAGGAGATAACGTTTCCTCTCAGTTCTCAAGAGGACACTGTGAGGATTAGAGTTTGCACACTGCTTCAAAATATTAACTACTACATAAAATGAATCAAGTACTAAAAGGATGCCACCCTTTGGAAAAGATCAGTGAACACATTCAGTCTGCTGGAGAAAGCAAAGCAGTCATGCACAACATGAATATCTCCTCTCTAAGATGTGAAAGTGTGACATGGATTTTTAAATACTAGAAATCTAGCAAATGGGTCAAATGTCTAAAGCTTGAGAAAATAAACAAGAGACACATTGCGGTAATGTCTTTCATCTAATTAGGTGTGTGTTTCTTCTGTGTGTTAGTGTGTACGCAGTTGTATAAAATTTCTTACAAATTTGCTGTTGATAAATCATCTGACAGGCAGTTTGATATTACTGTGGAAGTGAACTTAACTCTACAGTCATTCTGTGAACAGCAAGATTTATTTGTCATTTATCCAAGTTTAATATATGCAGCCTGTCTCGCAAAGAGCAACAGTGAGGAAAGAGGAGTGAGGAAAAAGGGAAGAGTAGAGCAGACCACAGTTTATGCTTTTGAAAGTGTCCCAGCTTTATACTGCTTGCTCTGTTAGGGGAAAAAAAAAAAAAAAAAAANNNAAAAAAAAAGATCAAAGGACTGGAATTGCTTCATCCTTTGAGAGTTGCCTGGCAAGTGCTGTGTGTGATGACTAGCTTTTGTGCTGCTCAAGCTGCAGTCTGTTCTGTGCACTATCTGCGCTCTCATTATCGCTCATCTGTCAAACCTGCTGTGAAAAGAGCTGGGGTGGAGGTCAACTTGTAAAGTAGCAGCAGCAGAAGCAAAGAGATGTGCTCTCCTCTTTGGTGAGTTAGTTGTCAATTCTCCTTCTCTAATGCTGTTAATCCACCCTCCAGGACTCAGCGCATGTTGAATGTTGTTTCTTTCCTTTGCACTCTGACCTGCCCACAAGAGGTGTTAAAGGAAACATTTTACTCCCAATTACTCCATGAATTTGTTGGGATCCTGTGACTGAGGGACAACAAATGGATGTTTTTTGCCCTTCTGGAAAATTCAGAAGATGCAGGTTGCACAGCAACTTTATTTTTTCAGTATTCAAACAGAAACAAAGATCTGCCAAAGATGTATGTGATACTTCTCACAGTGTGCCAAGGTAGCTTCATACGCTGGCATTAAACTCATGTTGTCAAATTACAAAGATCAGTATATCAACTAATGACAGCCCATGTGCAAGTTTAAAATAGTTTATTTTCCACAGAGCTGTTGCTCTGTTCCGGTGGAGGACACCTAGGAGTGAATCTGCTTTGAGATAACAAGTGTCACACAAATTTTGTCATTAAAGCCCTATTTTTGCCCTCCACAAGGGTCAATAAATATCTATTTGAAGATTCCTGCAAATTCTAGGCCAAAGACTGAAATATCACCAATAGTCTGGGTCTTGATTTTTTTCATAATCAGTCTTTACAAGTTAGGAGATTTCTGTGTTTGGGGGTCTTTTTTGCTAGTAAATTATTGACATTTAAATATCCATGAGAGATTCTCTTTACGTGACATAGTCAGACTGAGAATTTCTTTTGAAAGTTTTACATGTATCATGATTTGTGGGGAGAAGGTACAATGCCTATTGACAACTAGGTATTTTTGATGAAAAAATTTGATCACTTGAAAACTGAAAAAGATTTAAATTTTTGGAGAAACCCAGAATAATTTGATTCTCAAATGCTCTGTCAGGACATTGTGAAATAATCTGGGAGCTCCCTGCTAGTGTTATCTGTTACAGAGAACTTGTGCCAGATTTCTCAAAACTTTTTTGTCTGAAATTTTTGTCATAGATGTAATGCTGATTCAATGGAACAAAATCAATTATCAAGTTTCTTTTGATTTCACAAAATCGTTCAAGACAATGCTGTGTAAATAAAATAAGGGTCTTATTTTATCGGGGGCCTTGACTTGGCCTAAGCTGAATGTTTGGCCTAGACTAACGATTTGGTTTATGAGAGTTACATTTGCCCTCTATAGATTAAATAGAAAGACGGTGTGATCATGATGGTTTTTGTCAGTAATCTTGTTAGTAAGGCACCCAACTGGGAATCAAGCAAAGCTACATTCAGATGTTTCCTGTGCCTAAACGACATCATATCACGAGATGGCATGAGAGAACACCTCCATCTTCTTTATTTTTCTCTTGGACTGAGTACCCTATATGAAGGAACGTGTCTTATTTCTAACTTTTGAATAGGTCAAGGAATCATTACCTCTCCCATTTTCTTATACTACTTAGCAGCCCCCAATTGTTAGTTGACATTTCAGTATTATATTTGTCTAAAATTAACAGTTAAAGTGAAATGAAGTTCTAAAGAAATGCCGCTTTTAACTGTCCTTCACAGAAACTATACTTCAGATTTATTGGAAAATTATACCCTATTATAAAATGTCCATTTCTAATTTTTTTTCTCTCCATTTTTTAACCAAAAATGTGACATCTTCGTTTCTCACTTTGATTAATAACTAAGAAAACATACAATGAGAAAAAGGAAGAAAGAAAAGAGACTGGCATTGATTGCTAAGAGAGACAAAACCTGCCACACTTGCTAATTTGATGAATGTGAGAGAAAACTGGAGATTTTGGTGACAGAAATGTAATGAGAGATTTTGATGATAGAAAGGTAATGCAGCTTGACCTCTGTTCCAGACCTCCATACAAGCACCTTTTATAGCTCTACACAGAAAGGAACCATTGAAGGTCTGGAGTGGATGGCCTGAATTCTCCATAAAGGTAGCGTTTAGCCTGTTCTCCATTTAGTCACTAATTATTGTAGGCTGTAGCCTGACCACAACCTGACAGAAGGCATAGGTGTTATTCCAGTTGGGGTTGGGAAGTGGAGTGCCCCATCCTCTGGGACATACTGCCTCTGATCCCTGGCACTGTCACCTATTCCTGAAGCCCCCTGTCCCAGGCTGGGACGAGGCAGGGGCTGGGGCTGTACCACTTTTAGGGCTTATAATTTGTGGTTGAGGTGAAATACCTTTTATTTAAAATTTGTTGTCCAAAACCAGATTCCTTCACACTAACACACTTCATCAAGTTATCAGGATGTCAAGCAAATCTATCTGAAAAGATTTCTTGGACCCAGGATAGATTTCGTGGGAAAAGGTCCACAGACAAATTGCCCCAGTGAAAGTTGTTGCTACATGCTTTCACTTAAGATATAGAAAATACGGTATTAAATCCCTTCTCCCCCAGGCATGGATTAAAATGTAAAGTTTTCTTGCATGCTATGAGTATCAGCTCCTTAAATTGTCCCTCTCTCCCTTTTCTTCCCCAAAACTGTTGAAAGCCTGTTTTGTTCACATCAGGAACTGAAAATAAATGCCAGAACTCTGACATTTATCATAAGATGAAAATACTGTTTTCGATCCAGCCATATTTAATACTTCAGGGAAAAGAGAGAAGAGACATTTATCTTTACTTTTTCATGTATAAATTAGGAATGAAATACATTAAAAAACTTTTTTTCTAGAGTCTTACATGGACTTCGGAGTGGTCAAGAGATATAGTTAATGTTGTTTGGAAGAATCATTCTCTGTAGAAAAACTGAGGCAGGTAATAAAATGATTTTATGTGATGTTAGTGCAGGCATACCGTGTATGCATATTTGACTGAGCTCTAATGCACAAGTGGCCCTGCTAGCCCTCTGTAGGACCAAGATGAGAACATGCAAAAGCAAAACTTAATTTTGAGTTTAGCAAGCCAATTATTTTTCACTGATGATAAAAAATGTACTCAGAGGAAAATATCAATTGCTGCTGACACTTGGGATAGACTGGCTCTGAATTTCCTCAGTTCAGGAAGTTGGAAACAACCATAGTTTGTAACAATATCTTACAAACTCAAAACCAAACAGGTTTACAGAAAAGACAGTGTATGTCTCACTAAATCTTCTTTCTCTTTTATACCACTGCCTCCTTCTTCTTTTTCCTCAATTCGAGTCCTATTTCTTTTCATACCCTTTGTTGTTTCCACTTTTTCCTAATTTTTGTTCCCCCAGGTTGCAAGGGTGCCTTTGTTTCCATAAACAGGGCACATTGTGTTCTATCAGGGTCAATAACCTTTTGTTTAAAATAAGGAAAACAAGAAAATAAGAGAGAAATAAGTGAACTCCACATGACAGAGAAAGCACAGTGTTTGTCACTCATGCTGACAGCAGCTGCCTTGAGCCAAACAGTCTGCCTTAAATAGGAAGAAGGATAATACCCCTCTCTTTTAAAGATACAGATAATGAGCAAAGAACAACATGAAAATCTCACTTCCAAATTCCATCATTATAGTATATCAAAAAAAAAAAACTGTGGAAAATTAAGTCTGTAAAGGTCTCTTATCTCGGAGAAATAATCAACAGAATATAACAAAATATTCAGTGTGAAATCTATAAGTACTAAATACCCTCAAATGAGAAAACACAGGGTGTAGTGGAGTGAGAGAAATGAGAGATAGGTAGAGGTTATTCTAAAGAATGCAAAAGCAACATAAAGATAGTTGTGTACAGTTGAGAAATATTTATATATCACTTCCTTATCAGAGCTACCTTGGGGTAAAAAACAGAGTGTGATCTGTACTTCTTGATCTCCAATCCCAAGATTCACGAAAATCTTTCTAAATCATGGGAAGCATGTGCACGCACTGGCTGCAAAACCAGGAGGATTTGGCTGACAAAGTGTTATTGTGGATTGTGGGACTAGAATTTAGGAGACAAAGGTCCAGTTCTTAATGTGACAAGTACAAAAATCTAGTCTATAAAGTTGGAAGGACTAAAAAGAAAAAAATGTGTATAAGACTCAGCAACCATTCAAATCCAAGATTTATATCATACAGAATTTGCATCCTAGTCTTCTAGAAATGATTTCCACAGCAAACTAATCAGACAGCTTGGAAAGAACTGAAGTCGACATTGATCAGCTAAGAAAGATTTTTGAATTAAAAAATACAGGGCTAAATTGGAATTACCAAAACCCAAGCTAAGTTTGACTTTGAAAAGGAAATGAAAACACATAAAGGCAGAACAAGCAAAGATGTTATGTAGAACTTATACATTGTTGATGGGGTAGGAAATAAAGACAATTAAGAATCATCTAAATTTACGCCCAAAGCTAAATGAATGCTTTCCCTTAGTTCTCTGTGAAAAAGACTTTAGTGCACACTAAGCAGAATTGATCACAACACGCAACGCTCCAAGGCAGTAGCTGCTTTTCTGCTTAGTGAGATAATTGTCTCTTCACACAGATTTTCAGTTTGTCAAATCAGCATCAGCACCATATAACTGGACAAAAAGGAACATCATGCTTATGTTTAAGACAGAGGAAGACGTGTTCAAGTAAACTGCAGGCTCATTTCTCTGATCACACCAATAAATAGGCCTTTAAAACATAGGATTATAGAATCATTTATGCTGGAAAAGACCTTTAAGATCATCAGATGCAACCGTTAACCTAGAACTGCCAATTCCACTACTAAACCACATCTTTTAATCTATCTGCCTAGATAATTTTTTTTTTTATCTTCCATTGAATTTTTCTTTCCCAACTTGAATTCATAGCTTCATTGACATTAAGAGAAGCTCAAAGTAGACTTGGACTGGACTATAGCTATTGCGTGTCTTCCAGTGCAGTTTTCTAAATTCATTTGTTTTATTTGGTTCTCAGTCCCAAGTCTTCTACCTATCTCCATGCCAATTTTTTGTGCTGTTTGTTTTTTTTTTCCCCACAAGTTTCTCTAACAGTCCAAATTAGACTGCAAAGTCCTTAGAGTTAAAAGTATATTAAATCTTCTTTTAAATGTATCATGCTTACCTGAAGGCTGTTGCTGTGGGAGGATTTGGGGAGTTAGCCTTTTGTGTTACAGTATAACAAGAATTAAACTGAGTACTTATTTTCTGTGAATGAAATTCAGGACAGCAGTGAGCACCTGCAGAGCAACCTATGAGCAGCTCAAGACTTTCTACAGCCCTCAACAAAGCAGCTGAGGGGATGGATAAGCACTTACATAGCTGCCTTCCTTTGGCATAAATCTCATTTTTACTTGCACGAAATCCTACAAATTATGGTTTTACTTTGTCCTCTGCACAGACAGATTGATATAATTAATGAAAACTACATTTATTTCAGTGTCAGTACAAAAGACAAGTACCACAAAATTCCCTAAGATGCAGCAAGGAGAATCTATTTGGCCTTAGTTTAATAATAATAAATTAATAATCTTAGTTTTTAAGATTATTCTAATGCAGATTCTAGATAAGGCATATAGTAACTCCTTGTGTCACTGTAGCAGTCTCAGTCATGGTTTTACTAAATAATTTCCATTGTAAATGGTCCTAATTTCAAGAGTTAAATTTTTTCGGTCACTAAAATATAAGTACATTATACTCTTATCATATTTTATCTGTACTTCTTTGGCTTTCAACCTCATTTCAATAAATTATCACATTTAGAACTTACCTTCAAGATACCTCTTTGAGTTAAACCATCCCATGTGACAGATGATGCGTACTGGAAACCTCTCTGCAGGTTTAGCCCAATTAATCATGGAGCTGATGCAGACTGTGTTTCACACAGCACTCAGGCACTAGTGCTCTGTAATTTGCACTGACTAACAGCAGGTTGCTGTATGCAATTCAGGACTTTGTTTTTAACTTCAGTAATTCTAAATCATTCCCCCTTAGAAGGGAGACCTAATAGAATCATTGTGATGCGCTGCTGGTAACTTCCCTGATGTCTTATGGGAAACTTAGTTTGATGATCATGTCGTAACATCTTTTATGGTCTTGTGTCTTGTAGGTATTTCAGAGCACACTTTATTTGTTCAAAAACATTGTTTAAGTGTTATTACTAATATTTTCAAACTTCTGTCTATAAAATCTAGTAGCTTATTTAGTCCTTTGGAGATACTTGCTTATACTTTCTGAAAATGTGGAACGTCTGTTGCTTTGAGAATTCATTTTACCTTGTCATATTTCCCGCTTTTCAAAAATCTCTCCTACACACCTACATAAACCAGTATTTTGCAAAAGAGCCTCAACCTTCCTCACAACTTTAATTCCTGGATATAAGTTCTACCAAATAGTGCAACAGATACGCTGAAAACATGCTAGACATCAAAGTTTCAGAGAAAAGCTTGAAAACGTATTATATAAGAACCTGGAATAGCAAAAAAAGGCAGCACCAATGTACTCTTTGTAATAAAAAAAAAAAAAGNCTAAATTGGAATTACCAAAACCCAAGCTAAGTTTGACTTTGAAAAGGAAATGAAAACACATAAAGGCAGAACAAGCAAAGATGTTATGTAGAACTTATACATTGTTGATGGGGTAGGAAATAAAGACAATTAAGAATCATCTAAATTTACGCCCAAAGCTAAATGAATGCTTTCCCTTAGTTCTCTGTGAAAAAGACTTTAGTGCACACTAAGCAGAATTGATCACAACACGCAACGCTCCAAGGCAGTAGCTGCTTTTCTGCTTAGTGAGATAATTGTCTCTTCACACAGATTTTCAGTTTGTCAAATCAGCATCAGCACCATATAACTGGACAAAAAGGAACATCATGCTTATGTTTAAGACAGAGGAAGACGTGTTCAAGTAAACTGCAGGCTCATTTCTCTGATCACACCAATAAATAGGCCTTTAAAACATAGGATTATAGAATCATTTATGTTGGAAAAGACCTTTAAGATCATCAGATGCAACCGTTAACCTAGAACTGCCAATTCCACTACTAAACCACATCTTTTAATCTATCTGCCTAGATAATTTTTTTTTTATCTTCCATTGAATTTTTCTTTCCCAACTTGAATTCATAGCTTCATTGACATTAAGAGAAGCTCAAAGTAGACTTGGACTGGACTATAGCTATTGCGTGTCTTCCAGTGCAGTTTTCTAAATTCATTTGTTTTATTTGGTTCTCAGTCCCAAGTCTTCTACCTATCTCCATGCCAATTTTTTGTGCTGTTTGTTTTTTTTTTCCCCACAAGTTTCTCTAACAGTCCAAATTAGACTGCAAAGTCCTTAGAGTTAAAAGTATATTAAATCTTCTTTTAAATGTATCATGCTTACCTGAAGGCTGTTGCTGTGGGAGGATTTGGGGAGTTAGCCTTTTGTGTTACAGTATAACAAGAATTAAACTGAGTACTTATTTTCTGTGAATGAAATTCAGGACAGCAGTGAGCACCTGCAGAGCAACCTATGAGCAGCTCAAGACTTTCTACAGCCCTCAACAAAGCAGCTGAGGGGATGGATAAGCACTTACATAGCTGCCTTCCTTTGGCATAAATCTCATTCTTACTTGCACGAAATCCTACAAATTATGGTTTATTATCATAAAAGGCATTGAGATAGAAGTGACAAATTGCCAAGTCATATGGAAACTGCATTCCTCATATGTCTTAGCTCACCTCATTTTCACTAGTTTTTCTACTCAGGTTAAACTTCGTACATTTCACAACTCTGAAAAGCTTCAAACAGCTCCCATTGTTGTGTTTTAGAGCAGGATGTTGTAAAAGTCAGCATTCTGCTTGAACAAATGTGGAATTATCTACTTACACTTAGCCCCAAACTTGAGCTTTCCCAAAATCCAGGATAGACAGTACTTGTTCCAGGAACATTTCCTTTTTACCACTAATTTAAAAGCATTTAAACTGAGGGTATTTGTACAGTTTTCAATTTGTCCTAGTTAATCTCTTAAAGTTACCCATTTTTATACTCATTCTTTTTCATATTAGTATCTATGTAAATGCAAGATACTGCATTGAAGATATGCAGAGAAGTAGAAATAGCAATTTAACCATGGCTTTCAGTCACTTTTATGCATCTTACTTTGCTTTGTGGCACAGCTTAGTGTGAAAGAGTTATATTATAATGTTGCACTGCAAGAAACCCTCCGACTACTTATTCTGTCCTCCGTTTTTCAAGTCACAAATTTTATGAAGGCACTGGATATAGAATGACTGATTTTACAACCTAAAGGTAGAAGATCAAACTCTTTTATGGCAGGAAAACAACTAAAATGAGATGTTTTACAGACTTCTTGTTCTGTTCGTGTTGGAAGCTGAGGTGTTTGCTGTTTGTTCAAACTGTTNAATGTACTCTTTGTAATAAAAAAAAAAAAAAAAGTCTTATACATTTTTAATTTTAAATTGTGGTGTTTATATGCCTTCATCTAAGACTTTCGGCTATGTGATTAACAGTACTCCATATTAATCTTCCAGGGGATGTTATGATAAATGCTTTATCATCACAGATGACTCCTAGGTTAATCTGCCTGATTCAATATCACAAGAGAGCAGTTTTAGAGTACCTGCACTAGCATATCAGAAAGATTTCCCAAAACGAGTCAACTATAAATCCTGCAACATTATTTGCTATCCCTTCAGAAAGTACCAATGAGAAATTTTTGTGACAATCACTATTCACTGGGCTTTACTGGAATGTGTCATCTTTTAAATGGGGTGACAATTTCCATTTAAATAATGTTCAAATGGATCTATGCAGGCTTTAAAATCTTATCTTTTCAGGACTTTTTATACCATCAGAATCTGCACTGTCATCTTCTCATAGAGACTTAGAATATCCCAATTCTTGAACAGTCCAAGGTTTCAATGAGTTTTTATGGTTTAATGTAAAAATATATTAGGTAATTTTAGGCATTTAGGAGTCCTTCACGCTATGGAAAGTTAGGTTTATGGCAAGGAAAACAAATAACAGAGATAAAAATACAATAAAAAAAGAATTAAAACAAAAATTGTATCTGTATAAAGCATTTGAAAGTTGTGCATTCTGCATGCATAGAAAGAAACTGCAAATTGTAAAGTTTTTATTAACAGGTTGTTTTGAAAGATTTGCATTGCTTGTAGTTTATCCCACCCCCAAATTCTACTTGTAAGGTTTTACTATAAGCAGTACTATCTTGTATTCTCTAGCCATGAATCATAAAAGGCATTGAGATAGAANTTTTTCTTTCCCAACTTGAATTCATAGCTTCATTGACATTAAGAGAAGCTCAAAGTAGACTTGGACTGGACTATAGCTATTGCGTGTCTTCCAGTGCAGTTTTCTAAATTCATTTGTTTTATTTGGTTCTCAGTCCCAAGTCTTCTACCTATCTCCATGCCAATTTTTTGTGCTGTTTGTTTTTTTTTTCCCCACAAGTTTCTCTAACAGTCCAAATTAGACTGCAAAGTCCTTAGAGTTAAAAGTATATTAAATCTTCTTTTAAATGTATCATGCTTACCTGAAGGCTGTTGCTGTGGGAGGATTTGGGGAGTTAGCCTTTTGTGTTACAGTATAACAAGAATTAAACTGAGTACTTATTTTCTGTGAATGAAATTCAGGACAGCAGTGAGCACCTGCAGAGCAACCTATGAGCAGCTCAAGACTTTCTACAGCCCTCAACAAAGCAGCTGAGGGGATGGATAAGCACTTACATAGCTGCCTTCCTTTGGCATAAATCTCATTCTTACTTGCACGAAATCCTACAAATTATGGTTTATTATCATAAAAGGCATTGAGATAGAAGTGACAAATTGCCAAGTCATATGGAAACTGCATTCCTCATATGTCTTAGCTCACCTCATTTTCACTAGTTTTTCTACTCAGGTTAAACTTCGTACATTTCACAACTCTGAAAAGCTTCAAACAGCTCCCATTGTTGTGTTTTAGAGCAGGATGTTGTAAAAGTCAGCATTCTGCTTGAACAAATGTGGAATTATCTACTTACACTTAGCCCCAAACTTGAGCTTTCCCAAAATCCAGGATAGACAGTACTTGTTCCAGGAACATTTCCTTTTTACCACTAATTTAAAAGCATTTAAACTGAGGGTATTTGTACAGTTTTCAATTTGTCCTAGTTAATCTCTTAAAGTTACCCATTTTTATACTCATTCTTTTTCATATTAGTATCTATGTAAATGCAAGATACTGCATTGAAGATATGCAGAGAAGTAGAAATAGCAATTTAACCATGGCTTTCAGTCACTTTTATGCATCTTACTTTGCTTTGTGGCACAGCTTAGTGTGAAAGAGTTATATTATAATGTTGCACTGCAAGAAACCCTCCGACTACTTATTCTGTCCTCCGTTTTTCAAGTCACAAATTTTATGAAGGCACTGGATATAGAATGACTGATTTTACAACCTAAAGGTAGAAGATCAAACTCTTTTATGGCAGGAAAACAACTAAAATGAGATGTTTTACAGACTTCTTGTTCTGTTCGTGTTGGAAGCTGAGGTGTTTGCTGTTTGTTCAAACTGTTTTGCTTTTTAACTAGCACAGTGTATTCATTCAAACACAAGGATTCAGATATATCCCAACTCATAAAAAGTTCCTTACATTTATTTCAGAGCAAGCTATCAAATTTTCAGAAAAATGGCTTGTGTTCATCTTGAGAAACTTAGTATAGATAAGGTGATAAAATTTAAGTTATTATTGCTACATTGAACTTCATAAATGGCACATAAGTACATAAACTTACTCCAAGTCTTGTAGGTGATAAAAGTGAAATTCAGCTTGAAAAGAAAACAGAAGTAAATTTGCTCCTGTGTAATCTTGCTTCCTTTATGGAAAATGTTGTTACCATATTTGGAAACTCCACATAAAACTGGTGGATTTATGTGGGCTTTAGATGATATATAGACCTGCAATTTCTATGCAGAGGTGAATTTCCCTCTGTGGTAATGTAATGTCTCTCATGTCAGCTTGGAATATGCCTAGCACAGCAAGGACTTGATTCTGATTAATGACTGCAATATTATTTGTTTCATTATGTTCTTACTCCTAATCAAATTTTATAAATACATTTTACCGTTCTCTTCTGAATCAGAAAAGATGATCCACATCAAATGATCTTCTCATAACTGTTATGTCAAGTTGAATGGTAAAATCATACATATTGTTGTTTAACAGGTGCTTTCAGACTATTAATGTAAACAAGTAACATTTGGCTCAATTTCCAAAATGTGTTGATGGATCCACATACTTTATTGTCTAGTGAATGGAATAGATTATTTCAGTAAGGTTTATCTCTTAATTAAGATATAAAAACATAGTCTCATGTTTGTTTTCTAATACTCTTCTTTTTTTAATGATACATAAAGTGTGATCATTTCAATTATCCTGTATCAAAGAAAAAATTTCCATATGAAACTGCTAAGGAAGATGACTTAGAGTGGTTTCCATGTTTTCTCCTCAAACAACAGTGCAGTACTCCCTCTTCATAGTGAGGCATGATCTTGGAAGACAGCATCTGTCAGGTTTCTGAACTCAGTGTGAAGTCCATAGGGAACAGGCTGAGCTGGCACAGGGTGCACACACTATTTTTATAATTCCATGCAATGAAAGTTTGTGGTTCATCTCTCCTGATGTCAGTCTGTCTGCAAAGATGAAGAGTAAGAGGACGTTGATCTCAACCATGTCTAGGCTGCAGGATACTAAGGGGCAAAGAAAGCAAGGAAGTGATCACAGCAAGGGCCTGAAAACCTTCAGATAAAATAAAGAGAGGAGGAGACATGGTAAAAAGAACAAGAATCGGGCAGCCAAACCACAAAGGAGTCAGAAGATGACAGAGAAATAAGCAAAATTTACTGCAGCTCCAAATGTCTCTGAACTAATTAAATCCAAGTTCATACGCAAGGACATCCTTTCAAGGAGGAACTGTTTATAAATTTTTATTTTGGTATATGGTGAGTTGGCCCTGGTTGGACACAAGATGCCCATCAAAGCTGCTTTATCATCTCTCTCCTCAACCGGACAGAGGAAACGGAACACAGCAAAAGGCTTATGGGTCAAAAAAAGGGAAGAGAGAGATCATTCATCGTCTCTGCTGCTCCTTCCTCCTCACACTCTTCCCCTGCTCCAGTGTGGAGTCCCTCCCATGGGAGACTGTTCTCCAGAAACTTCTCTGACGTGAGTCTTTCTCATGAGCTACAGTTCTTCATGAACTGCTCCTTCAGGAATACAGCTCCTTCAGGAACAGATTGCTCCAGTGTGGGTCCCCCATGGGATCACAAGTCGTGTCAGCAAACCTGCTTCAACGTGAGTTTCTCTCTCCTTAGGTCCACAAGGTCCTGCCAGGACCTTACTTCAGCACAGGCCATCCACAGGGTAACAGTCCCCTTTGGGTGCATCCACCTGCCCTGGTGTGTGGTCCTGCATGGCCTGTAGGTGCATATCAACTCCACCATTAACCTCCATGGGCAGCAGGGGGACAACTTGCCTCACCATATTATTCACCATGGGCTGCAGGGGAATCTCTGCTTTGGTGCCTCAAACACCTCCTCCCCCTCCTTCTTCACTGACATCGGTGTCTGCAGAGTTGTTTCTCTCACTTATTCCCAGTCCCCTCCCCAGCTGCAATTTTATCCTACACATTTTTTTATTTTTGTATTGTTTCTTAAATGCATTATCACAGAGGCTCCCACCATTGCTGATGGGCTCAGCCTCGGCAAGCAGCAGGTCTTTCTCGGAGCCAGCTGTCATTGGCTCTGTTGGACATAAGGGAAACTTCCAGCAGCTTCTCACAGAAGCCATTCCTCTAGCCTCCTCGCTACCACAACCTTGTCATGTAAACCCAACACACTATGCAGACATAGTCATTCTATATTTTCTTTCCTTTAAAGTTCATACTCTAACAAAACCCATCTTTTCCAATTTAATAACCAAAATCACAATTCATCTAGAAGAGCTCACATAAAGGACAAGTTCTAGGTACATTCAGTTCAAGCATTTTACCAAGTCAATGTTCCACCACATTCAATTAGCTTTGAATGTTCCTACATACGATATCAGAAATTATCCAGCTTTGTAACTACACTACTTAAGTCAATGAGAAGAATAAAGTCAAAGACAACTCAGCAAAGACAAAACTATACTTCTCTGGAATCCAGACTAACTCTGATGCAGTTGGCTTGGATGTCTCTGTGTACTTCTTCACTATCTTATACAGTTATAGGTTTACTAAATGGACAAATTGTACAAGTTGTACACTCAAAAGGCCATACAGGAAATGAAAGCAGACTGTGAGTATAACACAAGAAATTATATCTTTACTGGTAGTATTAAAAAATGTATTATTAGTTTTCCTCTGCTAATTCCTCTACTTCTTCCTGTTGTCTTAAGGTCATTTAGAGGTTCCCCATCCACACCCAAGGGTCAAATACTTGACTTAAATTGAGAGTAAATGGATAGCAGTCATTAAACAAAATCATTGGACTCAACATAAAGGTGAACCTGATCAAGCTGTGTAAGAACTTTATCCCATTCCCTATAACTGCATCTTTGGTGTGAAGACATCTATCATCTCCTTTAGTCCGCAGCACAGCAACCTCATTCACCATCCTATTTCTAGCCCACGAGAATTGAAACTCAAGGGCAAGCAGAGACCTATTGGAAACATCTGAGTAAGTGCTTAATGGATGGTTGTTATCAAAGTATTCCCATTTTGCCATACTTGGACAATTTTATATTTCGTAGATGGATGGCAGCCACCTCTTTTCCATTTTTTTCCCCAGCTCCTATTATTAACATGTAATCTTATTGGTGCTTCCAAGTACTCTCTCCAGGGTTGTGATACCAGCAATAGTAGCTATAAGGAAAAAATAAATCTACTTATCAGAAAAGTATTCAGATAGAGATAAGAATTCAGTGCAGCTGAAGGAAAGAGGGAGATGATAACAATACTGGACTGTCTTGGATTTGAGACAGAGGCAGACACGTGCATCCGTAAAGATTTGGATTAAATGAATGCTATTGGGCTATTTCACCTTGTCTCAAAACAAGAGCATCCTTCCTTCATAGACACGAGATGGAAAAGTCCTGAGACTGTAGCAAGTAGGACCCATCTACCTTGGGTCTATGGGGGAATACAAAGGTGTCCGCCAAAGGCAGAGGTCCTAGGGAAGTCTGGCACTCTCCCAAGTGACTGCTAGGGTTTCTCTCCCAATTTCTGGCACTACTGATTTCCCGAGTGGCTTCCATTCTCCTTTTAGCTCATTGTTTTTACTTCCAAGGTTTAATTTTTCTGCAGTTTATAAGATATTTGACTTCTGTTTCTTTTTGCTTCTACCTTTTTATATCTTCCAAAATATGAAGTTATTCATCAACCTTCTGTTTATAGATAGTCAATCTGACAATTACTTTACGTGAAACAGGTCAATGGATTTTTCTTTTCCTGTAATATATTCTTTCTCCTAAAGCATATGTAAAACTGTTGAAAGTCATGTAAGCACCTAATTGCTGAAATTATATTGACATTCAATGA
This sequence comes from Thinocorus orbignyianus, assembly GCA_013400375.1. Taxonomy (NCBI): domain Eukaryota; kingdom Metazoa; phylum Chordata; class Aves; order Ciconiiformes; family Thinocoridae; genus Thinocorus; species Thinocorus orbignyianus. Next base: position 179,638 of record VXBW01003571.1, read on the forward strand.
AACGTAAAAACCCAAATTCCTGCATCGTTTTTGAAATAAATTTTTAGCCTCAAAACCATGTAGCTATTTTTGAAAATGTTACCTTGTCTCTTTCTAATAATTTTCTCTGTATATATGTTCTTTAGTTTCTTTAAGGAGATACGTTTAAGTCTGACTAAATTAGTAGACTCAAGATATTTAAGTTTCTCTTTTCTTTTTCGAATTACACATGACAAAACCAGGAAAACGAACCATTAAAAAAGAGTTGAAAAATATAAACATAAATGTGAATGTGAGGATAAGTTTCAAGCTATTACTTAGAAAATTCTGTGCAGTCTATATCAAGTATTTTTCTCTGGGTTAAAAAAAGTGAAAATCCATTATGGCTGGAGTATAATTGAAAAAATACTAAATGTAAATTTTTTGTGTGGAGTTTAGCAAGACTTGAAATGAACTACCTCATAAGCCTGGCAAAGCATCAAGCTCAGAACAAGTTCTTTCATGCTTAATGTCCCCCTGATAGCAGCACTGGCAAATTCTGCCTTGCATGCATTCGCAGTATTTTTGCAAATCAAGATGAAAGGTATGAACAGAAATCTCAACTACCACATTGTTTTTCAGAAATGTATCCTATGCTCAAAGTGCTCCGTGTATTTCATTAAATCTTAACAAATAGTGTTACTTGCTACTCCATATACTTCTGGAAAAAAATTTAATCGTCTAAACAATTCCACAAAGAAATCTAATCCTCAGCTCAGGAGAAGCAATTCTTGTCCTTCAAAAATTTTTCGTATTTTATTATTTTTATCTTAGAACATAGGGCTAATCGTTTTTCACAGAAGGTTAGTGCTCATCCAATTTCATGGAGTTATTGGTTCATATCACAGATGTAAAAAATGCAAGTGTTGGTTATTTCATCTTTTCTAAAAATACAGACTACTGCAGGACAGAGTAATGGCATTTGGCTTATCTCACAAGCACAAATATAACTTGGAGACCACTGGTGCATTTTAGGAAAGTAGTACCAATTTCTCATGTAAAATGCCAATCTCATTACAACATTCTCCCAGCTGCAGTCCTCCTAAATAGAGTATTAGTACCAACTTCTAATATTCTTTCCTTTCAATAAGAAAAATGTATATGGAACATTGCTGAAGTTTTTCCAGCTCTTGGTAGGTCACCTGAGGCCAGCTCTTAGTCTCTAAGCCCAGAAAAGACATGATTCAGCACAAGAAGGATTCTTAGATTTTGGTAGATAGGAATAGGTTGAGGTCAAGTTTATCATGTCCTACAGATCTTTTTTTCTTTTTTTTTTTTTTTTTTCATCAGATACTCAGGCAGGGACCGAGGGAGAGATTAACCTCTTCCTGATTTAGCTGTCTGAAACTAAGGCCCTGAGTCTGAACAAGTCAATTGCCTTAGCTTCTTCGAACCATTGAAGAGTGAGGTTTGGGAATCTCTTTTAGTTTGATGATGCAGTCAAATTTTAACATAAATCACATTTATTTTAAGGCTAGATGGAAAATGTCCAGCTGCAAAAGGATTATTTTTTAATGTTCAAATATTTCAGTGATCATGGTGTACAGGTATAGATCCATGTAGTTAAAGATATCTGGGAAAAAAGTGCAAAGAATTTGGGTTCTGCTGATATAAAATACTCTCAAGAAACCAAGAGAGTTCCACAATCCTCAGAGCAAAAAAAAATATTAATAAGTCTGTATAAAATATTATTATGACACGCATGATATGTACAAATTAGTTTATGGGTGACAGGAATCGAGTGCATTTTTCTCCAAGTACACTGGTCTCAACAAAAAAATCTTCTTTATATTAATTACAGAATAGTTCTTCCAAGTTACGCTATAATGAGTCCAGTGAATAACAGTAACCATTACACATTGTGAATACAACAATGAATATACATCCCTTGATGCTTGTCCTGCTTCATCAAGATCAAAGCATCATTATCGGGAGCTAAAAAAATTATCTTCCAAGATATTATTCTGATATTTATCATAAATTCCAAATTAATTGAAAAATTAGGCTTATTTACAAAAGTCTACGCTTTGTAAAAGTAACCTGGTTAATCCTGGGCTATAGATTCACACACACAGGGTAAATGAAGCCATTTGTATGGCACCAGTTACTGAGAATCTGCTAATATTTCATTCAGATGTTAAGAGCAAAGATGTCAATCCTGTCTGTTTCTGTTAGTAAAAGAGCAGAGATAAGGTTTTGGTTTGGTCTTGGTTTTTTTTCCCACTTAGCAACTGTACTCCTTTCAGTTTTCCTGTTACATTGCAGCCCTAAATGTTATTGCTAAAAAGTTTGCTTAACAATTATCAGAATTCTCAAATATTTTCTAAGTTACTATGTGATTTGATTTGTTACTGGGAGGGCAACAAAACTGAGATTTTCCTACAGCTCATTCAGCTAAAGATCACCATCTGTTCTGATAATATATACTGAGATCAAACAGAGGAGAAATGACTGTAGCATTCTAAACTCTATATGAAGAAGTCACAATTCAAAGGAGCAGGAAAATACAGTTATTTCTTTCAAACTGCATGGCTAGTCAAAATCTGTGGTCCTGTGAGCTACTTTGGTTAGGAGCAAAACAGAACAATGAAGTCAGGTTACCTGAATACAGTCCTGTTGTTATTTACATCAAGCATATGCAACACTACTTCACACTATATTTGAGGATATCAAACACTATAAAATGGTCAACACTAACCTCAAGATTTTTTCACGTGAGTTCTCTCTCATTTCTTTCAAAAGAGCTTGTTTGGTTCCTTTTTCTGTCTTTTTTGCCCTTTCTCTGTATTTGTTCCTGTGATTTGTCTTACTGCTATTCTCTTTCATATATTTAGCTACACTAAAATAATAGCCTATCTCAAAGAAGAAATGGGACTTTTTGATTAGCAAGTTGCTTTGTGAATGGAACCTCACTTGGTACTGTAAGACAAGTCAGGTGACCACACAAATGTAATTATGCTGGTCTAGTTGGGGGTGTCCCTGCGACTGCAGGGAGGTCAGTCTAGATGACCTTTGGAGGACCCTTCTGGCCTAGACGATTCTATGATTCTATGCTGCATATCAACATTACACTGATATGCATACTGTATGTATTCATTAAAACTTTGTATACTACATACAGTTTAACTCAGTGTGATTACTATTTGTAAATACTTTGAGCTGTCATAAAAGGGCAGACACATTATTTTCATCTGATGCTCATATGAAGTAGGTCAATCATAGTCTTTATAATCAGGATATAGAACAAAATGTAAGTATTCATTCTTAAAACATGTATAATCACTGCTAGTATTAAGATCTCATAATTTCCAACAAAACCAACACTTGGAATAATAATAAGTTGTTGGTAAAGGATGTAAAATTGGGTGCAAATAGAAACACCATCAGAATAGTAGCATGGCATTGGGATACAGATAAATGTAATGGGCTCAGTGTTGATCCATTCATACGAAAGAAAAGTAAAAAAATGCTGAAATCAGAAGGAGGTGTTTCAGTAAATATTACAGCAGCAGGTACACAAGCATCATTGCCATCTGCAAACAGATTCAGCAATGCGTACTCTTGACTCGATTTGATTTGATTTGATTTGATTTGGATTGATCTAGTGCTCATCTTCTTAGGCATGTATTTTTTTCCTTAGTACGCAGAAAGTAAGAGCAGTACAACCCGGAGAGATTTGACAGCCTAATATTAATAATAACTCAATTCTTAGATGGAGAATGTTTTATATTCAAAGAACTGTACAGATATTAACTAACTAATACAAACTAATGTTATTCCTTTACTATCTCATCATATCAATGAAGTATATTACATATTCTGCATCTACTCTTTCATGTTTTTAGCTCTTTGTGTTTGAGCATTTTGTGGTAAACTCTAGAGATCAATTTGTACAGCTAAGATGCGTGCATGCAAAATACATTTTATGAACTCCTCCTTAAACAGTGTGTAGACAAGAGGTCTTAAAACGAGGCATCGCATAAAGTCCCATTTCAGTGATATTGTGAGTTGAGTTTTTGATGGAACCAAAACAATTTCAGCTAGTTAGAAGCTGAAAATTAGAGCTGGTTAGAATTTTCCTGAGACTAATTTACTGCTTGAAAATGGCAGTGTCTCAAAAATCTTCAATTGCACAGTCCACCTCATCTGCTGGGATTTTCTGAGGGTGGAAATTCCTGAGACAGGGCTCAAACATGTCCAACTCTCAGTAGTCCAGTAGGTTTATGGGTCCAGTGTTGAACAGTCGGGGAAAAGTAATAACGACTGGTTCATTGACTTTGTGTTTTGAAGATGGAAATATGACAGAAATACTAAGTATAATAACTCCATGCTTTATTTTTAATGCAAGGTTTCCAGTAGTTTGCCTATTGGGTGTAGTGTGCTGAACACTTTCCAGCCTGCCTAAATAATCGCATTTTGCCTACTTACATTTTTGCATCCCTTGAGGGTCAAGAGGCCTTGAAGAACCATCTAGATAGCTTGGAGCATTGGGCAGTGATTAATGGGTTGAAATTTAACAAGTCCAAATGCCAGATTCTGTGCCTAGGACGGAGTAATGCCAGACACAAGTATAAATCGGGACAGAGAAGCCCTGCCGAAAGGGATGATTAACAGGAGGCTGATTAACAGGAGGCTCAACATGAGTCAGCGGTGTTCCTTGGTGGCCAAGGGGACAAACCACATCCTGGGGTGCATCAAACGTGTTATAACCAGCCAGTCAAAAAAGGTGAATGTCCCACTCTATTTAGCATTGGTGCAGCCTCACTTCAAGTACCATGTGCAGTTCTGGACCCCACAATTTAAGAAGCATGTTAACACACTTGAATGTGTCCAGAGGAGGGCAACAGAGCTGGTGAAAGGGCTGGAAGGCATGTCTTATGAGGAGTGACCAAAGGCTTTGGGCTTGTTGAGTGTGGAGAACAAAAAGGCTGAGGGAAGACTTTGCTGCTCTCTACAGCTTCCATAGCTTTCTCAGGAGGGAGGTGTCGATCTCTTCTGCCTGGTATCCAGTGACAGGATGTGTGGGAATGGTTCAGAGCTCTGCCAGAGGAAGTTTAGGCTGCATGTTAGGAAGCATTTCTTTATCAAGAGTGTGGTCAAACACTGGAACAGGCTTCCTGGAGAGGTGATTGATGACCCAAGCTTGTTAGTGTTTAAGAAGCATTTGGACAATGCCCTTAGTAACATGCTTTAACTTCGTTATGTCTGAATTTGTCAGACAGTTAGGCTAGCTGATTGTTGTACATCACTTCCAACAGAAATGTTCCTCTTCTCCAGAGGCTACCAGACCATTTCCCAGTGCAACTGGAGGAATTAGCCCTGCTTTTTCCATTTGGACCTGCTTTAGGCTAGAAATCAAGACCATGTGGAAGATAAGTGAGAATCTCCCAATGAAATTTGTATGTTTTGGTGACTCAGGTGTTACTGTCTTGAGTCTTTCTGTCCTCATCTTAGTCCAATAAAGATCCAGGTTCATTGGGACATTGAACACATTCTGAAAGTTTCCTCTTTATGCATCTTTTTCCCTAAAGAGTGAGCTGAACAGGATCCTATGGGAGACCATTCTCTTTATGCTGTGTTTCAGAGAAAGGACATATTATGTAAGTGACCCATAGACAAATATTTAAACATATTCCTCTGATTGGATTACTTTTAGGGTGGTTCTTAACTAAACTGTTAGAAACTACCTATGAAAAACACACAAGTGAAAAGCTAATAGCTGCACAAGTTACTTCTGGAAACAAGAAGCCTAAAAGTCATGCAGACCCTGACTTTATTCCTGTGGTTGTTTTAGTGAGTCTGTCCCTTTGAGGGTTTTGCTTTACTTTCTTTTTAAACTGTTGAAATAACACCTGTACTCGGGGGCTTGGAGCTTAATTAGGCAGATATTATAAAGAGCTTTTTAAAGGTTAATATAACTGCCAAGTTTTATTACCTATCATTTCAGTTTCATTACCAGTTCTGGTTTGCTAGTAAGCCTCTTGCACAAGCCTCACAACATATTGCTATTAGTGTCACATCTCCACTGTTGCCTTAAGAGACCCACATGTTTATGCAGTATTTTACACCACAAACTATGGCAATAAGTCATTATATCTTGTATTTGTATTGTTGAGTGAAACATTACCCAGCTGGCTTCTCTGCAGAATGTTCTATAAATATTAAGAACCAATTTTATAATCATGGTGGTTATTGTTATGTTTGTTATTATTACTATGATTATTATTATGTAATGACATGCATAACATCTGTAAACCACTACATATGTTTTGAATTTTTGTTATACTATAATATCTTGAACCTACATTATAGACAACCTGGGTATTCTACTTTTATTGGGTTTAAATCTAAGTTTCAAGTATACCTCCACTACATCACAACAAATCAGCATGTGCTGTGAAAAAAAAACACAACCCCATACACCACACTGATGCATCCAGACGTCTGCATTAATTCTCTGGCTATCATTGACCTTTGAATGCTTCCGTCATGCCGGTTGATGCCACCAGGAAACAGGAATAATGGGCTGCTCCACTGGGGGAAGGGAGCTGGGAGTTGAGGGCGACAGCAGGCTGACCTGGTAGTGCCCTCATGGATGTGGGCAGAGTCCTGCTGTACTCAAACCAGGAGAGCAGAGCAGGTACCATGGGGATGAGCAGAGTCAGCTGAGAGCTCAGGCACCCCCGGACAAATCTGTGGTGGCCAGTTATGTTTGAGGAGAAGCCAGAGTGGTCAGGTCCCAGCCAAGCTGGCTGGGACCAGGCACAGGCACACCTACATGGTGGCTCAGGTGAGGGGTAAGCTGGGACAAGGTCTTGAGACAGTGGGCTGCTGGTGCCTGGATGATTCCCAGAGGAGGATCCTCACAGCCCTCTTGCAGGGCTCTTTTCACAGCTTTCTGCACCTTGGCTATGCTGCCCCAGTAGCCCCAGGTGAACCTTCAGGAAGTGGGAGGACAACCAGCAGAGCTTCTTGGTGCGCTGAGGGCTCCGACAGATACATGGCGATCTGTTGTGGGACTACTATGGGATTTATCCTACATGTGCTCTACCTTGCTAGATAGTTACGACTGAAAAAGAGAACGAATTCCCAAGTAATGCCCAGAAAAAAATAATTGTTCCTTGAATTGTTTGGGGGAAGGGTAATAAAATAAAGTAAATAAATAAATAACACTGGGGTAGTGGTGGGTCACTGCAGCAACTTGAGGCTATAATGGAGCCCATGAACAGAAGTGCAATGCTCATGATATAGTTTTACTTGCTCTTTGTCTTGTTTCTTAACCTTTACCAAACAAGACTCTAAAAGAGACTGTCCCCAAGTGTTGTGCATCCATTGAGTTTCTGGCTTCTTCTTCCACTTCATGACTATCCCAGTACTCATCATTATCCTCTCCAGCATCACAGCTCTGATCCCATTTTACTTGGCAAAGTCAGCTGCTTTTAACTGTGCTCCTGTCTCCTTTATAATCATCCCTCAAATCCATAATAACTATCTAAACCCCTCCATAGTGAATCTGATTTCTATCTCACTCTTCCCTTGTTCTTCTCTTCCTGCCAGACTAAGTAATCAGAAGAATCAGAGGAGAAATTCTGGTTTTTACAGCACTTGGCATCTCCCTACGTGTATTTAGGAGACTCAGTTCTGAGCTACATAATAATGTTCATCCTGGTTTGATCCCAGTTATCAGCAGCCTTTGGAAACTGTATTTCATGAGATAAAGTGGAAAAGAGAAATTTATGCAGAGAAAGGGAACAGCTGGTGCACTCCTACATATGTGCAAAAGCCCAGATGCACAAACTTTTGGATTTATAAAATTATAATTATAGAAGCTTGGCAGCTTTAGATGCTTGCAAGGTTTAGTGTGAATGAACACTGGGGGAACTGTATTGTCCTCAAAAGCCCGTGCTCATTGTTCATGCCACCTTTAAAAATAGTAAAAATGGGTGAACATAGGTGTAAATATTTTCATTGAAAATAAGATCATGGTGGCTCTGAACTCTTGACTTTGTTAATAAATTCTCAGTCTACCTTTTGATTAAAATAGGAAATTATGGGATGCAAGAGGGACCAGGAAACCACAGCTGCTATTTCTGAATTTACATTTAGTCACTTCTGATAAATATTGCGTCATCTTGGAATTATGTACAATTTTTATTGTGGTCTCTTGTACGCTTTCTAAGTTCTTGGGGACTTGGATCTTCATAACCTGACTTTTAATGTCGTCACATGAGATGCTGAGAAGTATATATTAGTAATATTTTAGGTGTTGTAAGGATGGATAGGGATCTGTAGTGTGATACTGTGTCCTGAACCTGTGCCGGTACATTTGAATTATCTTATAATGGCGGGAAATAGATGAAGGATGAAATTCTGATTATTATCCCTCATCTGGATTGGACTTAGTGACTTTACAAATGTACAGTTAACTTAAATTACATACTACTCTCAATTTAAACTGTTTCTTGTGCACTGTGTATGCAAAGATTTAAATTTTCTACTTTAACAAACTTACAGAACACCTTCATGGCATGAATATCTCTCAGATCATCAAGACTCTTTTTCCACAGTTCTTTGATAATTCTTTGCTTGAATGATGTAGCATTTTTTTTTAGTTCAACTATTTTTATTTTTTTTTTAATTCTCGTATTTCAGCCTGGTATTATTTATTTTTTACTATTTATTGTACAGGAAGCAGCCTTGATGAGAATTCCAGAAACTTCAAGTTCTTACATAGATTTATTGATTTTCAAGTTTTAACTCTCTAGAAAATATAAATCTTTGATAGCATATACAGTATTAATACATTAGATGCCAAAAAGTGTAATTTAAAAGGTAACAATAGAAAGAGAGGTAATTTTCCAGATACACTAGGAAAATACCAGATAACTTTTGGATAATATGCTGGAAGTTTCTTTTACTATTTAAAGCTAAATGTGCAACTGTTAAGGAAGCGAAAAAGCCTTCTGCAATGAACTTAATTTTCAGAAGACTTTAAAATATTTTAAAACAGAACTAAAATACAAAATATGACATTACTTAGAACCATTCACCACAACTACCTTAACAGTTTTATTTATATTTGAATGTTAGATAATCTTCTGAGGAATCTAAAAATTTCTGTATGGTAATGTCATACATAAAATCCTTTTTAAATTAAGAATATTTTGAATTTAGACGTTCAACATATTTCCAAGATTTACTGCCTGTTTAAATACCCTTCTAACATGCTAAAGCCCCTACAATTTCTTGCAGCCTTGCTATTCCTTATGCGTCTGTTGATATCATCAGTCTGTAACACTTAGAAGAAGGAAGCTCCATTTCCAAGTCCAGGGAAGAGTGATTACGAATTCAATATGCCAGCAGAGAAATTCAAACAGAGGTCAAGTGTCCTGTATCCCATTAGTGTGTGGGACTGCCATAAGTCATCCATGGGTCTTTTTAAGTCATCTTGGTTCAACATTAGGAGAACTCTCAGACACATCTGGTTTTGGGTTTAAATTTTTAAAAAGACCATTTCCAAAAAATGATGTTTTTATAAACCACACACAGTAACATCCAGCTTTGAGGGAAACCAGGCTAGCAAAATTCTGTCCATACTGAAACAAGCTGCAAATCTCCAGTTATCTTCAGAGGAATAAAAGTTTTACCATATTAATCCAGTATCAAAACGTGGATTGGAACTGGAGGAAAAAACACTCCAAACTGGCTACCACTGAGAAAGTCTTATTTCAAACCCATTGAAACTGGTGGCAAAATGAATTAATCTTAGTGGAGCCAAAGCTTCATCTTTGTTCTTTGTCTTGGTTTTAAAGAAGAAAGTTATACTGAGGCATGGGAGGGACTGGGAACTGAAAATCGTCTAGTCACCCTGTCACGTTCCCAGGGAGTTTAATGTTATCACCTTCATTTCTGACATGGACTAGCCTGTTCCTTTGTGTAGCCTATCCTCTGACATATTGGTGTAACCAACCAAAGAATCAGCCTTAATGTTTAGATACAGAATGCAAAACTGCAAAAAGAATTAGAAATTTAGGCTAATCAATGTTTGTTGGTCTGGGTGTTTTTTTGTTTTTTTCTTCTGAATAAGTTGTGTACTCTATAAACTTGTTGAAAAGTTGGACTACATTATTTAGAAATGTGTTGTCTTTGGATTTGCTAGGGTGGAACACAACAACATTCTGTTTCTGTTTAAAGCAACATTATCATTCTTGGCATAACCTAAAACCATCACATTAGGTATAGATATCTCTCAGTGGATCACTACTGAAGACGACATTTTCTAGAGAGATGTTAATGCTGAAGAAGACAGCTCGAAATTTATTTCAAAGGCAATATTCCCTTCTATGTTTTTTAGTTACTCCTGTCATAGGAATTTTGAAGATGAAAATAAAATTAAGACTAAGTAAAATTGATTGCAGGTCATGTTCTTACTGTGTCCTGCATTTAATTTTACTGCCAATAACACTGATATTCTAATACATTAATTATTCATTGGGCCCTAGACTTGATCTGATTGGAAGAAAGCTACAAAGCAGTAAGACAACAATAAAGGCAAGAAAGAGGTGACATCTCCTGACATTTAAATTTGTGATTGACCTTCTAAGTGTGCTTTGGCAGGTAGATAAAGATGAAAAATTGCATTATTCCAACACAGATGCATACACAAGAAGGAAAAACTCCAGAAACTAAACATGGAAAGGGTAAAGCACTTCAGAAGATCTCCAGAGGGCATTCAAATCAGTAAGAGTGCCCTGACTGAATTTAACAGGGTTTGGTTCAGGTTTTGATTGAAACCCCCACCCTAAATAAACATTATATGCTTAGCTGGAAAAAAGGTATTGATAGGTCTTGCTTGATATCTATGTTCCACATGACTATTCTTCCAGTGTTTGATAAATACTGGAGCTTTTTAGTCTCAAAGAGTCTAGGAAAACTGCAGAGAGATAAAGCCCCATCAGTGAACAGTATCTATCAGGTAGTGTGTAGTATGACAATGACTGATTCCCGGGTGAATCACCTTGAAATGTACCTTTCAAACCTATTTGCCTGATAGAAATCTTAGTCACCTGGCACATATTTACTTATTATCATTTGTATCCTCTTTGCTTACAGCTCAACCTAACACCTGCAGCATTATTTTAACATTTTTACTTGTAACTGTATGTAGGGCTTATGAAATATTAATATCATAAGCCAACATTTAAATTAAAGAAAGTATTGTGTTTGGTTACAGACATGATTTGACATTATAGCCCTAGGGAAAAAAAAAAAAAAGATGTAACTTTCATAAGACCATTAGGTTATAACAACACTCTGAGTCTTATATAGACCAAAATGCAGAAACTGTACTTCAGCAAATTCTGAAATAGATAAAATAACATTTTTGCTTTAAAATTCTGCTCAAACCCTCCCTCTGGTATTTTAGAATTGAGCTGTTTTATCTATGAAGTGAAATAGGACTGTTGTAAAACATGTCATACATTCAAAGCAAGTTATCGGTAATAATTCCCATGCTAACAGAATGTTTTCTGTCTTTCCATCAACATCGGCAATAAACCATGGAAAGAACTACACAAGGAACCCAGCAAGAATATAATATACTCCCTCTTTAACAAAGGCAACTTGAATGAATAAACAGGACTTTCCAGACAATTCATATTTAATGTGAACCCATAATATTTTGTATATTTCTCACATATAATAGATACCCTTAAATCAACTTTTTTTCAATTAAATTGCTTTTCATATAGAGACACTGAGATTTGAGAGTCACAGCCAAATCATTCCACAGGCAGATGAATTCAAGTCATGCTCGACTTGAATATATTGTTCCCAGGCAAAGTTTTCTATTTAAGTCTGTTTTACCATAAGAAAGGAATTGCTAGTATGTAATAGAAAGCACCATCTCAAATGTTGTACACAAGTAGGATTTAATCACCTAACTGCCACATGAATAATGTGTCCAAGTTTCAGCTATTGAAAAGCCTCTTTCAGTTGCAGCCAAGTCCATGAGGAGACACCTATGTTTTTGACATTACCCTCCTCCAGACAGCTACACTTCAGGTCTGGGCCCCTCAAGAAAGACAATATTACTGCCTTCACTGCGCTAAGCAAGCCAGCGTTTCTTTGTGTTTCAGTGTCTGTGCTCCACACACCTTGCCTGCAAGTTGGATTTGTTAAACCAAGAGTTACCAACTTGCAGAGTCTGCAGACCACTCAGTCATGACACATGGGAAGATATTCTGGTGAAGGGCTATAAGGCTTTCCCCTCAAAAGAAACACTTAGGCATAGTTCTACCTGTGTAAGCAAGACAAATAAACGTGTCTGAGTGTGAAAATGAAGATGATGTGGCTCCCCAAAGTTTACTGTTACTTTATTTACTTTTAATGAAAGCCATTGTGGAAACAGTGTCTGAGATAGTCTACAGATATCCTGAGGGGAAGGGTCACAAAAGGATATGAATTTGTATTTAAATATCTATTTATTTTTTTTCTTTAAGAGCTATTAAAAAGTATTTTTAAATATTAAAAAAGTTATTAACATTTCCTTACTGCTACAGAGCACAGTGTTAACAGGAGTAACTTTTTCTTCCCCGAGGATGCAGTGCCCTGCTAGGAGCTGGTGCCAGGTCTGCCGTGGTCCCGTGGGGTCAAATTTTGTACCCACACTAGTCAACAAAGAGTCCTACATAGCAGTGCACTGAGTAGTGCTGCACTCTTAGAACAAGCTTCAAAAGTTGGAAATCTGCATCATTCTGATTAAGCCCTTGGATCAGAAAGAGGAGAGACGTAGCTCCCTTCCCTTGGTCACAAGGTGGGTTCTGAGTCCCACCTGCCAGAGATGGATTTCTGCTAAATCCCTTCTATAACAGGATACCCTTGTTGGCTTTTGTGAGAGCTATACTGTTACAAGTGCAAATAAAACATAAATAACAAACCTTCTTTAGGTCAGTGATTAAGGAAGACATCCATAGTCTGCAAGTAACCAGTAATGGTGCTCATCTCTGATGGTAGATTCAGTAGAAAAATACTGCTGTGTTAATGAAGTAATTTTCTGGATGTAGGGCTTATCTTTCTATAATGGGAATAAATGAAATTAAAAGATTGAGAAAATACCTTTTTGGAAAAGAATATTCACTCCCATGATGTTTCTTGACACCTTGCTTTTAATATAAATACAGGTCGTAATTCAAAAAGTTTGCTGTGGTCTTTCCTGCAAGCTGAACTAGCAGCTCTACTGGAATCAATGATGTTGCTGTTTTAATTTCACTGAGGCCACAAATTCAGCCCTGCATCACCCAAAATTCTGACTGTGTGCTGTATTCTTCTATTGCTCCAAAAGAAACTTCAGTATTAATATTGTCATCCACAGTACTCCAATTGAATTTTTTTCAGTCTTTGTGGTGTTTTGCCTTAAGACATGTTTTTTTCTGCTAGTAAATTACAGTGAAATTTAGAGATTGTCTCAGGACAGATTTTTATGTAAGGATGGAATTAAAATTTTCAAGTTTTTCAGTAGAGCATTGCAGCTTTAAAAATTCATATTTAGTTCTAAATGCCTATTTCTGACATCCAGCAAAAATTTGTATTTGCAGGATGAAGTTTTCATCATACTCAATAGAAGTATGTGCTTTTATGAAATGTTAATCAAAAAGCATGTCAGATCTGTCCGGAAGGCAATCAGTGGATCAAAGAACTAAGAAGAAAACTAGATATATTTTTTTTTTTTATCAACTGTACTTCCCTCTTGTTCTTGCTATAAATAACCTTGCTCCTGTTTTGTATTTAAAACAAACTTCCACTGTTTTGACTTGTCAGTTTAATTGACTTCAATATATAAAAACATACAGTGATTTAATAAGATAGGGATCCGTCCCAGAATATCTAATTCTTCAATAACTTTCACTGGATGTAGCCTGAATATATATCACTCTGTCCTAAACTGTTATAAGTCTGGCTTTCTGCTTCAAGATACTAGGGAGAAAAATCCCACACCAACCTTATTTTAAATTATTTGACAAATGCACATCAGGATGAAGCCTGACACAATTAGGGATGCACAGGTTGTAAAGTTAGTTGTACTGGATCACCTGAAGGTAAAAGAAAAATACTTAATCTCTAGGACAATCAATCCTTCAATTACCCACCAGAACCTGGAGTTCAATGTCAGCTGTCCAATAATGTATCTGTTATTTGTCAGGAAATCCTGCCAGAAGCATTTCTTTTTCTTTGCAGATATAAATATGAAACACAGACATCAGACACGTAGAGGTGTCATTTCTTTTCAGCTCTGCAAAACGAATTTCTGTGTCTGGAAGGTCCCTTCTGCAAATGGTTTTTGCTCTGGGAAGGGGATTTCAAAAGGTTTTTAACAACTTGGAGGTTGGATTAATGAGGGAGAGACACTCCTCTAGAGTTACGTTATACTCTCATGCATTGTGGCCACATGCCAGAGGGGTTGATAATCATTATTCCAAGCCCCCATCTGATTTCTAGGGATAACATGCAAAATAATTGCTTTGAACAGATCTTTTCATCCTGCAGTTAATTTTCCCATGAGACTTGTGAAATGGGACACTTGACGGTCTTGTCTCCTGATTCTGGGGAAAAGTGATTGTTCAATATATTGTTTAACATATTTCCCTGATGCTGCAGTGATTTCTCAAAATCTTCATGATAATTCCTATATTTTATATTTTTATGCTTGTTTAGATCCAAATTAATCCTTTTCCCCTATTTCATGAGTTTGCTGCATAAAGAGATTGTTGAAGCTCTTGGTTTGGGCTCAAGGTTTTGGGTGAGCTGGATTTTGGAGATGAACTTATCAGTCTGTATATCATCACCAGAGGAACTGAACTTCCAGCAAAAGGACCATGCAGTAGATATGGGCATGACAGTCCCCACTCATAGGTAAATGTGGGTGTAGATACCTTAGGATACCTTACTCATTCTCAAGGTCTGTCACAGATTTTGTGAGTCATGTCTATCCTTCCAAGACTATATAGCATGGGTTTAAACATCACCTTTACTGTTCAAGAGTTGGCATATACCTTGCTAGCGTTTCAGCCCAGAACAGCTAGTAAGGTCCCCACACCATGAAAGGGGCATGGTCTGGGGGAGAGAATGGCCTCCAGACTGACCTGACTATGTCATCCTCTTTTTAAATGGGTGTTTAGCTGTATGAGCAAGTGTTTGTTTAGCTATAGGAGATGTAACAGTTTCCTCAAAGAATGAGTTTGTTATCTAGCATAGGGGCTTTTGTCACCTGCAAACAGGCAAGGATCCTGCATCCCTTGTCTAACCTAAGAACACTGCCCCAGCCACGGGACAAATGCTTTTCACACCCCTTCGAAAAGTTAAAGCCAGCAAAATGCTGGGAAAGCTTCTTACTTCCTGTGAAAAATCATAGTAATAACACTCTTCCAATAACATATTTTTCTATTTTATCAGATTAGAACTGAATCTGTGTTAGAGCAGCAATGTCTCTATGAATTTTGCTGAATGGTCCCTCATCTTACTTGTATCCTAATATGACACATTAATGGATATTAGTAACACATTGGTAACTACACAGGTGCTAATTGCACTTGTAACTCACTCTCTTACCAAATTGCTGACAGTTTTATGGGGCACAGATATATTTTCCCTTCGAACTTTTGAAGCTTGTGTTTCCACACCTGTGTCTGAAAAGACCTGATAAGATTTTTGGGTGTGTTGCATTTACAAGACAAAGTTTTGGTAGTGAGGAAAAGGGGAGGCTGCAGGAGTGCCCTCTGTGACGAGGCATCAGAAGCTGCCCTTGTGTCTAACACTGGCTGGTGATGGTGATGCCTCTATGATAACATATTTAAGAAGGGGAAAAAACAGCCTCAAGAACTGTAGCTGGAGAGAGGAAGGCTGAGGGGAGACCTTATTAATGCTTATAAGTATCTGAAGGGTGGGTTGAAGGAGGATGGAGCTGGACTCTTCAGTGGTTCCTAAGGACAGGATGAGGGACAATGGGCACATGCTGGAGCATAGGAAGTTCCATTCAAAGATGAGAAAAAACTTCTTTCTGGTGAGGGTGACAGAGCACTGGAACAGGCTGCCTGGGAGGTTGTGGAGTTCACTTCTTTGGGGATCTTCAAGACCCGCCTGGATGCAGCCCTGAGTAATGTGCTCTAGGCAATCCTGCTTTGGCAGGGGACTGGATGATCTCGAGAGATCCCTTCCAACTCTGACAATTCCATGATTCCGTGAAAGGGTGACCTGCAAAACAATTGCCAAAGATTAAAAAAAACAAAGCTATCCAAAAAAACCAAACCCAGACAAATCATAAATTAGTAATCCAAATAGGCTAACAAACAGGAAAGGCAAATAAAAAGGATGAAAATAATAAATGAAGAGGTGGCAATACCCTAAAAAGCAGTGCTCAGATTTTTTTAAGAAACCTTAAGTAGCCCTTGAATTTCAAAAAGGTTGAGAAACAGTTTTTAAGAGATGGACTATTGAGATTATAAAGACCCTTTATCAGTGATTAATGGCTGTCTTTCAAAGTGTAACTAGCTGATTCAGAAACTGTTTCACAGAGATCTCAAGTTCTGTTTCATTTCAGCCTTCTTTGGGTCCTTTCAAGCAATTTCTACTTTTTCTGACAGTCATTAGCAAATGGTAGGTCTCTACATCCTGTCACTCAGATGCACAAGGAATAGTGAAAAGAGGATGATTGTTTGAAGAAAACATTAATACGGAATAAGTTTTCTGAAAGACTGACTTGAGTATCTATTTCTAGACCTTGATCAGAGTTGATAGAAGTGGCTTTTTTGAGCTTGGGGAGCAAAGTGGTGGTACAGACCAAGAAAAAAGAAAAAAGCTTTGGCAGCTTGTGGTGAATATCACCTGAATGTAGCTCAAATCCAGAGTCAGTCAGCTGCATAGATTCAGCAAGGGTCTTTCAAAAAAGGATTGCCTCTAAAGGGCCATGGTTAGCAGCTTATTTAGTGCCACACTAGAAACTGGAAAAGATTAAACTGTTTTGCTTTGCTATCCCTAATTTGTTGTATGATTTATATTGTAGATTCTGACAGCTATTGACATTTTTAGGAAGAAAGGAGAATTATAGTGTTTGCTAGCAAAAATTTAGCCACTGGAAACACTTTTGAAATTATGATATTTGGGATACTATAATGTTTATCAGCCCTTGGAATAGGTATCACAGATACTGCAGTAAAATAATTGTTGCTAAATGCTGTTGTTTGGGTTTTTTGATAGAAACCACAATGACCACTAACTATAGACAGTGAAGTAGAGTTATTTAGCAATTTTGTTTCTTGATGTGGCAAACTTAGAAAGGTTTTCCATTTTAATTATTCACTTCCTGAGATACAGCCTGATTTTGAGATGCGTGTGTAGGCAGGACCTTCTCGGCCCTGCAGCTTGCAGTGTGATCTGCCTTTAAAAGCATCTTCCTTGGCTCCTCACTGATTTTTATGCATCAGGCTGAACTTGAACAGTCATTTTAATCACGAATGTCTGGCCCTGAACACTTCTGGGACTTTGGCAGCACCTTATCGAAGCTAAATCAATGTAGCATGTCTGCCATTAGTTTTACTAATGGTTTAGTAAAGCCTTTACCCTTAAAAACAGTGCTCTCCAGACATCTTGCTTATCCTTCAATTAAGTTATTCTGACATAAAACTGCAGAAAATGAAAGATGAAGGCCTATGGTATTTGTCACAGGTACTGGATAATAATGTAACAATGCTACTCTTTCTTCATTATCTGTAACCTCAATCATTCAAAATAACATTTGTTTTAAATCTGTATTTTTCTTGAAAGAAGGTGATCTGGGGACAGTGTTACATATTTTAGGGGCAACACTCAACTGGAGGGGTAAAAATTTGCCTGCAACCCAATCTTAAGAATATTGAAGAAGCCCAAAAGAATAGTTTATAAATTAATTTGCTTCATTCTTATACCAAAAGATCATGTATGTCAATATTTTGTACTATTCAAAAACTAATTTCATGTTATAAAGGAAGATTTCCATGATGGACATTCATTTTTATTTTTCTGAAAATTATTTTCATCTATTTTACGTAGCGCTGCACCTATTTGGAAGGGCTGCCACGAACAAAATCTGACTCTGGGGCAAACAGAGTAGAGGCACGGGGAGAAGCAATATGTCTGAATGACCTTGTTTAAGAGCAGTTATAAGAGCAAGATCTGTGCATTGAACACCAGGCTACAGTCTAACACCTTTCCTAGTATACATTCTTTATAGGTTTGGCTCAAATAAGATAGACTATATTATAATCAGCTGTGCAAACAAGTAAGTGGAATATGTACTGAACCAATACACCTTGATTTAAACCACTATTGCTTTCATAGTATTGTATTGACTTCATATGTTGGGTCCTATGGACACAGTGTGGATTTGTGGCCATTTAGTGGAACGCTTTTAATACAGTATAGAGTAAAAACTCAAATCTTGGTAGACACTAATGGGTTTTATGCATAGCCCTCTCATAGGCAACTTTAAGAAACTGTTCCTTTAATGGCCATGTGATTCAGTTTGATAGAAGCAATGAGCCAAGTAGCCATAACCCCCAGTGGCATTTAGATTTCTGAATCTCACCTGAGAATCAGGAGAGTCATGTTGCATGAGAAACTTTGATGTTGTGTGTGCTGTTTTATCCTTCTTCCAGGAAATATTAAAATATATTATTGAAAAAAGATTTACTCTAGCTGTTTATTTCCCACAGCAGTGATAATACGACCTCCTTTTCACCTACCTCATCTTGGATGAATTTCATTCTAGCCATCAAGGGACACATTTATGGATGCTTATTCTTGAAGGCTTTTTTTAGTTGAAGCATTTCTGCAAGATTTCTTTCTGCCTTTGGCCATTGTCATTGCCCATGTACAGTACATGGCAGGCCAGGTATTCCTTTCTGGCACCCCCAGAAAACTCTTGGGATATTTGTTCTACTTTTTTACTGCATTTGAGAGCTCATTTCTCATCATCATGGTATAATGCCACGATAAAATCATGCTTAGCAAGGCCTGTCAAATAAAAATAGCCAGTACTGAATTTATTCAAATATGGTATTAAGCAAGGGTGTTTTGCTTCTGAATCAGAAGAATGACCTATTAATAGTTGTGCACAGAATATATTTTTCTAATGGCAAATTATTAATAATAATAACATAAAGTTTAGAAAGAGGATTTTCTTCTCAAGATTTTAACACAGTAAAATTTTGCACCAGTTTGAGAGTAAGACAGCCAAAAATTCTCTTTCTTCAGCTGCCCATTTGTCATGGCATGGCAAGACCAACAATAATAAAAAGTCACTCTCCGTTTCACTGCAGTTTCCTGCAATTCCTTCCCCACACCACTGCCTCAGAATGGAGTGGGGGAAAAAAAAGAGGGACTCTGTCAGTGGCTCTCCAGACAGGAGAATTTCAAAGGGCTCAGCTCTGCTGCAGCTCTACATGAAGCACTGCCCATTGAGGTTGAAGAGTTTCTCATATGATAACAATTGAGTTCACTTTAAGCTGGAAGAGATCAGAACCCAGGGGTGCCTTATGCTTTAATTTATTCTCTGGTGGTTTTATGCACTAGAATTGACAAGGCACTGAAATTATAGTTTCTAATCTCCAAGCACATCTTTCTGCATTTCATTCTTAATTTACTGGCAGAAATAGAGGCAACCACCCACTTCCTAGCCTCCCCTGCACGGTACCATTTCTCTTCTGCTCCATTCATTCTATTTCTTTTTTATTGTGTGTTGCTTCATTTGTTTAAGGCTCCTGTCCCGCACTTCACTCAGATTTTACCACACTCTTTATTATCCTCTTTATTACTTTTGCTTGTGGCTTCATGAGCTGATTGAGTGATTGTAGGGGAGACTGGAATGATGTCAGATTAGACAAGAAAAGAGAACTATGGGTTAGTAAGGTGAATGGAGCAAGCTGCAATGAAAGGAACAGAAAGAAGATTTCTCCTAGGACTCACTTCATGTCTTTTTAGAGGAACACTTTTGAAAATTGGCTGTTCATATTAATTTTTCTTTCTTTTAACATACTGCTTCTTCAAGTAATTTGGTTACTATAGATACACTGTTGATCAAATTCGTAATTTTAAAGGAGATTAATTAGAGCAAGATGGAAAAAAAAAATATTTTTGAAAGAAAGGATAAAATTATTTTCCTTGGAAAACCATATTCTTTCTCTTTAAAAAAGAATAAATTAAAAAAAGCAAAGCAAAAGAGAACTTATTTTTCACACTGAAAGAAAAAAGCCCAGCAAAAATCAATCAAACAACAAAAATATCTCCGATGTGATTGCTTCTTTCTTTAACTGCTTAGAAATTAAAATGCTAAGAAACAATAATAGACCTCTTGTGACCTGCTGCTGAGATGATAATGCTATTTCAAACATTGTTTTCATGAGCGGAGCCTGCCTAGACAATGCGTCATTACTTCATTGTAATTTCATCATGTGTTAGAAACTTAACTCCTGGGGGAGCCTCAGGCACAGCATGGTCACATAGCACAAATCAACTTTTTGTATGCAAGTATACTGCACAAAGATGTAGGTTAAAACACACATAAACTTGCTTCACTAAGCCATTGAGTATCATTACAGTCATTTTAAGATGCCACCCCAAATTCTTACTCTGTGTACCTATGCATTAAAATGGCCTTGATGTGCCATTTAATGTTGCTGAAAAGACAGCAATATAAAGCAAAAATATTGGAAAAAGCAAAAAGCTACTGCAGTTTTTCTCTGTCCCTAGAGAAACTGCTATGACTCCTGTAAGATCAGGGCTCTGTGCCTCTGAGGACAGCAATCGTGGGAAAGGTGAGAAATTGTGGCTTTACTCCTTCCTGCATCATGCTTTATTTGGCTGTTAATACAAACCACACTGTTTAACAGTAACAAAGCTATAGACACCAGAGTGACTTATCTCTGATGTGTTTTTCCATGTACGCAGAGAACTAAAAAATTTAATTCCTTCACCATCCAAACAGTTTTAAATGGTAAAGCAGCTGTCCTTTCTCAGGAATAGACGCATGCCTTTGCTTCCTGTGTAAAGGAAGATATTCTTCAGTGGGAATTCATGGATGTATTTAGTTCCTGCGCAGAGAAAATCTGCTTAAATGTAATGTAATAAAAAGTATGTTAGCTCTGCAAGAGCAGACTTTCTGTCTGCAACAGACCTTAAAACAAGTGTGGCACTGTAAGCTAACAGGTCCTTCTGGGTATGGACAAGCCAGATACAAAAGTCTTTCTGCATTTGGTTGAAACAGAATCTCTAAAGATAGATATTTACAAAGTCTGCAGCTGAATTTGAGATGCTATGAGTCCATTAGGCAGAGGGTACTTTGGAGAACAACAGCAAATACGTTAACAGACACTTGGGAAAATTGGGGCCTAGGCTTTGTTTAAAGGTAGCTCCTTCTGGAAGAGGTGCCAGAATGCAGCCCACGGTGAGCTATGTTACTGAGTGTCTGCAAATACAGAGATGAGATAATTTCAAGAAAACCTACAGTCTGTATTGCTTAGGGAAGATAATTTTATTGATTAAAAAGATAAAAGACTGGCATAGCAGGATTTAACCCGAGCAGAATCACTGACCAAAGCAACCTCTATTATATTCTGCACCTGCGCTACTCATAAAAGCCGATTCAACCCCATGTTTCATCTGATTTTGAGACCTGCTATCTGCTGCTGCCTATGTTTTAGCATGGGCAAACCCAGGATAATAAATAGAGGTGTGACAGAGCTGGATGCTTTTTAGGTTACATAGGATTGTACTATGAATCCTGGCAGGCTAAAATATTCTTAATTTTCCGATTCTATTTTCAGATAAATTGAAGCAAATGTAGCAACATAACAATATATAATGACAGAAATACAATAGGCTTAATGAATAAAAAGGAATAAGGCATATGATGTAGCCAGAAACTCTTCTGCATCAGACTTTCTATATTATAAAAAAGGCTACATTACTGTTTGAAATCATAAAATTAAACAAAAAGTGCTATAAAGCTGTGTAGTCAGATTATGCCTCTTGACAAACGACAAGCCATCAGATTTTCAGATCATTTGTGAGTTTTCTTTTTTTATTTTGTAATACATAACTTAAGACACTGAAGAAGTAGAATGTACTAAGCTGATGATGACAGGGTTTACTCTTGTATGCGTAGGGCAGGACAGATTCAGATATTATAAAGCCAGAAAGAACTGTTGTTTTGACTTATAACACAAACCATACCACGGAGCTGAATTAATTCTCACTTGATATGAGATGCACTTTTGAAAAGCATTGAGTTCTGTTTAAAAGTTTGTACTATTCGGTCACCCACTCTGTCTCTTCAGAAAGTTGTTCTGGTAGTTGATTATGCTGTTAAATGAAACAAACAAACACACAAAACAAGAGCAGGTGCCTATTCCTGCATTTATCTTTCTTCAATTTCCAGCCACCATTTTTTCAGAATGATTGATGAACTTCTAGCTGTCAAATATTTCCTCCCTAAGCAGGTACTTGCAGACTCTAGGCCATCCCTTGGATTTCTCTCTGTCAAACTAGAACATTTAATTAAGGATTATGCATAAACACAAAACAAAATTGTTCCTGCACTGACCTGCTATTATAAATACATGTATGGGAAGGGAAACTTGCCCGGCTACATCTAAGCTGGCACCTTCCTTACTGCCCAGAGCTATATATTGAGGAACACAACAGCCACCCTGAGACCATTCATATGCACAAATGAACTGCCTAGTATGTGACCTCACTATTTCTGGATGTGTTAGGGTATCTGATGCACATGTGAAAATACTATAATTATACAGACACCCGTAATGTTTCTGTCATTTTCATTTTATACTGTACAAGTACCATTTTTAGGATATACATTTAAAAATGTCTCATATAGCCCATATCACCATTTGTTGTCTAGTTTAGTTCTTATCACAACTACTTTAACTTCCTGTCAAAAGAATGATATTTTCTACACGATGCATCATTTTTTTTCTCCATTTCAGATTGCGGTTGAAATATTAGCAAACCATTGTCAAACAGCAGTCTTTTTATGTCCCTGTTCTTTCTCATTGTTCTCAGTCTTGTGAAACCAGTGCTTTATAGAACAAATGTGTGCAAGTATAAGAGAAAGTTCATGTGAAAAATAAATATGCTCATTTTCTCTCTCCTATGATATGTAATATGAGCAAGTCATGATCATTCAAACAATTTTTCAGCTCCCTGATCCCTTCCTCAGTCTCTACCAGGAGGGAACCTAATACTGTTTTTCCCTTATTGGAGCAAGTGTCCCTGCAACGTTTAGGAATTGCACTGAGTACATCCTCTTCGGTAGATATAAAAGTGTCAGATAACATTGGGCAAAATGTTTTCACTTCAACTGTTATCAATTCTCTCCATTTCATCTTATGCAAGTGATACTGTAATGAGACATTTAATACTTGGTCAATTAGTGGTCAAGATGATCACATGATGGGACAAAAGGTAAAAAGGAGGACAATGGCAATTATCAACCTGTCAGCCTCACTTCCATGCAGATCCTCCTGCAAGATATGTCTAAACATATGGAAGACAGGTGATTAGAGACGATCAGCATGGCTTCACCAAGGGCAAATCATGTGTGACTAATCTAGTGGCCTTCTATAACGGAGTAATTTCATCAGTGGACGAGGGAAGAGCTACAGATGCCATTGACCTAGACTTCTCTAAGACCTTTGATGCAGTTCCCAACAGCATTCTGAACACTAAGTTGGAGAGAGATTTGTTTGACAGATAGACTGCTGGATGGATAAGGATTGTGCCCATAATCAACGGCTCAGTGTCCAAGTTGAAACCAGTAGTGAATGGTTTCACTACTGAAGTCCCTCAACAGTCCGTATTGGGACCAATACTACTTAATACCTTCATCAGAGATACAGACGGTGTGACTGAATGTACCCTCAGCAAATCTAAAGATGACATCAAGATGAATGGAGTAATTGACGCACTAAAGGCAAGGAATGCCATCCAGAGGGATTTTGACAGGCTTGAGGAAAGGACCCATGAGAAACTCAGGAAGTTCAACAAGGCTAAGTGCAAGGTCCTGTACGTGGGTCAGGGCAATCCCCTGTATCAATGTGGACTGGGAAAGGAATGGATTGAGAGCAGCCCTATGGAGAAGAACTTGGAGATAGTGGTGAGTGAAAAACTGGTAACGTATGCTTGCATTCCAGAAAGCAAACTACATCCTGGGCTGCATTAAAAGAAGCATGACCAGAAGGTTGAGGGAGGTGACTCTCCCCCTTTACAGCCACCTGGAGTACTGCATCCAGCTCTGAGACCCACTGTATTAGAAGGACATGGATTAGATCAAGTGGGTCCAGACAAGGGCTACAAAAATGATTAGACATAGTGACCTGTACATTAACCTGTAGAGACAGGACAAGAGCCAATGATTTTAAAATGAAAGGAGGTAAATTTAGATTGGACATGTGAAAGAATTTTTTTATTATGAGAGTTGTGAGACACTGGAACAGTTTGCCCAGAGAAGTTGTGGGTGCTCCATCACTGGAAGCGTTCAGGCTAGATGGACCTATAAGCAACCTGAGGCAGTGAACGATGTCCCTGCCTGATGTCCCTGGGCTGGACTATATAATTTTCAAAGGCCCTTTCCAAACCAAGCCATTCTATGATTCTATGAAGATGCTTTCACACCACTGAGAACTTACCTCTCTGTCTTGTTGTCTATTGATGCATCAGCCTTTGCCAGCTGCTCTCTTTGTGTCTGTAGTAAACCACTTTTCTTAGATAAATAGTCTTGCAAGTCATATAAACTGCCTTGTGAACTTCATTTAGAACAAACCTATTCTTCAAACACATATGTTTTCATGCTTTAAAACATCAGGTTAGAGCAAAACAAATACTCCTCTATTTCTTCAGGCAGTGAAATATTAGGTTTTTCCTTCAGTCATATCTCACAGCCTTTGAAGCAAAATTGTTTTGTAGAAACATGGCTTAGTGCTACTGTAAAAATAGAGTTAGGTTTAATACAAAACAGCAAAACATTAGCAAGTAACAACACTAATCACTATCATATTGTGAAACTATTGGTAGCTTCAAGCAAATTCCTGATTTCCAATGTTCCTGATCACTAGTAAGCTGCTGTCTCCATTTCCATTCCATTTTTCTCTTGACTTCAAATCTAAGAAATTACAGGTTTTTTTTAATTTATGAATTAATTTCAGACTGTGCTGCGTTGATAGATTTATCGGGGCAGGCTCATAGGCTCACACTGAACACACTTCTTGAACAAGAGCAGCAGAACAGATCTGTGCTGATGTAAAGTACTTCCCACAGAACTATGTCATCTCACGCCAGCCGAGGTCTGGTCCTTGAACATTGTCATCAGGAAGTCCCAGCACTTCACCAACTCTTTTGATAATCTAAAACCCAAATGATTCCTCCTGATATAGAATTAAAACTTAGATTCTGCACCTCTACTCTGCTCTGCTGAGACCCCACCTGGAGTACTGCATTCAGCGTTGGAGTCACCAGTGCAGTATCTCAGTTTTTCAACAAATTCGGGGGGTTTGGTGCAAAATCATGGTTTATCTAAGGTGATTTGAACTCTATGGAAAGTGTACAGTCTCTTTAGGCTATATTGAACGTGAAATTCCCATATTGATTTTAGCTAAAATTTAAAACAAAAAAAAAAGATATATTAATCGAGATTCTTCTTTTGCCACTTGCCATTTTTCAATTGGCCCACAAAATGCTCTCAGTGTCTTCCCTGCTTGCAGATACAAACTAGAGGCTTTATGCTTTACATTTTTGTGGATACATTTCCAAGGCTGGTATTTTAGTTTAATTTCCCTTTGTACTAAAAGGAGTAACACTTTAAAGAAACCCATTCTACGCTACAAATGCTATGTAAGAATTTTGAACAAAACCCCCAACAGTTTTGTAGCTGAAAGGAAGATACTGATCACAGGGTGTTACGTGAAAGGCATCTGTCATTGAAATGCTCAAACAAGATGTTTTCAGAAGTTTAGCATGTGTCTTTGTGTGCATGTGGGAGGAGAGGACACAGTGTGTAACAGCAAGTGTGTAGATAATTAATGGATAATGGTAGTACAAGAAAAAAATCCACAAATTGTTACTTAGTACCCTCAGGCTTACATAGAAAACTGATAGAAGCAGATTGCATGGGGTAAACAGGAGAAAGATTAGTGTGCATGAAGGAATAATTGAAAGCTGCATTCATATGAGTGTATTGTTTTTAATTATTCATTGGCAGAAAACCTGTGGGTAAAACACCCGCTAATCTTTAATCTGACAAACCCTCAGGCCCATAAGACCCATTGAGGATGTAAAGAGGATTAATAAAGAGGTAGATAGAATCAAGAAGGATGTGCAAGTTGTCCTCTGTGTTCTTTTGTAGTATAAATTGTGCAGAGATTTCATAAATTAGGCTAAATAATTTAGCTTTTATTTGGCTGGCATTGCTGCATATTTTAGAATGATACAGAATAGTAATAGCAGACATTCCAAACTATTAAAAGGCTCCAATAATAATTCATCCACCCTTGTTATCTTTCTGTTTAAGAAATGGGACAGACTCTTACTCTAAAATCATTCTTAAGAAGGATCACACATCACAAATCTTCCTGTTTTTAATAAAAGTTACAATCTGTGATTGACATAATGAGAAAACCAACCTTGTCAAATGAACACCCAAATCTCATAAACATTAATAATGAAATAAACGAACAAGCAAATATCAAAAGAAAAAAGAAAGAGAGAAAAAGAAATTGAGTTTTCTGAAGAGTTTTGTACATTTGGGTGAAAAACATTGTCATTTTTTGTTTTCTATTGCTCCCAGCTCAGCTATTTTTCACAGTTCACACGACAAAGCACAACTAAATTATCGCTACTTAATATTTCATTCAATTTGAAGCTAAAGCATGGAGATCTCTATAGCTCTTAATGTTACAACTAGGATGTTTACTAGATGTGAAACAAATCCACCAAGAAAACTGAAAAGAAATGTGGCTTATTTGCACCAAGTGATAGACAAGGCCTATTCTGATGTGAATACCCTGTTGCTGTAGGATTCTCCCAGCTGGTTCTAGGTTACTCTGAGCAATATCAAAATTTAAATGTTGTCCTGTGGTTTTGCAAAGTGTTATAGAGAAGATTTAGCTCCACAGGCCAATACATCTCCAACCAAATTGTGACCAGCCCAGTCTATCAGCCTTTCTAGCTGTCTGTGCTGCCAGAGGAGCACAAAACAACCAGATTGAGGATCTGTATGAAGCGGTGGACCTGAAACAATGCATTTATTGAAACTCTGATTCTCCAGCTGAAGCACTGTGTATACTCACTGGAGCTGTGATGCTCTGGCTAAAGCATAGTTTGATAGTTTTAATAGTTTAGCATTAAGGACATGATGAGCTTATTCTGCTAGCCTACAGCCCAGAACGTAGTTTCTAGATCATCTTTGTGACTTTTTTGTTTAACCTAAGAAAATATTATCTAGATGATTTTTAGTGATTACAGGCGCTGGAGAAGAGAGAACAAACCAAGCCTCCATCGTAGATGCCGGATCTCAACCAGACATAGCTAAACAACCATGGAAAGGAGTCAGCCACCTGTGAAGAGTATTGTGTGGACCAGCACATAGCCAGAACACATATGTATTAGCTAGATTTTAATATGCATAATCTGTAATGTACAAAAAACCCACCTGTGCAGTGGACAGGCGAACACTTTAGGTGGAGCGATCCTCCGTGTTCCCAGCCATGAATAAGCATACCTCTCCATAACCTGCAAGTTTGGAGTTTGTTCCTCACGATCCCTGGATCATGTGTAATCCTGTGGGGACCTGGATAAATGTCTTCAACTCCTTTCAAGTCTTCTAAATCCAGCAATTATTAGCACACCATTAATAAGAGAACCGATAACCATCTTAGGCGTTAAAATCTCCTTTGAATTTTGTTTGCCATGCAGCACTTCAGGTGTACTACATATATTCCCTGGACCTAGTAAAAGGTAAGACTGACATGACTTATATTTGTCATTCTGTAGAATTTGGATTAGCAAAGCAGATGCCCAGAGCCTGGGACAAATCTGGTTGTGCTGAATTTTACCACCAGCAGAAAGAAATCTGCATCTTGCTATGATTAAACTCAGCAGGAAGAGTCACAATAAATTGTGTTAAATCAAGCATGACCTTACAAAGTCTTAATACAGTTCAAACAAATTTAGAAATGATTTTTCATGGTTAGGCATACAAAATACAGTACGGACAGAAATGCAGGAAAAAAGGCAGAAAATACATTACAATGACCCACATACAGTGTCAGTGCTTGCATTACTCACCAGATTTATTAAAGAGGGAGTATATTAAGGTAGTTCTGTTTGTTTATGTAAACAATTCTAGGGACCTTCCCCTGCTGAGTCAATGACACTAGAAATATTTACATCTGCATTCTTTTATAGCTCAGAGACATGCCTAACTTCTCAGTTAAGTGATAAAGCAAGAAAGGGAAATACAGAGAAGGTGTGAAAGGGCACAAATACTACATTTTTCTCTGACACTCTTTGTTAGGCTCGCAATATTACTGTTTTCTGCTGTGCATTCCTGACAGATTGCTCCTTTAGGTTTGGAAGATAAAGAACTATGTAGCTTGTGCATCCTGGAACATTTTACCTGTGCTATAGATACCCAGGTATCCTGAGCAGGAGAGCCACAAAATAGCTGGGCAAGCCTAGAAGTTATTTTTCAAACCTCTGAAACTTTATTGAGAGAAAAAAAAGCTCTAGAATATAAATGGACACGAAAGCCAATGTAAGGCAAGAACAGAAACTGACAAACAGCACCTTAAGAATTTCTTGGAATAGTAAAGATTCAGTGTGTCTTAGGAAGATGAAACACTTAATAGCTGTCAATTTAGTGATGATTCTAGTGGGGAATTTGACTAGATATGTACCAGAACAGAAAGACTAAAGATCTGACCACTTATACAGTGCTAGACTGCTTCTTTTCTCTTTTGCTGTTTCTGTGCAGATGCAGAAGAAAACAATTAAATCTCATGGAAAGGGAAAGTTGGGCATACTGTTTTACTGATCTGGAGTACTAAGTACTTAAAAAACTATGGGACAGAATCCAGAGGATTACATTTGGTCTGGACCTTGCAAACACTTACCAACATTTCTCATGGTCATAGTTCTGTTCACATTGCTGGGCTGTATGATTGCCATAAATTGCATATATTTGCTTAATGTTAACTGAACTGTCAAAAGAGACATGGCTCTTTAGATATGGAATTGCATTTATTTGAACTTATGTCATGCACATTTTTCATGTTGGTATGAATAAATTTCATTTACTTGCTTACTTGCATGGTACTTATGATATGGACATGAAATTTTGTTTTGGTTTGGATAAAGTATTCCCTGACTTTTGTATGGTAGCTTTCCTTGAAAGTCTTAAGCTATATTTAAATCCCTGAGACTTCTGTCATATCCCCTACTGAGAAAGTTTGCCTTTCTGCATACTGGCATTAAGCAGAGAAACTGAGGGATGGCCTGCTCCAGATCACCTCTGCAAATATTTTAGAATCTTCTATCTCTGTATTTTTGAAAAATACTGTGGCACTACAGCTCTGCTGGAAATCGTGAATGTAAATTGCTTCTTATACAAAAAGCAATATATTATTTAGAATATTTTTAAATAGCCTACTTCAAAGCGGAGAACATTAATAAACATCAAGGAATTTAAAGTGGTAGTGATGAGGGAATGCAGAGAAGAGCTATGCCTTCAGCACATATATAATTTTATTTCTCCCCAATTAACTAGTCTGCCAATGAAATGCGAGGACATTGCTATCTCTCAACCAGTAGCAAACATGCAAAGCTTGATTGAATTACAGTACAGGAGTTCAGGGAATACAGTCCTCAAATAAAAAGTGCAAACAATAGGAAAACACCTGCCCTGATCCTGAGTTTCCCCACTTCCTCAGTGGAGGTAAACTGTTGCAGCAGGATTCTCATATTGCGTCAAAATAAGAATTAATAATTAAGGGCCTTGACTTACCTCCTAATTTAGTAATGCAAACCACACTGTGGTTTAAGGAAGAATTTGTTTTGAAATTTGATTGGAAATTTATTGCTGGGTCTTTTTTAAGTCTTTCTAAGTACAATATATCAGGCGGCAATGAACAAGTGTTAGTTTGGAGGAAACTTCTCTGCAATCTGTCTATATACGTGTTTCTTTTCTCCGTCTGCAACATCTCACCTCTTCATAGCTCTTCACCTCATCATTTTCTCCATATCACTTTCCTCAGTGGCCCCACAACCAAATCCCTGACACTTAACATCTATGGCTTTTCCTTTCCTGTTCTAGGGCTTCACAAGTTGCCTCCCATCCCAAAATGTCACTTTTAAACTGATTTTTTTCAATCAGCTTTGCAAACAGGTCAGCTGCAAAGCTTGCAACCTCTATTAGCCTGACCTTCCACTCCATCAAACTCCAGCTTCATCTCCTCCTCAACGTTTTAAGTGCTCTCATAGTGTGGTTTGTTATTTTTCAGAAGAAATATTAAATTTTAGAAGGATGAAGTAAGTAAAACTGAAATTATCAACCTAAAAAACGTTGCAAAGGAGGTCTGGAGAGAGCTTCTGCCTCACATCTGTGCAATGCGATTCCACCCTGAGAACAAATTATTTTTTTTTTTTATAAATTTAAGTAAGACCTTCTACATTTTTAAATTTTTACTCTTCCTTCCCAGCCACCCCCTTGTTGTTAGCTTTTATAAATTTCTTTATTATAGTTCTCCATTTGTTGGATTAGTCATTTTGCACTGTTACCAGCCTACTGCTCTGTAAATACCACTAGTGTAAATGAAGCCAGCCAGGCTAAAGCAATGGCATGAACTAACAGCCCTCCAGAAGCGAGGTGGTGAGTTGCGCCTGTGCTGGTTTGCTCCAGCAGTTCGTGTTTTCCTGAAGAAGACCTTTGGTACCTGTTGGCTACATGCTGGTCGTGAACACTGTAGTAAGTAAAAAGACGTTGCTCATCACTGCGACAGGTCTGTTCCCTCTACCAACAGCATCACCTGGTTCTGGGATGGAAACCATGGGGTTGTGAGGAGCCAAGGCATTGCAGGTGTGCAGATGTAGCAGATCTGGTAAACGTATTGCATTGGCTAGCAAGTTCACAAAAGCACCTTCAAAATAGGGATACGAAAGAGTGATGTCACACAGCCATATCACAGCTTGTAACATTTCTCAGTTAGATCTCATGATAAAACCCAATTAAGCTACAAAAAAGGAGGTGGTTATGTTATTTTTGTATGAAAACTGAAGGTGAAAATGTTCTAATGGAAAATATGTCCTACCTACACCTGTACTGAGGAGCTTCATTTTTTCCTGAATGGGATTGCTCCCTTCAGACTGGTCACTGTCCTGTTATTGCCTCAACTAGGAGGGGAGTCACAGCTTCCAAAACTACGCATGGGGGAGTGCTAGGTCTGTACAGCAGTTGGTGCACCACTGTCCCCCTGTAAACTGCTCCATATGCATCAGATGGCAGGATAAAGTCCTGGCATTTTGTGCTTTTTCAGATATGCAAAGTCCTGCGACATTCATGAAAAAGCTGTGGTTATAACAGTTCTGTAGGAAAATTTTCCTTGATGCTAATTACTGACATTTGTGACAACGGTCTTGAATCCGATGAAGATTTCTTGGCTGTGTTTGCTTTAAATAAGTTGCCATTCTTAGGATATTCCTGGAAACAAAAAGCCTGGCTGGGAGACCTCTTCCCTAAATAAATAAATACTTCAGTGTCTGAATACTGACTTGTCTGGGAAGACTTGGAGAATTGTTGCTGAGTTTATATAATATATACTCTAATAATATACAAACATATTGGAAATGCAAAAGTGTTTTTATTAATTCAACGCTGATCAAATTTCAGATATAAAATTTTCCCTTCGAACAGGAAACTCAACTGTTCAGGTTTCTCTAGGATAACAAAGATTTTTCTAAACGATATTTGAAATGCATAACTATTCACATATGGGTTTTTTCCTTCTTCTTTCCACAGCATAAAGCACTGACAGAAGAAAGCTTCAATAATAAGAGACTAAATATGTTTTATTCCAAAATACAGTGGCCTTATATGAAAGATAATTTTGTGTTGGGCAGCTTTATAATGAATGCTCTAAATCACTGCTGGCCCTAAAATGAGGTGCCCCACTTTCTCTTTGGTCTCTTGTGAACTCATTAAGACAGCTAACTTATTAGAGAACAATTCTAACGACTTGTAGAATAAGTTGGACTTCATGCCCACACTGCTCAGGAGGAAAAAACAAAACAGCTGTAAAATAGTATTATAAACAAGGGTACAATGTAGTACTTCCTTCTCTTTAGTCTTCCAAATCTGTAAAATGATATTTTAATTTCCAAAGTAATCAAACCCTCATCGGTAACAGCTTTTATATTATGGGCCTTGGTATTACAGGAAATATTTGACTGTAAATGATAACTTGATGGGAAATGTGTTGTTTTCATAGATAATTTAATTAGAAAAAAAATATGAAGAAAACTGAAATGCATTGGGGATGAGAGACAGAGAATCAATGTAAAATTATATTTTCTAGATGGTTTAGATATAGGTCAATGTTAGTACAAATGATAAAGTATTTTGAAATATAGTTTACATTTAAGCCTAATGGCATCAAAATTATGTATATAAAGAACACGTGAAATAAAATATGCTTTAGTACAAGACTAAAGTCTGTAGAAGGCAGCTTCACACAATATAATATTATTTAAAATACTTTTAAACAAAAAACTTGCCAACCTTTGCTGTCCAAGTAAAACCAACTACAAATCGGGCTGCCTAAGTAAACTAATGCAGATGATAAATGATCACTGAGAGCTAAAGTGGTCAAGCAATCTATAACTTCCTTTTCATTTGGGAATCCTGTGTTTTTGATTCATAGAATAATGATTTGTAATTCAGCAGGATTTTGCTGCATTGAGAAATATAATGATAAAACCAATGCGGACACGTGCCAGATGCTCTTGGGGAACTTTCAAGAACAGAAGTATCTGTGACTTGCCCTCAGACTACTCCCTCTGCAGAAGTAAGCAGAGTAGTTCCTGTGAGATCCTTTAGCTCTCATAACCATGTCCCCTTGACCTCCTCTCCTGAATTTGAGGTGCAATCTTGCAGAGCAGTAGTCCAATTTCTCTTTAAAGAATTCTTTTTCCAGTCTTCCTGGGAATAGGATTGCTTATTAGATTTCAGTGACTGAGAATATGCAGAAACTTTCTGAAAAATACAGTAGGGCTTACTCTGCTTGTTACCAAAGTCAGTTCTAATGGCTAATATGGCAGACAAACAGAAAAGATAGAGTAGTTTCTTTTTTCTTCTCTTATGTAGATTTCAGATATTTCTTTTTCTTTTTTTCTTTCTTTTTCTTTTTCCTTTTTATCTTTTTTATTTTTATGATTGAGTTCTTGTCAGAATGATCTATACAACATAAAAATTGTTTAGAATGGAAAGAAATCTACAATATAACTGCAAAAACTCAGGACAATTCTGAAGAACTTTCTGCAGCTTTCAAGGTCTCTGCTCATCTTTTTCAGACTTACTACTATGACGGTTTTGAGATGATCTTAACAAAGACAAACCATTTCACTTTATGTATCTCTATTTCAAATTCACCTAACTCCTAAATATTCAACAATGGCAAGATTTCAAAGCTAAGAAGAGAAAAATTCTACAATCCAGCTGGTAATTCTTCCTAAACCTTCCATGAATTCAAATCCTTCATGGGCACAGCCAGTGAATTTTAACAAACAGAAGACATTGCTGGGAGCTCTGGCTATAGATGAATAACTTCTTCTGTTGCCCAAATATAGATTCATAAGCCAAGCCATAGCTAAACACCGGGGAAAGGCTCTTTACTTTCTCTACAGAGTCACAAAAGTGACACAAACACAATATTCTTCTGTTGACACACAGATTTATCGAATTTTAAACACCGAGGAATCGGTTGAAACATTAGATGTAATTAAAGAGCCACATAAATTCTTGCTCAAACTACAGTCCAGTATTTGTCTCTATAAATCCTGGGATATCAAAATGCACATAGTTCTTATCAAGCTCATGATAAAGAAAAACTGCCAGCTTCCTCTTACAAGCTGGCAAAATCATAGAAAAAGATACTAATTTAATTGCTATGTGCAGTTTTCACATTGAGAATAATTCCAGATGGTTACAGTATGCCTGAGAGAATTTAGTTTGTTACACAAAGTTTCAGTGATGAACTTATTCCTTGAGTTGCAGGTGTGAATAGCTTTGTGCACAACTGCTCTGGAAAACTGGATACAGACAATTGTCTCTGCTGTGAAGGAATCCAGACATTCAATTTTGTTTCTGCCTGGACTTCAGGAGGGGGTTTACTGAGTCATGCTGGAAATGAAGATTACTTTCCAAGGTTGACTTTAGATTGTAACCCTTAAGCTTTACAAACTTTTGTAGAGATTTGAGAATTTTTAGATTTTTTAAAATACCTATTGGAAGAGAGATGGAAGAACTGAAAAGAGAGTTAGGTCTACGTACTTAACAGAGAAAAAGTCTCTTTTTAGCTTTTTTTTTCACTTATCTGTGCTAAATGAGTAAAACAGGTTGTAATTGTATGACCTAGTAATTATAAATATATCAGTAGCAATTCC
Source organism: Thinocorus orbignyianus (assembly GCA_013400375.1). Taxonomy (NCBI): domain Eukaryota; kingdom Metazoa; phylum Chordata; class Aves; order Ciconiiformes; family Thinocoridae; genus Thinocorus; species Thinocorus orbignyianus. The sequence goes on from VXBW01003571.1 coordinate 214,411, forward strand.
ATCAAAAGAATTACTGTAAGAATTGCGAAAAAGTAGATTTATCATTTCTATTTCCCACTTTAATGATTGAACTTAGACTTCAAATTTCACGCAACAACTCTTCAGTGGACATATGATTGTCCATAAAAGATTTGCTAAAGAGGAAACAGCGAAGGTTTACGTGGTTTTGAAAATCTTCCCTAAGATATTATTGAGTTACTCAACAAAAGCACACAAAAAATCTGGGTTGCAGACATGCAAATACACACACCCCTCAAAAATTTCACATGCACCCCAAATTGTCTCCTGAATACCAGTAAGTTCTTTCTGTTTGTCATTATTAAAATTCAACAAAAGAAAACTTTGGAACAAGTAAGGTGCTCCTGTGGTTTTGGGACTGACACTTTTTCTTGTTTTCCGCTCTGTATTTTCACTTTGTCCCACAATCTTGGTGCCAAAAGAAGTCCTTGCCAGCATCCTGACTACTCCAATCAACAAGTATATGTCACAGTTTTCATATAATGTAAAAAAAAAATTGATAGTGCCATCACACATCCACAGAACGGATATTTATGTTCTCATCAGCCAGGTTAGATGATATCTTTATACTGAAGGCACCTTTATAATCTTTGCTTCTTCGGCAAAGTGAGACAGAAATTGTGAACTAATCCCCTCCGCTGTCAAAAGGATAAAAGAAATAGGCTGCTCTAGGTGGGGGAAGAGAATGGGAATGCTGCAAACAAAATTGAGCTGCACGTTACATTGATATTCCATCACAGAGGTAGCTGCTGTTTTTAATTTGTGGTTTACTAGAAAGCAATCTGAGTCAAAGCATGTACAGAAAATTTGCAGTATGAACTCTGCCTGATGGAGGTATAGTATATGAAAGGAGGCTGTCTGGATAAGATAAAGTGAGAGCTGGCAACAAAGTCTGTCCCCTGTTGAATAAAATCTATTCCCTGATCATTACCACAATCATACAGGAAACACCCACTCAGTCTCCTGTCCAGCCAGTTTCCCAGGACTTTTCTGCTGCCTGTCTGTATTCTCTGTTAGTTTCCCTTGTACTCAAACCCCCAGTTCTTTACAGCTCGTTACACAAATGAACACCTCTATAGCAGCAAATAGCACAATGTTTCAGTCATATTCCTTTGCTTTCTTAAAATACACTTAAGTCTAGCATAGTCCTCTGTGTAAGTAAGGAAAACGGTGTCAAGGACACATGAAATTAGTTAACAATTGTTCTGTGTGAAGGGAGGAGGCTGTAGATGTGGAGTCAGCAAATACTGCTGCAGAGAGGCGAGGTGTTCCATAGTGCTGCCATACACCAGGTCTAGCCACCGGCATGGCAGGGATGGACGATGGAAAGGACTGAGTCCATCTCATTATTGGAGGCCTACATGTTTTTATTTTCATAGATTATATTGATAAGAAATCAACTGAGCAGTTTTGAGTTAAAACTGCACAAGAAGCGGGGTTCATCCTCCACATATCTGGAGATTTTTTCTGACAAAAACTGAAATGTCACAAGCAGTACTATGACTTATTTTAATTTTCATGACCCATGGTTACCCAGGCATTGGTCTAGAGAGGTCAGTCCCCAATGTTCCTTTGTAAATGACCTTTAGGAGGCTCAACAATGCATCAGCTATGTGGAGGAACAAGTATTACATCCTCCCATGTGGTCATACAAACACAGACAGCTGTTCCCTTGCAGGATAAAACTCAGTTATGTGATTACAAAACAAAAAAGCAAGAGCAGCCAGCCTTGTCTCAAGTCAAACTTAGAGTGAATTAGGATTTTTGAATTGTTAGGCAGTTAATGAAAATCAGGCCTTCTGGCCTAAAATATATCTTGTCAGAAATCTACATTATCCACATGTATAATTCTAAAAAACACTTATTTGCTTAATATTTTTTTTTTTCCAAAAAATATGCCTTCAGACATGGAAACATTAAATCTCAGTCAAAAGATTTTGCTTGACATTCACTGTTAGTGATAATGTAACTTCTATATTTCAGAGCAAAGCTAATTAAATAAGTCATCTGCAGGCACTGGCTGGGTTTTGGGATTTAATAAAGCCTGTCTGGTCTCTGTGAATAATGAGCCGTAAGTGCATTTCAAACCTAAGAGACAGAATATTTGTTGGGATTTTACTGTTCATATTATTGTAAGATTTTGTCAGAGAAAGTAATACATACCTGAGAAATTACATTTTTTTTGATCAGAATTGTTTTTCACAGTCTCATCCTGAACAAATTTAAAAAAAAACCCAGCAAATTTAATAAAAATGCTTTTCTCTTGTCTTGATCTGTTTTTTATCACTTTAATTCCAGCTATCCTGCAATGCCTGTTTTTACCACACATCTGATTCTTTCATGGCACTGGAGTCAACTGTCCATCATGTTAGTTCAAATGACCCATTTCAAGAGAAAGCAGGCAAAGATATAAATGTAAACATCCTCCCTCGACTACATTTAGTAGAACATACACTGATGAACATGGATCAGTGAGTATGCTTCATTTCTCGAAAGGATATAGGTCCCTACAGAGGACACCTCTAAGAGTCATTTTGTCTCTTGTGGTACTGTGGAATAGCTTCTAATACCATCGAAATGGGCTGTACAGAGTTTCAGAATGGTGTCTGCAAGTACATGATAATACTTGTCAGTCCTCAGGAAACCAATGCAGTCAAGTGCAGAACTAATAAAACTCCTCAGAGAATCAGTATGTGCTGCAACAGTTCCCATGTGGCACCTCAGAAGATAACTTTGAAGTTGTAAGAAATCTAGACAATGGCAGTAATAAAACTAAATAAACTTGCATAGCTGCTTTAGTGATTTTGTACCAGTACTGCTCAAGATGAGTATTACAAATGTCATAATTTAAATGCTATTACTGTCTTCTCTCTTCCTGGGGGCCCTGAGATTGAGTTTCTCTTCCTACAAGCCATCTTTCATTGGCTGAAATTCCACAGTGCACCCCAGAATTCCCAGGGACACAGTGTGTTCAGCTTTTAAAAATTTTACATTAAAGAAATCAGAAAGTTTCTGTATTCTCAAATGTAGATTGTAATTTTCTGCTTTGTGCATTAAAAAAATAAACATAATACAATAAACTTCCATTGTCTGCATCACACTTAAAAACTGTCCTATGTTTTGAAACAGACTTAAAAGGCAACTTTTGAAAGAATCATATTGATCAATTTTTTTCAGGCTGAGGCTATAATTAAGGATAAAATATTGTTAGACCTGATATTTGTCACTCTAGCTAGCTGGGTAATGCCATAATTAAGAGGTTTACAAAGATTTTAGCTATAATTGCAGTGAATAAATGGTCAGAGAATAATATGCAAATAATATTTTTCAAAGTAGTGCTTAAACTTCCATTTCACTTTAGATGAGGTAGATAGGAACTTCTCATACTCAGAAAAGCCAAGTCGGTGAACACAACGTCAGATCATTGAGTTTTGATATCATGGCAATTAAAGAGTCCTCTGAAGCAAAATTTCCCTTTGTGTATTGTTTGCATGTGAATTAGCCATCCCTAGATACTCTGATCAATCCAAAATGAGGTTGGCATTGCATATTTCCATTATTTTCGCAAGTGTTTCTGGAAGTGCTTCTTACTATTCTTCAAGCCCAAAGGGATGGAAATTGGATACTGAAAGCATAAACTTTTCATAGCAAATCAGAATTCTAAAAGGATTTCTAAGTGGGCATTTTTAGCTATGAACAAAGTGTATTTTAAGATTCTTTGAACAGATAAAATGTTAATTTACTTTTGATAAATATGACTGCTATATATTGCCTTCATATTAATGAGGTAAAGCAAGAGTTTCTTATCTTGGGAAGCCCCAGGGAATCCAAAGTCATATATTTTCCTCATGAAAAGCAGAAAATTATTGCTTTAGTACTGTTTGATTCTTAATATTGCCTTTGTCTTAATATTACTCTTTGTTCAACTGGTACTCTTCTGAGTTTATTAACGCATTCTACTTGTAGTAATATTTATAGCCAATTGAAATTTCCTTCTTTAAAATAAATCGTAATTATATTGGGAAAATAGTAGTTTAGTCTTGACCTTTTTGTGGTTACTGAAAACCCAGATACAGATTTTTACTACATGTTCACATTCCAGTCCCATAAAAAAATCTATGACAAAACTGAAATAAACTTCATAAACAAAACCCCTGNTTTGGGGATGCAAAAGGGAGGGAGTAGTGATATGATTTATTTAATCCCACAGTGTCACTTCGTGACATAATTATTTTTATTTTTTTAATTTAAATATTGTTGATAAGAAATAATTTATATTTTAAATAATTTTTAGATTCCTCTGACTTATATAAGCAGCTGATTCTTCTGAATTCTTGTATCATATCATTGATTCTCCAGGTATTATGTTTTAGAAATACTTTAGAAATACTGCATGGACAAACTTGGACTGGGACTAATCGTGTGAGGGTTTTATGTGTGTCGCTCCATATATATGGAGCAGTAGCCTAGTTCACCTACGTGTAAGCCTTTAATAATATTGTCACTCTTAAAACAATAAAAATTTCATTATCCCCACGATAAAATTCCAAGTACCTTGAGCTTCTGTAGATGTCTTTAACTATATTCACTCATCTCAAGCAGATGATCAGTTTTCCATGACAGATGTTATAGTAATTAAATAAAAACCATAAGACCACACCTTCATTCTGATTTAAAATAAATTTATTTTGAGCTGTCTTTTATATTTGCATATCACTAAGTTTACAGTTGCATAATACTTTGCACAACTACAATCATATATACCAGTAGGTATATAATTTGGAGTGTACGGTGTAGATGACATTGAGTCCTTGGAAAGGAAAAAATTGAATACTCAATATTCCAATATGGTGTCTGTCTTTTCCTTTCAAATACTGTTTGACCAGAAACAATTTTCCTTATCCTCTAGGTACCTCATGTTTCTTCATTTGTAGATAAAAATAATAATATACCTATCTCAGAAGACAGTTGAGAAGTTGACTATAACGAAGATCGATAGACACCTTATATTTATGTGTACTACACTTGCTAATTTATAATTGCTAACCTTTATCATTGATAGCTTCTGTTTCTAGGTAGGTGTTAGAGAGGTAGATGTTTCAGCATCCTTACAATCTGTATTTCATGGACTGAAATATCATTTTCAGTAATACCATAACTAAGGTGATGGCTTTTGTGGAAAGCAAAATCAGGCCAGTGAATGACTGTTAGCATTTCCCCACAAGTGGATGGCATGGCATGGCAAATAACAGAGTAATATCAGTCTCCCAGTTGTCAGATGATCACTCCAAAGTTCACTGTTCTCTGACTATTTGCAGATACATGCAATGGAATACTACCAATCTCTCCATCATGTATAAAGTCATTACATAGGTCACTTCATTTAATGAGAAAAGTGAAATTCATGGCAGAGTTCTTGATCAACAAGAAACCTTGAAAGAGCAGTATTTGCATTTGTAGAGCACATCACTACTCTCAAGCCAACTCTCCATATGAATGTCATTTTTTGGAGTATTGAGCCAAGGTTGTCATTTCTTGTCGCCGGCTATGGATGAAGCAATACAAGGTAAAATATTGAAAATGATGGATATCTTTCAGCTTTTAACAAGCATGAAAACTATACTTCTAGATTCATCCAGAAAGTTTACCTTTGTTTGATATGATGATTTTGCCATGTCACTCATGCTGGCAGCTTAAATAGCCTTGCTCTGTGACTCCCTGACAGACATAAATGACACGTCATTTATCCGAAAGTGAAGGATGGAATCTTATGGATGAATACATATAATTTTACAACTTAATTCTATCAGAAATATCATTCGTAAAAAGAGAACTCTCCATCGCAGTGTATTCATGCATCTGGCTAGCCACAGAGAAGGTCATTAATACATACGCATCTTCTGAGTCATATCAAACTTAACCCATGTCTGTTAATTCCCTGTCTTTTCTAGCTAGATATCTGAAAAGTGTGTATGGTGTTTCCTGGATTCCTGCTAACCATATGCTATACAACAAAATACACTACAGAAATCCCAGAAAAAATGGAAAAAAACCCAGAAAGCTGTTGCTTTATCTAACTCTTGCTCTACCGCCTCTAAGAGGTCTGTGAAGCTTCCACAAGGTGGCATTATGTAATACTATCACCATTCTTTGATAGATCTCCATGCTGCGACTTCTTGCTTTAGGTTGATGATTAATTCCTTTGAATTGTAGTCTTGTACGTATTCGGTCTAGTGGACAGTCTCCTAGTTTAATTATTAATTTTTTTTTCATTTAAGTAGGACATAAAACTTGAAGATGTTTAGGAAAAAAACCTCATGCAGGAAACATTTCATATCTGAGTATGTAGCCACTGAATATGTGACGTTTGGAGGTACCCAGTGAAAAATAGATATATTTTCAAAATAATTTATTCTGAAAGAAATACATTGAATCCTATGAGAAACCAAAAGACTGCTCAGTTAGATTAACAGGGAAACTGGTAATGGTATTCTAAACTGAAATAATCAGATCAACCAGCTCTGAAATAATGCTAGACAGGTAAGTATATGAGAAGTGAATGTTAGACAAGACAAAAAAAACCCAACAAAAAACAAAGCAACAAACAAACAAACAAACAAAAACCAGTGTCAATGACAACTTTGGAGCTCACTTAGAGTTCTTAGGATGAGACACTGTACTGGCTCTCCAAAGAAAACTAATATGAGTGGGTTTGTGTTAGACAAGTTAATAGGAATCAAGCGTGGTGTCTTATAACAAACAGAAAATTTATTATTAACATGATTGGATCAGTAAGCATAGATTAAAGAGATTTTAGAACACTTTAGGAAAGTGAAAAAAAAAAAAAAAAAAGAGTAACTTCCAACTCTGTTCAGTAAGGGTATGAAATCTTGTGATATCTATTTTTAAACTTAAAAAAAACAAACAAACAAACAAACAAAAAAACCAACCAACAAAACAAACCAACAAGCAAAAAACTTCAAGGTATTTCCTAGTTACTTTCCATTAGGGGTTGCATTATGCCCGCAAACTCAGAATTAAGATTACTGAAAAGTCTCTTTGCAAAACTTTTGAAATTTGGAGGGTCAATGTAGCTCCATGCCCTGAAGAGGAATATCTAGTAGTATATGCTTCCAATCTGCTTGTTTTACTGCAAAACACAATAAAGGGAAGAGGACTGGGAAGTTAAGATTTGGAGATAAGCATACAACTGTGCAATACAGTAATTCGAATAAATTTGTAATGAAAATGCAAGTTAAACTATAATTTTAATTTAGGTTCTGTACAAATAATTTATCTCCACAACTGAAAAAAAATGTGGCATCAGTAGGTGATTCACTGTAAACTCTGGCTTGGAAAAATTCCTTTCCTATAGGCAGTTATAAGGGAAGTAATAAACTGAAACTGGATTACTGCCATTTACTAGTGTTTTTGCAGTGTGTAAGACTGCAATAACCTGAAAGTCACCTATGACTGCTGAGCATGTAGTCTAGTTGTGCATCAAGACATGAGACAAAGGAAAGGAAGAGAATTTGGCCACAAGTCATATGGCACAGACTCATATCCCTGCTGCTGGGGGCTAACACCCAGAATAACATACTAGTCATGCATACTGCATTGCTCCCAGAGCATTTGGGAAGCATCTGGGTGTCCTCTGTGAAGAAGACCCTGTAATCACTACATATAATTAATATTTCAAGGGGGTTTTAGTTCAAAACACCTGACAGCTGTGTTGCAATTTCTGGTATTGGTCCAATAATATGAGTCTGAAGTTATGTAGTCCATACCCTAGTGCAAGACTGGAAGGCTGTCAGGGTACTTGAAGGTACAAACCCCAGTGAGATTGCTCTGGAGGACTGTGAAGAGCAAGGGCACTCAGATTTGATGCATTTTGACCCGTGTGCCACATTTCCAGAATTAATTATTTGTTTGTGGGATTTATTTTTGACAGAGATAGTGACAGTGGTCCGTAAAACATCCATTTAGCTACAAAATGTGGGACACGCAGGTTTCAGTACCCAGAACTACTTGTTATTCCTCTTTTATCCTTGTAAGGCTAAGACCATGCTAATTAAGAGTCAACTCATCACAGAACTGGACATTTGTAAGGAGTTCAGAAGACTGAAGAAATGCAAATATCAGGGGTCAATAAATGCATACGATAATTTTTCCCCTCCAGGCTTTTTGGCCATGAACAACAATTTAAGAAGCAAATACCAGTCTTCTGGAATAAAAACCTGTCTATCTTAATGCATTAATGGAAAGCTTGGGAGTCACAAGCGAGTCAGAATGCAGTCTATCACAGCAGAGAACTAATTTATGTCTGCATTATAGGTGTTTTTTGATAAGAGAAATAAGAGACAAAGTGAGATCTCTAACATAGCTGCTTTAACTGATAACATGTTTCAAAGGGTAGGCAACACCACTGTGTGCACATCCTTCAGAAAACTGAGCACCATAACTGTATATTGATTTTACAGTTGTAAAAGTCTGAACAAAGTAGCAGGGCACTAAACAGTATATTGTGGACCCCTTTGAGGTCAATTGCACGATGAACTGTAAAAGAACTGAGTGTTAAAATAAAAGGCTGTAAAAGGTGCTGGTACTGGATAGTGAGTGTCGTAAAAGAGGATTTACTAGAAACTGGATGACAAAAATTTGCCATGTGGAAACCAAACCCCAAACAAATCTACAGATGAGGCTCACCAGGGGCAAAGCAAGACTTGTGCTGACAGTGAGGTTCAGGTTTTAAGAGAATATTGCAGGCAATTTAAAGGACAGGAAAGTTCTTTAGCTTGTCATTTGCAATGTAATGCTTGCAATTTAGAAACTAAGCTTTTGTGTGGCTGTATGTTAATTTTTTATGCTGCCTAAAATAACAATAAAACATGAAGTGTATTTGGGAAAATTACTTGGCAATGTCCTTCCAAAGCACATAAAAGCATTCTTCACAGAGTAATAATGACTTGCTGTGATGTCTGTTTTATATGTTCTACATATATTTCTTTGTCTCCTTCCTGTTTTTCAGAAATGCATCTTCCAAACACAACTGGAATAAAGTGGTAATGACATTTTATGACTGTTCTCTGAGAGGCAGAAATGAACCAGTTTGTGAGCTGGTTGTCCCAAGATCTAGAAGTCCTGAGAAGTATGGCATGAGACACTGAGATGAGAGTGGCTCTGGTGTCCTATGAAACTGACTGGCTGGAAAACAGCTCCACAGGAAAGGACCAGGTAGACCTGGCCTCAGTTTGCTACTGAGTGTGTCAGTAATGCATGTTTGTACTGATTGTGCTAACTGAATACCGGACTACATTAGCAAAAGCAATACTCCTATTTCAGTCCTTGATGGGGCAAACTTGGAAGGAAGCATCCAGTTACATCCCCTACTGCAAGACCTCTATCAATAAATAGGAAAGAATTCAGTGAAGGGCTATTAAGATCAGTAGAGAACCTCCTTTCAGAGATAAAACAAGAATATGTTGATCTTTCCCCTTAGCCTTTTGCCAGAGAAAGAAAACAAACAAAAAAAAACCAAAACAAGAAAGGTTGATCTTTCTCCTTAAGGGCTTTAGGCAACCTCTAATTTTGATAAAGTCAGATTGGATTCCACTTTTAAATTCGTGACAGTATGACTGCACTAGCAATTTAAAAAGGAATGAACAGTAGATTTTGATGTAATTAACGTATTTATCTCCCCAGCATTACCATCGCCCTAATTGATACAGCACAAACACACCAGCTATTGCTTTGGCCATAGTTCTGCTTTAATTATGATTGAAGATTGTTGTTATAAAAACAGTAAAACAAGGCTGTGTAAGAATAATGTTTTTACAAGTTTGTGATTTGGACTTCGGTGTCAGGGTTCAAGTCTTGATTTTAATACTAACTTCGTGACATATCAGATATTGTCCTTGTGCCTAAGTTTTTCTGTAACAAACATACAAACGACAGTGGTGGGGTTTTTATAAAATGAAGAGGATTTGTAGAGAAATACAGTGTTTGGTTTACTTTTGCAGTTACTTTTATTATTTTCTAAAATAATTTATTTTACAAGTGTGAACTCAGTCTCACCACCCTCCTGGGAGGTATTTTTTATTATGTTGATCTTCCAAATGGACAAACTCTGATGTATAGAGATGTTAATGTTGGCATTTCCACAAGCTGATGCAGACACAGCAGCCTACACTGAAAGGGCACAGCGTATTCATGGTCCTTACGGGTGTTTTCAGAACAACACTCTCCAAAATATCTAAGTTCCTGGAATACATAATAGAGACACTGCATATTTCTGGTTTTTACAGATAATACTTACAGGGAAAAATTGTGTCAAAGATGATTTAATACAATTAGTCCTTCAGATGTTGAGATTTTCTAATGAAATTAAGTTCTTATGCAACAGCAGGAGCAATGGCATCCATTGAAACTGGACAGAGACAACACAGGTTTGGGTGAAGACGCTGCAGTTCCAAGAATACAAGTGGGACATGAGAGACCAGAGACAGAGCAGAAATACCTATTAGTGGAGAAATTAGAAAAATGTTCTGGATTTGCCTGAACTGGAGCTGGGAATTAAAGGAAAAATGCATATGCTGAAAAAGGGAAAAAAGACAGTTTTTTTTCAGGGATTCTCAAGCCATGTATGATCCTTCTTCACAGGCTCAACTTTATCTTTTTGATTTTACCTGCCTCCACTTCTAGCCAGCTCTTTGTTTGGCAAATATAATCAGCAAATTTAATATGACTTATCTGAGCACTTAGTTCTTTGAGGTGCATCTGTTACTACTTAGTGTCTTAAATATCATTAACACTTTAGATTATGAGCTCAGTGTATTGATTTTTTTCTCTGAGGGTCTTTTGCTAACAAAAATAACTTAGATCCTCACACACTGTAGCTATTTTCAATATGTAAAATATGTGTTGCTGCAAAATATCAATGGGAAAACATAATATTTTTTTTTTGTTTGTTTTCCTATAAAATACTGTGGATGTCATAGTACAGATGTTGTGCAAAAATATTTGTTTACATTAATACACAAAAGTTTTTACCATACAGGTGACAGGAATGCATTGTGGTTAACATTTGTTTGAACATCATGAGTTTGGCATTTCCTCATAAGACTTAACATTTTTATGTCCTGCTTCTTGCTCTTGGTGGAGTAGGTAGATTTTCGAGCACTAATTCGCTCACATTTCCCTGGAAAGCCAGTCATGTTGTAACAGGTGTGCTGGGCAGCTGTGTGTTAGGAAAAGGGCGATGATGATTGCCTGCTTGTGCATTTTTGGAAGCTCTGAGATGGTGAGGATTATTACTCCTCAATGGCAGACAAATCCTATATAAACGTTTTACATAAATGATGTTACCAACCTGAGGCTTTCCAATTCCTTAAGATCTTCAGGAGAGCATACCTCAAACATCATGGTGGAATGCCTCTCTTGAAAATGATGAAGATATATACCACACAAGCTCTGTAACTCCACCTTGCCATTTCAAATGCTTACATTAGCTTGAAACCAGCACCCTCTCTGGGATGAAGGGCATTTTTCTCCCCTAGCTGTTATCATGCAGCATCAGAGATGATGCTAGTGAAAGACATGTGCTCACAGCAGGATAAAACCATTTTATATTAATGTTCTTTAATGCTTGACACACATGTGTTGAATGCTTCTAAGGACACGTGCCTAGAGCCATAAAACGAAGATGCAGAGAAAGTTTATTGCTGACACTTCTAAATACTTTTTCCCATATAACACAAAGGCTGGGGTTAGAATGTGGTTATAAAACAGTATATTACCAACTTTAAGAGAGATATGGTTGCTGTGGTATCTAGTATTGTATTGTGAGTATTAAGAAGGGCTCTAATCAACCTGTGCCCATCCCTTCATAGACACATAAACATTAAGAACAGGTGGAATCAGAGCAGTTGTGTTAATCTGATCTCTTTGCAATTGAATTTTGTCCCTCTGAGCACAGCCCAGCAGTATATAATTCTCCTGAACTGTAACATGGATGAATATAATGATATGCCGCTGGAAGTAATGATGTTTCACATTTGATTTTTACTAACGTGTATCTAAAGAAAATTTATATAGTTTTGCAGTGGCAGCACTAGGAAATTACAGAGGTGAGATCCACATCTGACTTCTTAACAGCTAAGGACTAATTGCCAAGCCAAACAACCACTAAAATTACCAGCGAAATGTCAATTTTCTTCCTAGGTTTGGACCATTTGTACAGGAAGACAGTGAAAGCAGAAACTTGTGATGCTGGCAGAGAGTAGTATTCTCCTTCCACACAGCTGGAAACAGGGATAGGACAGAGGATCTGCCTATCCTGAAAGTGTTGCAGCATATGGAAAGAAGTTTCCTTTATGATAAAATTACATTTTGGAAATCCTAGCTGTAGCAGCAATACGACCCTAATCCCCTTCATACAGTGTCAGAGCAGAAAGTAAATCCTGTCACGTGTAGGGCTCACCTGCATATGATTTCAGTAGATTTGCTTCTTGTAAACATAATCTGGGAGAGGTTTCTTCAGACTGTGTGAAAATAAATAAGAATCTTGATATGAATTTGTTGCTAAATACATTTCACCTAATTCAGCACTGTCTGATTGTAACAGAAATTCTAAGAAATTTGAATGACCTTCAGTAATGATCTTTGGAATCATACAAATATTACACAAGTAGAATATTCCCTTTTCTCCCCACTACATACAGCTTTTTGTAACATCTTTCAAAATATACATTGGACTCTAAGAGGTGCTTTGTCATATATAGAGGGAAAATTCACTGCCCAAGCTGAAGGTACTGGTAAAGATACCCTCAGACCCGTTGGCATATGGTTCTGCTCAGAAACACGAAGGTCTGCTGGAAAATTATTCTGGACGCCGACCAAGCTCTCACAGACAGTAATTGTAAAAATGTTATCTATTTTATTTTAGGCAAATTACAAGTCCAGTCATCAAAACCAAATACTTTTGGGGTCTATCTGACAATACAGTCATGCTTTAGACACACCTGCCTGCTGTAATTTGAAATGATGCGCTTGGATGAACAGAATCCTTTGGACAAACCAATTTCAGAAAAAAAATCAGGCAAAAATGTGCAGGATTTCAACCAACTTTTAGGGAAGACCGTAGGTCAGATGCTGCATTTCACTCTTGAATTAACATGTAAAGGATTTCCCATTTTCCAGTCAGTCCCTTTTTCAAGTTGCTGCAACTGTAAAAGAAACAGGAAACAGAAGCTAGATATTGGCTGTTTCAGAGGTGGTAACTAATTAAAAACTCTTTTGTTAACAATTTACAAAGGTGTTACAGTTGTAGCTAGCAAGGAGTCTGTGTTAGAAACTACTTGCTGATAGTCCTTCACGTCCTTCATTCCTGACAGGACGTAAGTTTCCCTTCAACTTCTCCACAGGATAATTAACAGATCCGTACTTATTATGGCACTATCAGGGATCTATTAGTTCCACGTTTATTCTCATCCACCTCCAAATCCCACATTTCCCAGCCATGACATTGCCAGTAACCTACATCAGAACTGCAGACAGGTGGCAACAGCGGCATCATGTCAGCCACAACACAATACTGTCACAAATATCTTTGAACCAGGACTTCTGCATTGCCAGGTGGCTGCAGAAGTCCTGCTGTGCCAGCAGACCTAGCACGAGGCTGCTATTCCCAGTGGGTCTTGTCTTTTGGGAATACTTTACATCCTTCACCACTGTCAGGATCAGACAGGTAGGAAGAGGGAGCTGAGGGAGGTAACTTCTTGTCCTGGTTTGAGGTAAAATGAACCAATTTTCTGTTTTACAACTTTACTTTTTAAGCTGAACCTCTTCTAACTAATTAAACTCTGAAATTAACAGCACATTGTTCAGAAAACTGTCTCACAGTGATAAGACCTGATTATACCAAGGAACGGTGTGCAGAGAAGCCCTTGCTTATACTTATTGCTATAACAACCAAGGTCAGAGAATTTCATTATTTGTCCCATTGGAGGGTCAGAAGCGGAAAAACAACCTCAGGCCAATTCCTCTTGTCCAATCACTTATTACTTGGGAGAAGAAACCAATTCCCGCTTCATTACAGCCTCCTTTCAGGAAGTTGTAGAGAGTGATAACGTTTCTCCTCAGTCCCCTTTTCTCCAGTCTAAACAACCCTAGTTCCCTCAGCTGCTCTTCATAAGGCTTATGCTCTAGACCCCTCACCAGCTTCTTTGCTTTTCTCTGCACACTCTCCAGCACTGCAATGTTTTTCTTGTAGTGAGAGGCCCAAAACTGAAGACAGTACTCGAGGTGTGGCCTCACTATTATCGAGGACTAAAGGGGGCACTCACTTCCCTTGTCCTACTCACCTCACTATTTCTTGTACAGGTAAGGGTGCTGTTGGCCTTCTTGGCCACCCGGGCACATTGCTGGCTCTTATTCAGCTGGTGGTCAGTCAGCACCTCCAGGTCCTTTTCCACCAGACAGCTTTCTAGCCACTCTTCTCCAAGCCTGGTTCAGATCATTGATAAAGATATTAAAGAGAATTGGCCCAAAAACTGAGTCCTGGGGAACACCACTCAAGAATGGTTGCCAACTGGATTTAACTCCATTCATCATCACTCTCTTGGCCCATCCCTCTGGCCAGTTTTTAACCCGGTGATGAGTACTCCTGTACAAGTCATGGGCTTGGATGGAGAATGCTGTGGGAGAATGAAGTTCTCCAGGAGAAAGCTGTGGGAAATGGTGTCAAAGGCATGCAGGCCAGCAACTTTATTCACCGTTTCAGATTAAGGTTAAGGTTGTTAGGCAATGAAATAAAACCAGAAGCTTTTGTGGCTTTAAAAAAGCACCAGATACAAAGACCTGTGGAAAGGCAACAAAGACTGCAAGAGTGCAGTCTTTTGTAAGCAGTTGGTTGAATTTGAGTTTACAGGTGTAAAAGTCAGATATTCTCTATTCCGATCTGGTAAAACTACTCACATTTCATAAAACAGCATAAAAATAAAAGTACATTGTCCCAGTTCTCATTCCATATCTTAGAGAATCAAATGCATTTTTACCTAAAATAAACCCCACCTTTTATTATATTGTGGCTATATCGTTTTGGGAGGCATTTGCAATTGAATTACAAATCATCTGATTTAGTATGCTTAGCTTTTCTTTGCTCTCGTTTACCTGTCAGCTGTAATGCTTATGAGGCATCTTGTAATTCAAAAATTTACATTTCATAGACATATAAAATTATTGTTTAAAGGAAGTCTAAATGGCACAGTAAGGAAAAATATAGATAAACAATATTTTTTACTAATGATAGATATGTGGTATGATAAGGTTCATTATAAGATTCCTTTTACATTTCATTACAGCATTATAAAAAAGATTAGCCTCTCATTCATGTTTTGATATCTATATAGGATATATCTCCTAAATATGTCAGTCAAAATGTATCCCCAATGTAAAGATATCGAGGTCAGGGAAGTTTTACCCAGGATTCATTTGTTCCATTCAAACTTGTTATTTAGAGTTTAATGCAAGGATGCTCTGGTTATATGAGACCACAGTGTTTCAAATAGAATTGTTTATTTTATATGAAAGCTATTTCCATATGATTGAACTAAATGGAAATAATCAGTAGATCATGTTTCAGGACCTCTTTCACTTTGAGAAAACATTTCATTATTGCATATTCTTCTTACACTTAGTATATTTTTTCATGTAAATAAATCTTGAGGGAGACGGTTCAGATAGTTTCCCATGGTCCCTCCACAGATAAAGAACTTACTGACTTATTGTTAAGAATTCAGAATGAGCTACCTCCATCTTTCTGTTTCTTTTAAACAGCAATTTTATTTTAATTTTGGTCGCCCCTGCAGAGCTGAACTCACTTTTATTGTTTCTCACATAAATAAATTAAACAATAATGAAGGGCAACTGGTAAAAATTTTGCTGCCTGATTTAGTAAAAAGCCTCATTTTCTTTGTCCCCAAAGACAGAAGTTGCTTTTGCACAGAAAGCCATGTCAGTTATGAAGATATGAACTCATTTGTTACCAAATATAATCTCACTCAGTGGTTCAGCGAGCTCTTGTAACTGTTGCATCACAGATAACATCAAATTCCTTCACAGCACATTGGAAACAGTGTCATTTAATGTTTTCTCAGAACAGGCACTATTCTAAGTAGACACATTCCAGATATTCAAGATGGGATGAAGAAGCTGAATTCTACAGGAGGATAAACAAGCAGGAATGATGCTTGCATTGACTGCTTTCATTTAAGGAAGCACTGCAGCTGTCAGCATTGAAGAGGAATCCAAACGTGAGTTACTTCTCTTGCAAGAAAACAGGGATAGAGGGGCTGCAAGAAAATGCCATCCTTGTGAAATTTCCTACAATTTCTTCCTTTGACGTACTTGAATGGAAGCTATAAAACCTTGGGGCTATATTCAGCAAGGCTCTAACAATCGCTGAAACTGATACCATTCATGCACTACCATAATACAGGGAAAATGGCCAAGACTTTAGTCCCTCTACCCCACTAAAAAAGATAAATAATTATAAGAAAACATGCATGTAAATATACCTCTCAAAAAATTCTTCATTCTCACTCCCTCCATTTCTCTTCTCCCCCTGTGCCACTGAAGTGCTTTCCTCAAATCCCTGCTCTTTCTTCTCTCCCTATGACATTGGTATTTTCAAAGGAGCAAAATCAAGACTACGAATATCTGCTTATCTCTCTTTGAACTTGCTTTAGAACTGTAACAGCAGGTAATCATTTAAGGAGAATAGTTTTGTAAAGACCTGGTAGTGGTCCGTCATGTGAGCTTGCAGTGATATTCAGGAGGTGCAATACAACAATGTATAGAATGTTCCTTTCCCTCTCCCTCTTGACTGGTGATAGTCAGGCAGCAAACCAGGCTAAAAAAGCATCAAGGCAGAAGTTCCCCTGCCCCACACACCTTGAGTGGAGGTGAAGGAAGACTAAGAAATGACCCAAGATTTGGTTTCACTTCTCAGCCAGCACAGGCAGTGTGGCCTCATCAGCACCTGGGGATGCAGGCTGAGTAACACATGGCTCTGGCAGAGGGTTCAGTCTTGCATTAAGAGGAAAGCAGGAAAAAATTATGGTTCTTGGAATCAAACTTTCTTTCCAGTTTGTGCCAAGGCAGTTCTGCTGTGTGCCACCCAAAGGCTTGTGACAAAGCCACTTTTAACTGCAATTAGCTGTGCTGGCAGCAAGCTCAGCTAAAAGCCTTGGCTCATGTTTGATGGGGCTAGTCTAAGTACAGACACAACAAAAACAAAAAAGCTGCCTTGGCTGTGTACACTGATATCCTGAGTCTTCTGAGGAAAGCAAGAACTTTCCATTACAGGTAGCCTAAGAGAGAGTCTCTTCTCTCATGCTATATTGTAATCAGGTGGCTATGTGATTCCTTTACACTGAATCACTTTCAGCTCTAATTAGAGCCCTTGTTATCCTTTTTTTTTGCCCTTTAAAAAATAGTCTGCTCACAAATTTAATAAAAATTGCCTTCTGTAAGATAGAGTTGACTGAAATGCTTATTCCTGGAAAATATGTTTGCTCATTAAATTTGACAGTCATTGCTTATGTGGTAAATGCTGTCAGTGCCAAGAACCCCTTGGCAATTTCTGCCAGCTACAGGTCCATTATTTTAATTGCCTTTAACCTATAATCAATATTTGCTGCTTTCAATACAACTAGATGCATAGCTAAGCGATACAAAGAAGAGATTTATAGCACCTAAAATTCTGCTTTAATGTGTAGGAGATGTAGCAGAATGCAACATCACAATAATATTTCCATCGTCAAAACTAGTCCAGCTTCTTAGGCAGTCTTTCAAAGGAGAAACCAAAGCTTCTGTCAGTTTTACTACAATAAACTTGATGTGCATTTTTAGGTCACATGCAGTTGCATCAGTGTAAACTCAGAACTATAATTTAGTAGTTTATGGAACTTGCTTACAAGTGAGAATTCATTTCATTCAGAGAACGGCACACATGGCAGTCATTCTGGGTGCATCATGGAAACTACACCTCCAGTCACATAACTTTGCATTTCTAGAAGTTCTTTGTTTCTCTTTAAATACAAAATGACTCCATCTTTGTGTGGGGAAAAAAAAAAAATGTAGATAGCTTTGGTCTAAAAGGCACGATAATCTTTGCACCAGTGATATTTGGAAGATACGACTTCAAATTATAAATGACAATCCCATCCTTGGCTGAACACAAGTTCCGTTGCTCCTATAGAGATTATGCCTAAATATGACATTTAAATCAGGCCCATTCTTCTCTTGAAACATGACCTGTGAACTCTTTTTCAACAACCGTTGCTACTGAAAAAAATATAATTCTTTGTAAACTCTCAACTCCATCACAATTAAAATTGATTTCGTTTGGGGCAGAATTTCATCCTTAGAATTTAAATTGTTTCTTAGGAGAAATTGTCTGAGGAGTGCATGATTTAAACTAGTTTCATGCACAGAACAATGTAGAAGCACAAGAAAATACATTTCTCAGCATGCTTAATTATATCAGCAAAATGAGGATAGTTGCTTAAATTGATAACAAATCTATTTAGAAGGAAGGAAGGGAAAAAGCAAAGACAGAGGCACAGACATGCGAAAGATTGTTTTATGTCCATTCAATTTCCATTAAAAAGGAGATCCTATCACTGACGTGTCCTCTTCCAATTTCTCAAAAGTAACCATAATCTATTTTTTTTAATTTTTTTTCCCCATGTACATCAGGCGTTTGCAAGCACACACGGTCCTTTGCCTCCTGCTCACTCTCCCACAGCCTGGCATAGGTAACTCTGCTCTCACAGCTGACAGAATATTGCTGCTCGGCCAGCTGGCAGAGCAGACTTCTACATGGGACCACAGTCCCTCGAGGGACCACAAGACCATCTCTAAACTGTAGATGCACTACTGAGCCAACTTAATAATTTATGCTTATTAATAATGCATCTCAGTGAATCATTACTCCTTTAAATTTTAAAACTATTGTTTTAGCATTTTTAATGTTTATGTGCCATCGATGAATGACTTTTATTTATTTCAGCTACAGACATACTGGATTATAATAACAAAGACACTGACTCTCAGTGGACAAGAACAACAAGGTATTGAGGGGAGGTCAGGCTGGTAATTTGCAAAGGGTGAAAGAGAGCAGCACATAATCATTGTAAAAGCTGGAATTTGCAAAAGGAAAGGAAACACTTTCTCCTGATGATACCAAACCCCCACTCCAATATCGAGGCAGTTCCCCAGACTATGAAGAACTATGATAATTGCAAGACAGTAAAGAAATTATATCTGTTACGTTATAACATCACACCAAAGGTAATGACAGTAATACATCTGGTCAGTAGGTCACTGAGCCACAATACTTTTGAACTCTCCTTACAAGCACCATATACATTACAGAGCCATTATATCTACTGGTGCACACCATAGGACACTATGATTTATATATTTTAGACAGTGGAACTCATAAATTAGCCATATGACAACCCAAAACTCTCAGCTGCTATACCATGGCTAATACAAACAGCTGCTTCCTCTAATACAGTTTTTAAATACTGTCCCTAGGTGACAGTTTTGAGGCCTAGTAAAACAATCTTTCACACAAGCTCAGTGTTACCATAACAAAGGAGGAAGTAATTCATAGAGCAGCCACGTAAACTGAAAATATCATGCATAGAAAACTCACAGTAGGTTAATTGCCTGGCCAGTTACTCGTATTTTTAACCTTCTGGAGAGCAGTATGTTGTCCCCAAAATATCTGTCAGCAATTTCAGGCAAAGACAGACGAAGATAAAAACTCACCTTATTTGCAAAATATCTTTTTTAACTGTCAAGAAAATAAAGCCTCATTTTCCAGAAGCAATAAAAATGAGTAAAGATATAAAGAACTAGAAGGTACATTGCTTTTTCATGACTGTGTATGGACAATGTGCCTAGGGGAGCATGCACAAATACTTCAAGTAAGACTTAGACCTAGTACACGTGGGTTTAGTATCGAGAAATAACTGCAGTCTGCAGGTTTCAGCAGCCCAAAAGGCTGTCTGTAATGTTTACTACTACTTTTTTGCAAGTCCAGCATTTTACATTCTCCCTATCCCAACTCCTCCATCTGAGTGTAATCCACAGTCCCTGTATGCAGGATTAGTATCTAACCCAGCATTCAGCCAATTGCTAAATTGTAAAAAGCATCCTTTCCAAAATGTAGTAAGACCTCACCCTGGAAGACCACGATGGAACACTAACCTTTATGCTCATTCCTCCTGTCATACTCTGTTGAGGCACATGTCCCACAGTACAGTACATTTTAAAACTTGTTATTCCTCAGATGAGGATTTTACTTCAAAGACTGTCCATTTCCCCAGATTCTGAGAAGAAAAAAAAAGTATTAAATTTTGAATAGGTAGGCAGAGCTGAGTGTTTTGTATTTGCTGTGCTGTTGCATCTTTCCCTTCAGGTTAAACTTCATTTTTTATTAAAAAAGAATGTTAAAAAATGTTGCTTATATTTTTGCAGTTATCTGACAAAAACTCAGAATCTTGCAGTAAGCTTATGTTGTTTGTCTGCCAAAGAAGTCTGCTCAAACTCTCTATCAAAATAGTTTTGAAATATAAACTGGTTTAGCCCTGTCCAAGCAATTTGTATTATAATTACCCTAGTAGATCATTCTGACTGTGTAGACCTACTCCTCTGGCCTCTTGCTTTTAGATTGTGCTTTATGGGCACATTTGTAGATGAAAGAGTCAATCTGCAGTGGGAAAAGGGTTCAGAAAAGGCACTTGGTCATACAAGATGACTTCCAGCTGAGCTCCACAGCATCTCTCCATGGGCCATATGATAGAAGCTCACAGACCCATACAAAATATATTCAATTGTAGATTTTTATTGGGATGTAAATGCTGAAGTTATTTGAAATGACTATTTAATATATGTGGATATATATCCAGAGACTAATGACAACTGTTTTACTCAGTAGACAGATCTCAGTGGAAAAAAGGGTTTTAAGTGACACTAGAGACTGAATAGATATCATAAACTACAGAATTTGAATTTAGTTAATACCTAAATTGCAATACATCTTGCATTTTTAATTAAATTTATCTTGTATTATCTAATCTTTCTGCCTGTACTAGTAGTTTAAAAATGACAGAGCACAAGTTTGGTTTTTGGGTTTTTGTTTGGTTGCTTTTTTTTTCTTATAGGAATTGCTATATATTTATTGAAAAGGACAAACAGAGTATTCAGTTTATTGTGTATTTATAACCTGCAAGTGCATCACCACTCACGTCTCACTGAATACTGGATGAACAAAGCAGGAGTACTTTGTAAGTACCAATAAGAGCTGAAAAGTTAATAAAGTCTTATTTGCTCAATAAAGAAAGGAGTAGGTGGGCAAACAAGATTTAGTCTGAATCACAAAAGAGACAGTATCTAAGGTGTTTTAGGAACTAAATAGAAAGAAAATGCCCATTAAATTGGAAAACTTGTGTCCTCTGTATTATTTAATAATCCAGCACAATTTCAGAAAGCTGAGTCCCAAGCTGGCTGGAGACCTCTAGATTGACTGAGAATCAGTTTCTGAAGTCAGGTCTATGTCTCTGCCAACTATTTTCAGACAAATTTTTCAGAGGCAGCAAGGGAAGACACAAACTCTGTCCCCATGTGTGTTAGAATTATATGCAATTGGAAACATCAAACTTGTAAAAGCAAGTGCACTTATTTAAGGAAGATAAAATGAGGAAAAAGAAAGATAGCATAGCACGAGGCTTCAATTACTGTTACACAAACCCTGGAATGTGGGAAAGGTAAATTCCTTCAGGTTACATGAAAATTATGCCTCAGGTTTAGCCTGCAGATATGTGCAGCCACTGGATGTGCCGTATGTCAGACCGCTCCACCTAGCAACTGTCCTACATTTCATCTCCTCCATTTACCCTGCAGCTTAATCTTATTTCTCTTTCCTAAAAGCAATCTTCACAGTTCCCAGTGGCTATCCAAAGCCAGGTGGACAGTTGCATAACACTGAAAAAAAAATAATTCAGTCTGGAGCGATTAGATTAGTCTCATTAGAACTTCGGAAGCTCTGAATGCCTCAGACATGCACTGTCCTGCCCAACGCACTGGAGTGGAATAGGGCATCAGGTTGTATCTTGGCCATTTTGCTTTCTTTAAAGGCCAAACATCCTTCCTTTTTGTTCAAAACTGAACTCTATAAGCTATGCCAAAAGGCCAAAGACCTTTCCATAGTCCTCTGAGGATCTTTTCCATTTTCTCACACTGGCTGTCCTGATTCAGGTACATCAGTCCTGAATTCTACAGGTTTTGTGTTCTTTAGGTAAAACTAATTTGAGTCAACCAACAGCGTATTCATATTCTCCAGCCATATTCTGAGTGGTATGGTAGTTGAATCATCTGCTATTCATATTCACGCACTCAGGTTTTTTATGTTCCCAAAAGAATTTATTCACATTACAATGGATCCTGTAATAAGTATCCAGCTCAAAAGACCAAATGTCTCATGGCTGTTTCTCGCATATAGAATATCAGTGCAGTATGGCATTTCTTTAACAACATGTCCATTAATTAGCACTAAATTACAATGCGGCACCTATATAAAAGATGACGAATACCACACAAATTCATTTTGATTACTGTTATTACACTGAATGCTAAATGAAGTTGGAAAGACAGGACCTTTTAAGTGTCAGCAGATGTTTTTCATCAGTGTTTATCCTTTTTGGTATAATTTAATGAGAGATCATATGTTAATATGCAGCTGGAGAAAACTACCTTTCAGACTCAACAAGCCTGAGAAGAATTTCCAGCTGCCATTGCATATACCAAAGCTGTAATTACCAATCATCACAGAATAAATTTTAAAAAGCAAAATACCCAAAGCAGAATACATGCAAAATAGCTACAAATTTAAACTTAATGAGCCAAGGCCATTTCCCTCAGTTTGTTCACTTTTTTCAGCAATACATTTGGGAGCAGCCTCTCTGAGTTCCAAACATATAATTCTTAAAACTTTCTCTCCTGTTTCTTCATAAAGAAAATAAAATTTTACTCTTTCTCCAAGAAAATTTACAACAATTTCCCAAAATCTGTCAGTCTGTTGCAGTTTGGGTCAAATTGGCCAGGCCAAATGAGAGATGGCCCTTCCTCCCCTCCTGCTAAAAGAGAGGAGTGGAAGAGATAAGGTAATTTATAGGTTTCAAATGAACTAAACTACTTTATTGAAGCATTAATACTAAAATTAAAAAAAAAAATAAATAATGAAAATAGATACAATATATCCAAAACAGTATCTAGCTCCCAGGATGGTGTCACCGGCAGGCACTGGGGAAGTCCCAGACTGGACTCAGCAATGGATGGAAACTGGGTTCCAGCTCTGGAGTCAGGAACACACAGATCAGGATCAAAGGCAGATGAACAGACAGGGTCCTCTTTGGACACCTGCCATTGAAGAAAGAGAGCTTTGATCCCTCAGCTTTTATACTGAGCATGGGGCAGATGGGATGGAATACCTCTGTTGGTCAGGATTGTGTCACCTATCCTGTCCGTTCCTCCCCACAGGTGGGACCCCTCTACACTTTTTCCATTTCTGACACTCCAACAGGGCAAATAATGAAATTGGCTGATCTCGGTTGTTATAGCAACAAGGAAGAGCCTCTCTGCATGCCATTCCTTGGCATGAAGTACAAACATTGGTCTTACCACTCCAAGAACAAGCAGTTTTCTCCACAATATACTATTAGTTTCAGAGAGTTAGAAGAGGCCTAGACAAGATGTAAAATTACTGAACAGAAAGTTGGTTCTATTTTACCTCAAAACACAACAAAGTCCTACATTATCTCAGTTGAGTAAAGACTAGTGTCATAAGTAAAGATCAGAGTCTTCTTAGAGGCATGTTCTTGCAATTCTGATTTCTGTGCATGGGATGTTGATGAATTCTGAGTGGTTGCAGAGAATTGCTAGTGCTGTCAATTTGAGTCAGTGGAGACTAATGTCATATTGTAATTGAGGCAAGACCTACTGTCTTTCTACTGCACCTATCCCAACCAAACTGTTTAAATAATATACTGAGTTTTTTAAGCTGTTGTAACTTATTAAGTTGATAATATTACATACATATGCAGTAGATTGTAAAAATCAAATTTGTGCCTGCAATTGAAAAATAAAAATAAAAAAGGTTTATCTCTCAAGAACTGTTGAGTCAGTTCAGAGAACAAAACATTTTAAATTCTTAGTGTGTGTGCTGAAACCAAAATCATCCTACCTCTTTGCTATAGATGAAGCCTGTCTGGGAGCCACCCCAACCTTTCTTTTATCCCATTCCTGGTGTGTACTTCTAAATACCTTCAAAGTGAAGGTGTGTGTCTGTTAGTCATGAAGGCCTGTATTACATTTTGTGTTTTTGCTTAGGCACAGTTTCCTGGGAATTTGCATAATCTTGCTTCAGAACGTAAGATCTGACTCTGTGAGGGGAAAAATCTTCTGCTAGCTTGTGAATCTAGGCAGTTAATCAAATCCCATACAAGACATTACTGATTTTCTGCAAAGGTCTGTTCTGAATAGAGACCAGATCTTATCAATGAAGGAAAACATGCATCTGCATATGTATCTTCTGAACTTCCACTGAAGTAAAGCAGCCCACTTGTCTTTTGTGGAATATGTCTGGAATATGCTTTAATCTTTTCGTTAAGAAAAATTGAAGGAGGGAGGATGAATGCTACCCTGGAGCTCCTATGCTACCTTATAACAAGTAGTAACATTTTGAAAGGTAAAGCGCAAGAATTCATTATGACAGAGACAAAGAGAGAGATAATAGAAAACACTAGAAGCCTTTGCCAGTGGAGAAACTTGTACAGCCTGAGGACCACAATAAGTTTATTCCACTCTTATAGTGGCTTGAACTGCATTGTAATATACTGGGATAATTAACATCAAACAGGAATTTTCCCAGTACTGGAAGTCACAACAGAAAGATATAGCTAGGTGTCACTCAAAATGGTAGTCAAAAGAACTGGGAGTATGTATACACAGTAATTTCAGACTACTGACTTTCAGTCCTGAGGTGGATGGACAGTGAATGAAACCTAGCCCTCTTTTTTTTGGCTCAGTAATCTGCACTTTAGTACACAAGGGTTCTGTGTCTTCACTGGAAAATATAGTATTTAGTATAAATACACTTAATAAATTATCATTATGTGATTGTTATATTATTATTGATATATTATATCTAACATATATTATTAATAGATTATCATATTAAGATATAATATTTGAAGATCTACAAATAATAATAATTTAGAAAGACTAGAAATAGGCAGTTTAGGTATTTGTTCAGAAATACTCTATAGAAACATGAAAATGTAATCTCTGTCATAATCTGGAAATAGACCCAAAATAAAGATCAGAAGTATTTAATCAGAAGCATTAAAGCAGAAATTTGGGTGCAAAATCAGCAAGCTAAAGTTTCAGAAATATGTCTGAAGAATATGAAAAAGGGACGTCTAGGATCATTACCTGGCCCAAAAAGGATTGCAAATGTCACAGAGAAGGTTTAAGATGAGTTTCATCGCTTCAGTCTTCATCAGAAAGGTTAACTGTGACCAGAATTTTAAAAAATAGTTTTAATGAAGAGGTAGACATTCAAGCCAGAAGAGAAGGACAAGCTAAATAACATTCAAATAAGATAGATGTGTAGAAGTTAGCAAGGCCTGAAGAAATCCGTCTTAGAACTAGTCAAAGCAATATCTGAGCCATAATCAATTATATCTGAAAATTCATGGAAGGCCAGTAAGGCCCAAGAATAGCAGAATAAATGTCGAATCTATCTTTTAAAAGGGAAAAGTAGAGCTTGGGGAATTATAGATCAGTCAACCTAACTTTGGTCCACTGAAATATTTCTGAGCAAATATTTAAAACCAGATATCTAGAAAATAATAAGGCAATATAAAAAGCTAACATGGATTTTTCGTACAAAACTAATCTACATTCCTTTCTTGACAGGATAAATAGCCTAGTGTATGGGGAGAAGCAGTAAATACTTCAGTAGGGCTTTTGGTAAGGGACATTGTCATATAATATTTTTCTAATCAAGATGAGAAATTTTACTTTAGGTGTTATTACCATTAACAGAAACACAGCTGGCTGGAAGATTACTCTCAAAAGTGCTATTGGTATTTGACTATCAAATTAGAGGCATATAAAAGAAGAATTGTCCAGGAATCCATCCAGAATTTAACTTTTGCCAGGGCCCAAGGCCACTATTTTCAGTAATAGTTTGGAGAAATGACTGGGAAATAGCTTACAAGATATGCAAATAGCATAAAAATGCGAAAGACTGCAAAGATGTTCTAAGAATATCAGAGTATCTTGACAAAATGGAGAGTCTGAAAGTGACAAAATTCTTTTCATTGAAGTAATTTCAGCTATGGAATTGAAACTGAATGGACAGTACATTCACCTCTTTAAGCAGTAGTGTTGCAGGAAAATATCTGAGGTGTACATTGGAAAAGGAATAAACTATCAATTCACAATGTTGTCAGGAAAAAAAAAGTAGAATTCTTTCAAGGATAAATTAAAATACAAGAATCAGTTATTCTGTACTACTGAGATTTCAGATGGAATTTTTTGTTTAGTTTTCATTACCTCAGATCATAAGAAAGGTTAGGAAATAGAGGAGAGTCTGAAAAACAGCAAGAATGCTAAAAGATTTTGAAATGTGTTATATTGGAAAGTTGTTGAAAGAACTGAGTGCATTTCATCTAGAAAAAAAAAAAAGAAAAAAAAGTCCTTCAGCCATTTATTTATTATGAAAATTTGTTACTAAGGGGATTGCAATCAGCCACTTTCCATACAAGAGGAACAGTAAGTTAATTGCTCAATAAAGAAACAACAGCCAAGAAGGAAGGTGCACTCTATAAAAAGCCTTCTAAAAGTAACACTGGAAGTGGCTGTCTAGGTATATTGGGCAATATCTACAGAAACTCTTACTCGTTGTGACTTAAAATCCAATGCCTAAGAATCAGCAGTCATCTAGGAGAAGTGAATTCCTTGTTCTCCATGATCTGTCCAAGCAGGGTTGGATGTGATGTCATCCCTTCAGTCTGTAGGATAAAAAGGTGTCTTTAAGGTCTAGCTGATCCTTTGCGGATTACCTTGTAATAGGCATTTGAAAAGCACACAAACGGTGTTTGGATCTTCTTTGATGTAAATATTCTCCACTGGGGTTCTTAGAAAGTGAGATAAATGTGTTGACTCAATTAAGCAATCCCCTGTTTCAAGACACCTAAGTGTTTTCCAAATTACTGAGTATGATCTTGCTTTGTTGTTATTAATAGAAAAAAAAAATCCATTACAGCTGTTTTTCCCTTCAGTTTATTTTCACTCGTTAGACAAGTTTCATTTTAAATGGTTCATAATTCATCAAAGGTGAATGTGTGTCTGACTGCGAGTATATTTCTACGGATGTGAGAGAGAAAGGAAATTACATTTCATGTGTCTACCCCAATTAAGGTAATCAGGATAACCTTCAAAAGAAGGAAGATTGTGTCAATTATAGTCTGAGGACAAATTTTCCCCAAACTGTTTTCAATGCCAACTGCCAATTTCTGAAGAGAAATTATTGCTGCTGGGACCTTATTTTTCTGGGAATTAATTTATTTTTTTTTTATTTTTTTCCATCAGATGCTATGCTGTAAGCCAGCACCACAATTTTGAATAAAGCAATGTAAATACTAAATAGTTTCTTTAACCTCTGATACCTGGGAACTGGCCATGACAAATGCTGAACCTCAACCTTCCCACTGGAGCCACAACGAGGGAACTGTGAAGAATTTCTAAGCATGCAGTGGAGTGGGAGGGAAGCAGTGACTGACTGAGAGTGATGCTGATGTAAAAGCTGTGATGGCTTTTAAATATGTGTATAAGTGTATATTTACATCTCTCTTAAATTTCACAAATTGTAACCATTTCAGTAATTGTAATTATTGAGATTTTCATAGTCCAAACAGTATTGGGTGAGTACATGCAGCTGAAGTGCACAATGGAGAGAAGAAACAGTTTTGGGAGGAAATTTTGTACCTTTAGAGGATTCTAGACTAAGGCATGAAGAAAGATAAATAATCTAGGGAATAGCTTTAAGGGATTTTTCACTCAGCCCATGTTGGCACAATCTGCAAAGATATCAAATAATAAGTATTTTTATTTATTAATTCCTGATTAGATCTGATATTATACCAAGTGCTGTAGGAAGCACAGATCCTTAAAGTCCGTGTAGCATGTACCACTTTTCCTTCCCTCCACCCTCCTAAAAAAGGGCATTGAAATCTCACTGCTTGAAACTTTTTCCAAGACCCCAGGAAGTCACTGAGACAGTTACCAGATACTTATTTGCATCTCCAGTTCGAATTCCTTACTCCAGCAAAGGCTGTGCGTTTCAAATGAACTTTGCAGTAGTTACTGTTTATGCAGCAGAAGGTGCATTAAGAAGCCCACTTTGCTGGAAAACAGATATTTTCTCCTATGGTTTATTGCACATGCTCCTGTTTTGACAGAGCAAAATCACCTGTTTCTGACAAGCAAACTTAAACGTCAATGTGCGATTTCCTATGCCTGCTCACAATTCTTAATACCCGTGACCTGATGAAGAAACAAGGAGGATCTGCAGAAACTGACAGCAGAGCCCTGCAGCTGTTCTTGGCTATAACTACCTTGGCATCTGCCCATTATTTAAAGATTTCTAACTGATGGTGACGGGCAGCCCACTGTGAAGAACAGGCTGTTCTCAAGTGGCCTGGTCTGAGCAGAACATGACCAACTTACAGCTCACATGGCTCTCAAAGTCTGCGGGAGTCAGGCTGCACCGAGCATTTATTCTGGATGCCACTGTATTTCAAGGCATGCAATAATAGCTTTTCCAGCAGAAACACAGTACATCCCTAATGAATCCCAGAGTGCTGATCTCACAATAACTGGGCACAGTGCTCAGTTATTTGATCAGCATAACACAAGCACAGTAGTTAATTTTGAAGAAAAGAAAGGAGGAAAAAAGAGAAGTACATTCCATCTTCTTAACTCCATTCCAAGATAGCACATTTGAATAATAGTTTTAATTAAATTAAGTTAGTTTAATTAAGATTAGGCTGCTTTGGGGAAGATAAAATATTGTTCAAGGCTTTTAAAATTATTTCTTTCTAATTTTTCCTGAAGAGTGTGTTTTCCTGTACAGCATCCTAGTTCATAATATTGCCAATCTAATAAGTTTCAGGTTTTTACCGTTGATAATAGTGTGTGGCATTTGATAGAGGAAGGTTTTAATAAATTGGTTATTGAAACTAAAATGTAATTTTGCATTTTAGCTTGGAAAATTAAAATCTGGCAACATCTGGCAAAGTAGTGACATGTAATATGTGTTTCTGGACACTGTTTTGGAATCATAAAACCACAGAATCATAGAATGGTTAAAGTTGGAAGGGACCTTCAAGATCAACGAGTCCCAGACCCACTGCCATGGGCAGGGATACACCCCACTGCCCCAGGTTGCTCAAAGCCCCATCCAGTCTGAGCTTCAATACTGCCAGGGATGGGGCATCCACTACTTCTCTGGGCAACCTGTTCCAGTGTCTCACCACTCTCACAGTAAAGAACTTCTTAACATCTAATCCAAATCTCCCCTCTTCCAATTTAAAACCATTACCTCTTGTCGTGTCACTACACTTCCTGATAAAGAGTCCCTCCCCAGCTCTTCTGTAGGCCCCATTCAGATACTGGAAGTCTGCTGTAAGGTCTCCTTGGAGGCTTCTCTTCTCCAGGCTGAACAGCCCCAGATCTTTTGTCCTGTCTTC